>JAANDH010000096.1:0-361137 GCA_011799765.1 Nymphaea thermarum
GTTAGAATACGTTATGTTATAGGGAACCGGGTCCAGATCTGGACCCGGCTCTTGGGGCGCGGGTACCGAGGCAGGGCTCGGTACCCTAGGCGGCTGCTCTCCTCTCCCTCCTTATAATCTCACTTATGTTGTAATTGGTGTTTAAGTGAAATATATTTTCTCTCTCCTAGGGTTGCGGTTGTGCACCTAGGTAGAGCTTGTGGTTTTTTCCTCGTTGAGGTTTTTCCACGTACATCGTGTGTTTCTCTTCTCTTCTCCCTCTTCGTGGTTTGAGTTTCTACACAAACTAATCCCAAATGGTACGCTGACAAGTGAGGTACAAGGGCGACATCCATTTTAGGTTATTAATTCGAGGGAGTAAAAATTCCCAAAGACACTTCACATACAATTTTACAGCTAAGACCATTGATGCATGTAGAGGTGTACTCGTTTATTGCGTATGTCATTGAAAGTTGAAACCACATAGAAAGTCCTTAAGAATGCTTACAATAGCAATCTTTTCTTTTCTTTTCTTTAATTGTTAGCAAATTTGCAAAACCACCAAGTCTTTTGGACAGTTGTTGCCAACATAATAGGTGTTAGCACATTCTGTTCCGACTATTCCTTCATGATATTACAAGGAAAGTTTCTTAAAACTTCAGCGTTTTGTTAGCAAAGGCCATCTGCTGGTATTATCTTGTGCATCTTCAACTTGGATACTTACCTTCTCAGATAGGTAAAGTCTTTTGTGGATTATGACGTTTTTATTGAGCATAATCAGTTCACTTCTCTGAACGTTTTATTGATATTAGAACATGCACATATTTGGGCACTTCGTTGTTCGTTCGCCTTATACCTGTTGGGACTTCAAGAGGGACTCTTATGCTACTGATTCATTTGGTTTATAAACCTGTACAATGTATAAGGTATGCAAACATGAATTCTTGCAGGATGAAGAACGAATTGATTCAGCTGTTGAGAAACTCTGCCATTTGTTTCATCCATCAGCTTTCTATGAAATGACCTGTGGTTGAGTCTTTGCTTATCCTTGTGATTGTTTTGACAAACTCAAGTACCTCAGAAGACGGATCCATGAAAGGGTAACCGTGGTCTCTGTTGTTCCGCTTCATTTTTACCCGTTCAAGCTCAGTTTTTCATATTCAATATGGATGCATCAGGCGACATCAGTTCTTCAGTAGTGCCTGCAAGACATTCTGAAGAGGAAGTGTTTCAACATAAGCCCGAATGTTTGGTTTCAGAAATTAATGGTAATTCACATAGCTGCTTTACCCCGAGGGAAGAGTAGGAGCAAGAAACCAAGATTCTCAAGACAAAGATGATGGCTGAAGAGCCACGGTATACTTGTATAAACACTAATTTCTGGCAATTGATGGTTAAAAACAGTATTTATGAAATTGATTTCTGGTGAAATTTCATTTGCGTTTCTGTCTATCTCTTATCTATTTCAGAACTTAAACAAATGTCTAGGACTCGCAATTTCCGGTTATTTTGTTTCCATTAATTTTTTTTCTTCTTTGAAACTTTCATCCGGGACAATTGACACTAATTACAAAATCATCCTTCCACTTTTTGGATCTTCCTGATGGAGGAGCTATCAACGTTTAACAGGAGCACCATATGTTCAAGCCAATCAATTTGAGGAATTAGATTGTTGCAGTTCTCTATCTTGTCTTTGCAGGCTCACAAGTGCTGGCCCATGAAATAAGACGAAGGCTATTGCTCTCATTTATTTAAAGAGGACTCTTTCCTTTTATCTGGGTCAAGGGGAACTTTTGAACGTAGTTTCCTATATATGACAATTAACATCCAAAGAGTACGGCCCGTGTCAGGAAGTTCATAAATTCGAGTCATTTAGAATTAAAACATGGTATGCACCGGGATTTGCTTTCATTTTAATTTTGAAAAATCCTCGCATTCTTAATGAAAAGATTTTTAATTCCAAATTTTGAAATTTATGTTAATCTCTTCCCTCTTATGTTGGCATCATGATCCGCGAAGTACGCCCTCACACCGGATTGGCATTTCCATCTCATATAATGGATTTTTTAAAACATAATCAGTGTATAATTCATATATAAACTTCAAAAGGGCTTCCATGTTCTGCATACCAGGCTCGCATACCACAAAAAATTTTGTTCCGAAAGCACCAATAGTCAAAAGAATAAAACCTGACAACCACAAATAAAACCACCGGTATCATAACAACTAATTTCAGTATGTCAAGTTAAACCAGATTTCGACCAAAATGTAGATGACATGAAGTTTACTCCATTGGAGAGATGAAACCCTATTCCGTTAAAAGGAGATATTTCTTTCTTCTCAAGTCTAGTGCTTAGCTCAGGGCTAACATGATTCGGTATTGCAATGATCAGTTAAATCACTTGAATGAACTCTCAAACATCTTGTTCATCTAAGCTGTTCCTTTCTTCACTCATATAATTCCAATCCTTCATAACTTATTTCGCATATAAGCAATGATACTTAGAAACCCCACCTCTCCTGCTATTCCTACACAATTGCTCTTTGAAGTGACAGATTACCAGTGTAAGCTGTATTGAAATAAAAGACATGAACATGTGCTTCTACAATTCTGAACTCTTCCCAACACTATCATCCTGGCAACCTACAATGTCACTTGCTTTTCAAAATTAATCCATTCCAACAAATTAGATAATAATCACTCCCGAAATTTCCTCCTCCTTGTCTGTTAGATCTTGAGACCATCAGAAAATATTTGTTGGTAGATTTTCACACATTTGAGGTAATTTATTGTGTTACAAGCAACGAAAAAGCCCATTCAAATCAACTACTGCCAATGGCTTATTTAGAATTTGTCATCGACTTTTGAAAACGAAACATGTTCATAAGAAGATTGCAATTGGATATATGCTCATATCATGAAAAGTTTCATAATAATATCCAGTACACTAATTGTTAATTAAAAAATTGTTTGTTCATGTTGAACATCATATTTCTAAGAGTCATTGACAGGTTACGTTGATAAAAGCACCAGGAGAAGCCTATGTCATGGTCTGGGCCTAAAACCTAGGTGAGTCCAGGTGGGACTAGGTGCATTAAGCTGTACAAAAATGAAAAAAAAAGGATACTATAAAATTCAACATCAAATATTAAATTTTTTTAAACAAAAAAAAAAGCTAACTTAAAACATATTGTTATCAAAGTATGAAATATATTAGCCTCCTAAAACATATCTGGTAAGTCTCTACCTCTAGTTCTAATACCTGGCTAAAAATATAAACTAGAACTTCAAAATTCCACACAAATTTGTTCAGTCTTTCTTCATGACACACAGACACATGCTGCTCAAAACACAGTCACACACATACATAGAAGAATAAACTATTTTAGATGGTAACAGCAGAAGAAGAAAAATAAGCCTCTGCTGTTTCAAAAATCTCTGTTGATGAAGAAAAAAAACCCTATAATGTTGAGTGCATTGCTAAGACTAGTGCTACAGGCAATGACCTAGGCATTTTTAAATGGCGGGTTGCTTAGGAACAACTAGTGTAGGCAATTAGATAAGCCTAGGGGCCTAGGCGAGCCTAGGCACATTTTGTATGACATAAAATCATAGATCATGTATATAAGACTCTAGAAGGAGTTCGGTGCAGTATAGGTTTGATGGGAAGAGTTTCAAAGTTTCAAACATAATGTTTCAAAATAAGTGTTTGACCTCATACTCAAGTTATCTATGTTGTTGGGTGCCTAGGTGAGCCTAGGCTCGCGAGGCAATGGCCAAGGTGCTTTCGGACACTCGGCAATTACAAATCCTGAGGTCATAAGTTAGATTAGGCACAAGCTTGGGCACCCTTTTTATGATGATCATGTCAGTAGGGCTCCAGAAAGACAATTCTGGTGCAGTATATTTGATGGGAAGAGTTGCAAACTATGTAACACGAACACTAGTAAAAGGACGAAGTACAAATGTTAGCACGACCAGATACGGGTATGGGTACAGGTGCAGCTCTGGACATGCCTCAAGTGCGGCTCTCATCGTGTTGGTTGAGGTCAACACACCTGAGCCAAAGTCATCAAATGTTGGGTCCAAAAATTAGGTTTTTTTTTCCCCAATTTAAACACAGCAAAGACCCTTTGACTGAAGTTGAAGGCTCTTCTCCTGCTGCCCTCTATTTCTAGCATCCAAGCAGCCTTCGTTTTCTGGTGTGTATCAACCTTCATCAGTGAGGCAGCAACTTTCTCCGGCGAATGTGTCATTTAGTTTGTTTAAAATCTTCTTGCTTGTTTATATATATATATATATATATCCAAGTTTTTTAAAATTGCTTTATAGTTTACACCCATAGAATGCACCTGCAGTGGTTATCCATACTATGTGCCACAATTTGCAAAATGATGTTCCAAATTAATTGTTCAACCTTGCATTCAATGTCTCTACAAGTCTTGAAACAATTTGAAATTCAAATTGCCACTTCTTTTATTAAATTCAGTTCCATAATTCTAGACAACCAACAGGCTGGCAGCTTCACAACTCACTTAAAATGAAAAGCCCTGCAGACCTCCCTTATCTAAAGGGCACTTTCACTTGTTTATTTTCTAATTTATTACCTGGCAAAATCCCTAGTGAGGTTCGATGGGTCATTTAAAAACTTAGACTTACCGTCACCTAGCAATCTTTGATTGTTATTTTGGAAGAAATGAAAATGAGGGGAAAAGAACTCCATTCAATTCTTAGGGTCAAGACATTCTAAAACTTGCATGAAGTTAACATAACCACTCTTTTTCACAATGAAATGTTGCCATCTAAATTTATTGCTTTTCTTTATTCCAAATAAAATAATCTGCAACCACATTGTATTGTATTGACAATTTCACACATCTATCATGTAGACTATCAAGAGCTTGCTTATGAATCAAATTCATAAAATATTGGGTAGTTTGGATTATAGGACATAGGTCAAGTAATATAACATGTACTTCAGCTAAAAGTTTCTTTGCGCATTGTGTCCACAATGACATTGAGTATTTTAGGATATAAATCACAAACTACTTGAAGTTTGAGTCCTTCACTAATTTTGTGTCTCACATTAGACATAAAAGTGCACATTAGATCATCAATATTTTCAAAAAAATTTATTTGCAATTGGCACTATGCATTTGTTTGCTTGATAGGTGACTTCCAATCCCCAAGGGGGTTAGAAATATGATGCATATCAGTTTTTATAGTAAATAAAAAAAATTCTTATTTGAGTGTGTTGCATAAGCAGATCTTTTCAAAGCTAAAATCAAGTTAGCTAATATATATTAGAACTGTGACTTAAAAATCAGATATTTGAATATAAAACCACTTGATGCACATAATTTAATTTCTACTTATGAATGTGTTGCACTGTAACATATCCATGGGATCAGATAGAGAAATCAAGCTTACATCCTTATGAGTTTCTATTGTGAATATAGTACTATCATGGCCAATGTTTTGTTAAATGCATTTTTATATTATCACTTTTTTGAAAAGCTTTCACATTGTACCCTGGATTCCATAACATACCTACATATTACAAACTTTTAAACATGAAGCAACATTCATACACAGTTTTTTTTAGGTAAACCAATATATTTAGTTCATAAGTTACTCATTTATGTTTGCATTAAGGATACATCTGGGCCTAGGACCCTACAACTCATCGTGACAACTAAAGAAAAATTGATTCTACAGTGGTATGTAGAATTATCTATGAAACAGAAAAATTCTTTTACCACATGCACGAATCTGTTTGTACCAACATATCTCTTCATAGAGTGTGACATTGTACACCATGGAAAATGTACAACAAATTGTGACTTTTATGTTAATATAGAACAACATTCATAAGCAACCAAAATTATGATGATTGACATAATCTTGAATCCAATTCCAAAAGAATCCTATAAGGCCTAATGTGTACTTGTTAATGACTAGAAACAATGAAGATAAAAAGTATTTGCCTCAAGAAGTTCAATTCATGTACAACCCACTGTTGGAGACAACTATTGGGAAATTGCATGCATTGAATGCAAGAGACTTCTATACGCAAGCTATCATTTGTGTCCATGTGTCCTGCTGATCTATAATCCTAGATGAGTGGATCAAGGATTATGTAAGAAACAAAATCTGGAGATTTAGAAACCAAATGCCTCTGCACACACATAACAAGTACACTGCAACTGTTCAAATCATGGAAAACAATTCTTTAGGAAATAAGAATGAGAAACAAAGTTCTACATCACCAGAGTGCGGGTGCCGGAATGTCACATCCCAAAAAAGTTAGGTGCGGCGGTGCGGCTAGGATATTTTATTATTATTATTATTTATTAATTTATTATATATATAAAAGAATAAGCAAGTATATATTATTATTATATAGATAACATACTTGAATAATTGTATTGCAAAGGAAAATATCAGAACAACATATATTACATAAGTAAATTAGTAATATAACATTCTTATTGGGCTCGGGTGTGAGTTGGAGCTGCACCCATGTCCAGTGCACACCCGACTCGATGCGACTCGGGTGCAGCAGTAAAATAGACGAGTCTGGTGACTTAGGAAACAAATAACTACCTTGCAAAAGATTAGTCCACCACATTTATTGATGATAAAGATAACATCCATAAGCTTAACCTGGAAAGTCAATCAACTCAATAATGAAACAATTTCCATGCATGTCAAGAGTCAAATAAAGGAGAACTGTCAAAGCACAGAGTAGAAGTAAGTCTAGCCACTCAAATTCTTTCTTATCCTTCATAACTGGAGATAACATGTTGAAAGCTCCAAGGATATTCTAAACCCTCAAGTATGCGTTATCTTTGCATATCACTCTTAGGTCTTATCATATGCAAAAAACAAAAGAATAATCAGTAATTCCCTTCAAAGAAATGAAATAAGTAGCTTTTAGCCATCATCAAGGGAACATGATAACCAAGTATAAATCCACAGAATCACGAACTGCAGATAGTTGAACTTGCATTTCAAAACTTTGAGAATTCAAAAATCATGATTAGCTATTTATTTGATTACCTTCTAGAAGCTAAGATGTTTTCAATAACTATCTGGGACCAAAGACCAATCTTCTGTGCAACTGCTCATTTGATCCATTAAGTAGCATGTTGCACCACAAATCATTACATAAGTCACATATCTTCACAACTCAATGTCAATATATTTATAAAATGAGAGATTTAAGAATTTCAATCGTTTCAATGTCATGATAGATGAAAATTTCATTCACCATTCTAGGAAGGATGATTTGGCTCTGGAGCTAATTGATTCACTTTTTTTATGGTTATCGAAAAAAAGCTTGTCAGATAGCTAAAAAAGAGAAAAATACTACAAATCAATGCAATAAAAATCAAAGTCCTGCCACAACTATTGGCCATAAAAAATAGGAGTAGATCAGCTTACAAATATTAGAACCTCGTTTGCTAACATCAAAAGATCTCAACAGTTCTATGTATATGGCATAGAAAATGAAAACTATTTGAACAATTTGCTTGCTCAACAATGATAAAACTAATAAAGAGATTTCCAATAGAGGAAAAATACCAATGAAAATGAATAAAGACTTGAATAGTAGTTTATGATTTCATGGTTCAACTACAAAAAATATGTGCACAACCTAGTTTGATTATTCTGGAAACTGTTGGCATAATGGAAAAAGAATGACACAAATCCGGCGAGGATTTTCAAAAGAAAACCTACCCAACTCCCTCCACGCTATCAACTTCGCTACCCATAGATAAAATATCTAGGGAATTGGATAAAGAAAAATTAGGACTACCCAATTTTTATTCAACTAGAAAATAGGCTAGGCTGGACATATGGGCAAAGCAAAAGAATAGATAACTACAAAATCACAAGCACAAAAGGCAAAAACCATAGGTGAACATGAAAATTAACTTGATCCGATAAAAATTGGTTGTATACATTACAAGACACAATGAAAACACATGTTTTCTGCTCAATTTCTTGTGCCCATCTCATGTTTATTCAATGGGCTGAAAAGCAAATTATGACAAAGAGATGTTTCACATGTTGTAGCTACTCATAACTACCACTTCTCTGTTTTCATTTTACATGGGTCCCTTTGTTTGAGGTCATGTTTAATTAGGGAAAAATAGTCGGAATAGGAGGTCGTTGGTGCATTTGGGCTGCAGGTGGCGGGCAAGGAGAAAACAATTGAGGGGGCAAGAGATCGAGAGGGAGTAAGTCGGGGAGAGAAACCAGAGAAGGCGAGAGGGAGATGTCACCTAACACGGGTGTTGCAGGTGGCCGTCGGTGGTCCGGGTTGCCTGCAGCTATTGAGTGAACAGAGAGAATTGAGGAGATAGAGCTTTGGGGGTGAAGTTTCACCCAGGAAACGTTATTCGTCAGACTGGATCTACCCCTCGGATCCTGCCTACTTCAACCGATTTTCACCGAGTCAAGCTCATACGTATCGGAAACAGAAACACCGTATTGTGTCGTTCATATGCATTGGCTCGTATAATCACTTTCAAATGTGCTTAAGTTTGAAATTAATGTTAAATTGTTAGTTATTATGATTTTCGGAATTTATTGCTTTTGAGATCCAAAAGATCTCTTACAAAAGATGGATTAAAAAAAAGTGTGCTGAAATTTGTCACACCTGCTTTTAACATTCCATACCCTTTTCGTGTAGAAGTGAATCTTGATCCTCAAAACAATAGAACTTTACCTAAAATGGTGTTACAATGCAGAAATATGATCTCAATAGTCAATATCATTTTTTTAAGCTTATAAAACTCATTTTTGTGTTGATTTCCACAATGTAAAATATGAAGATTAATAGAGTTTGAGGAAAAATAATGATGGGTCCTTATATATATATATATACACACACTTTGCTAACTTTATTTCCTTTTCATATTGATACTTACCAAGACCCATTTTGTGTAGGATTTGTAAGTTTACTGAAATAGTTTTTGGTTCAAGTTACCAAATAAGAGCACCATTCACGCTAAGTCAAACAGTTCTACCTATCGTAAAGCTGAGATTAGAAGCAAACCAATGTAATTAAACACACTACAGAGACTGCATGCATATATATGTGTGTGTGTGAGAAAGAGAGGCATAGAACAAAATTTAATGTATTATTGTGCCCAATTTATTACATGATGATACATAGCATCATAAGTAAGATTCGGTTAATGGGCACCGACATGGTTGATAGAGTGAGAAATAGCAAACTGGATGGCTCGACAATGAGAGAGTAGACTTGGTCCATGGACTCATGCTCCAAGACACCGACCCCATTTTCATAGTTGTACATGTACTAGGAAACCTTCACAATGTTGGGAGCCACGTTCATGAATGAACGAGAGAAGGCGGTCAGTTACTGTTGCTGCTAAGCCGAGAGCAGCTCCCTCTTCTGCCTTTTCCATGCATCCCTTAGCAAGTTCCTTATGTGCTGCTGTGCTTGCTCCTCTGCAACCCTTGTCTCGTTTTGTTAATGATAAGGTTGAAAGACAACCTTTTTAAAGAGATTTAAGGAAAGAATCCCAGCAAGATCATTCAAAATTAATGATAAAGGAAAAAAAAATATTTCCATAAAATTCAGATTTAGTTCCATGTGTATCGTTGCTAAGATTATAGTGTTAACGATAAGGTTGAAAGGCAACTGTTCTAGAGAAATTCAAGGAAAGAATCCCAACAAGATAAATCAAAATTAATGATGAAGGAAAAAGAAAATATTTTCATAAAAATCAGATTTAGTTTCCTATGTTTATCGTTGCCAATATTATAGAAACTTCAACTATTTAAGCTCGTTCTATGCATTGTGTAACCAAGGCTCATGGTGGCTTTCCATGATGAAAAACCATGCACGTTTAATGATAAAAATATTTTTATTGTTGGTTTTTATTTGTTTTGTTTCTTCTTTATTTTTTAACTTGATATCAGAGCAAGATGCTTGACGAAGAAGAATGAAGCTCATAGTTGGCCTGTAGATGACCAAATACAACGATGCCTTCTTCACAAAGTGAAAACTCGATCCTGTGAAAAAAATCTTGAGGAATCAAATTTGGGTTTTCTGAGTCACTGTCAAAGAGTTGGCATGATCACCTTTTACAAAGTTCTGTAGCAAACTTAAACTTTTAGATCCTTGACTTCATCTATTTGTTGTTAGTGGTTAGGGTTTACCGGGACAGAACCCACCTTTGCCAGCGGAGCCGGACCCCTGGAGGAAGCCATGGCGGTGGGGAAGGAGCCGAGGGTGAGCTCGAGGGACGCTCCTTGTTCGCCGCCGGCATCGCCGAAGTACCAGCTCGGATAGAACTCGTCGGCTTCCGGCTTTTCCCCTCCACGCAGGGGGAAGAGCTGAAGAGTCTCGATGTCCCCGTCCGCCCCATGCGTCTCGTCTGAATCATGTTGGCCCAAACAACAGTAGGACTCCGCACCAGTCGACCCTGAACAGAAGCCACCCTCCCATTACCGGTCCTGCCGCACAAGAACAGCATTTATCATTCAACAACTTCAAGATCTTCAGCATTTAAACAGATTCATATTCCGCCATTGTTGGGATCTAAGAAGCAATACAGACCATAGACATGAAGATTCAACCTACCAACCAAAGATTCTTATTTATTTTGTTTATTTGCTCATACATTATGTTGGTAAGGAACAAGTTATGGTCCTGGTATCTTAGATGTCGAGATTTGACCAGTAAAAGAATTAAAAGGCAGAAGATAACATGGTGGGGCCATTAAGTCAAAGATGTGGAAGCTGCCACACAGTGTTCTTTCGTCAGTACCTGTGCTTCATTCATTCTCTCTCTCTCTCTCTCTCTCTCTCTCTCTCTCTCTCTCTCTCTCTCTCTAGAGTGTGACCCACAGAAGACGTTTGGTGCCAATGAGATAGGCAGCAAACATTCCCGACCCACAGAAGATTTCAATATAAAATGTTCTAAATTTCATTCTCATCAATTCTGGTTGTGTCTCTGTAAATGTAGTTAAAATCTAAAGGAAGAGGCAGTATGAGAGGATATTCTGGCTGTGACGGCATATGGTGTGACTGAAAAGATACGATAAGGAATAATCTACATGCGAGAAGTGAGGGCATTATGGTGTTCTGAAAAAATCAAGGGGAATAAACTGTTCTCTCTCTCTCCCTTCCTCCCTCTCTCTCTCTCTCTCTCTCTCTCTCTCTCTCTCTCTCTCTCTGCAAATAGGCGGCAAACAAGATACGAAAAGAGAAGTGAAAAAAAAAAAGACTGGTTGGCCGCCGTTTTCTCTTACCCGAAAGCTACCACTTTCCAACAGGGCAGAGTTAACATCAGTCATCTGCCCCCCACAGACTATGCTTGCTCCACATGAGGAAATTCCTGCTTCAAGAAAGAAGAAACAATCAGACAACAGAGAGGAAGAGAGATCTAGAGAGAGGGAGAAGGTTGTAGTTGGTGGGTGCACCAGGAGCACTGGTATGGAGGAGGGAAGTGGAGGAGGAGGTGAACTTGGGAGAGAAATCGTCGGTGCAGGAGCTCCACCCGACGGCAGCGCACCTCTGCTGCACGGCCGCGTCGGTGCTCAGCCTCTTCTTCTGTCTCTCTCTCGCCTTGTGGTTCTGGAACCAGTAGAACATGTTCTTCCCCTCTATCTTGCTGTACTGCCTCAGCCTGGCCGACATCTTCTGTATCTGCTCCGCACTGGGAGTGGGAGACCTCACCCCATTGTTGTAATAGAGCTCTGTCAGAATACGTATCTGGGCCGCTGTTGGTATCCACCTGGTGCTCTGAGATTCCATCTACAGGAATTACAAGAAACAGTAGGGAAGTGCATGGTCTGTGTCATGTCTTATATAGATGATACTAGTGATTGTTGAGGGAAGAAGGAGAAATTGGTGTTTGGGTAAAGTATGATGTTTGATGTAAACCCTAAAGTTTAGGGTTTACATCAAACATCATACTTTACCCAAACACCAATTTCTCCTTCTTCCCTCAACAATCACTAGTATCATCTAAGACATGACACAAACCATGCACTTCCATACTGTTTCTTCTAATTCCTGTAGATGGAATCTCAGAGCACCAGGTGGATACCAACAGCGGCCCAGATACGTATTCTGAGAGAACTCTATTACAACAATGGGGTGAGGTCTCTCAGTGCGGAGCAGATACAGAAGATATCGGCCAGGCTGAGGCAGTACGGCAAGATAGAGGGGAAGAACGTGTTCTACTGGTTCCAGAACCACAAGGCGAGCCGCCTATTTGCAGAGAGAGAGAGAGAGCCGATAAAATGGGAATATATAACAACATTTGGGGAGAAGAGGTCCCTTAGGTACAAAAACAATCCACAAAAAACAAACCGCAAAAACAAAAGCAGGAAGAAGAAATATACAATACTAAGAGAGAGAGGAGAGAGAGAGAGAGAGAGAGAGATCAGTTTATTCTCCTTGATTTTTTCAGAACACCATAATGCCCTCACTTCTTGCATGTAGATTATTCGATAATATTCCTTATCGTATCTTTTCAGTCATACCATATACCATCACAGCCAGAATATCCTCTCATACTGCCTCTTCCTTTTGATTTTAACTACATTTACACAAACAGACACACCCACAGAGACGTAGAGTTGATGAGAATGAAATTTAGAACATTTTATATTGAAATCTTCTGTGGGTCGGGAATGTTTGCTGCCTATCTCATTGGCACCAAACGTCTTCTGTGGGTCACACTTTATATATATATATATATATATATATATATATATATATATATATATATATATATATATATATATATATATATATATATATATATATATATATATATATATATATAGAGAGAGAGAGAGAGAGAGAGAGTGTTGAGACAACGGCTAGCTTGTGGCGTGAGGGGCAACGGCTAGCTTGTGGCATAAGGAAAGTTCTTCTTCTGCAGAAGATTTGTTTCTTTTATTATTTTCCTTTCCTGTTGTATTCAACCGTTTACTTCACTATATGTTTGAAAGGTGAACCAAAACAAAAGATGAGAATGAAAGAAAAGCAAAAATAGTTAACCCGTGGATGTAGGCAGTAATGGCCGAACCACATTAACCCTTGTGTGGTGTGAGATTGCCTTTATTTCTTCATTTCTTGACATGGTATCAGAGCAGCATCCTCCTAGACCTTCGTCTTTTCCAGAAGTGTGTTCTACCAGAATATAGAGGACCGACGGCTTGGAGAACCACCGACGGCAATCGCGTTCCAACTTCTGAGAATAGTTGGGAAGAACAGAGGAAAACAAAGAAAAAAAATAAGAAAAAGGGGAAAAACAATATCAATCCTGTCTGTTATTTTTTCCTTGTGCGTCTTCCTATGTTAAATTTAGTTGTAACGTTGGATCAAGAGGTCGCATAATCCAATCGACCTTACAACGTTCAAAATTTCCAATGTCACTCTCAAATGTCTCTCCTCTCCCAAACGTCTCTCTTCCTCTCCTTTCCAAGTTTAACACATCCTCGTTAAGGATGTTTCCTCTTGGTAGTTAACTTCGTCTTGAATGTAAGGTATGGGTAAAACAAGTTTATTTTCATCATCTTTTTTGTTTTGGAAAGGAAAGATATGTTCATAAAAAATAACGTCACGACTAGAAAACACTTTGTGAGTTTCGATATCATACAACTTGTATGCTTTTTGCCCCTCGAGATATCCAATAAATATGCATTTGGACGCCCGAGGCTCAAATTTATCCTTTTTGTGATGAGTGTTAGTGGCATAGCATAGAGAACCAAAAATTTTCAAGTGTTTAATATTGGATTTTTTCTTGAACAACCTTTCAAAAGGAGTTTTTCCATCAAGTTTTGAAGAGGGAATACGATTTATCAAATAGGCAGCCGTTAAAATGCATTCTCCCCAAAAACGTATAGGAAGATTTGATTCAAACCGGAGAGCCCTAGCAACCTCGAGAAGGTGTCTATGCTTATGTTCTACTACACCATTTTGTTGTGGTGTAGCAACACAACTGTGTTGATGAGTAGTCCATTGATTTTGTAAAAAAACTTTCATTTCGAATGAGAAAAACTCAGTCCCATTATCTGATCGTAAAGATTTAATTTGGCAGTTAAATTGAGTTTTGATTAAGGCGAAAAAATTTTTGATGACATGGAGCATTTCGTACTTATGTCTCATTAAGAAAATCCAAGTGGCACGTGAAAAATCATCTACAATACTAAGAAAATAGTATGCACCAGAAATAGTGGATTGGGTGTAAGGACCCCAAATATCACAATGTATCAAATCAAAAGGATGAATAGTAGAAATATCACTCAAATCAAAGTTAAGTCGTGTCGGTTTTGCACGATGACACACATCACACATATGATCATTATTCAAATCAAGACTTAAACATAAATTTTTGTTCACTAATTTTAGACGGGAAGAAGAAAGATGACCTAATCTCTTATGTCATAGTTCATGCGAAGAAAGAGAAAAATAGGTGTGAGCACACGTTGATCCTTGTTGAAGAACGTATAGACCGTTTTTCGCCTCACCCCGACCAATCGTCATCTTCGATGCCAGGTCCTGGATAATGCAGTAGTCAGAAAAAAAGGTTACAGAACACTTTAGGTTCTTTGTGAGTTCACTAACAGATAGTAAATTAACTTTAAATGATGGTATGCATAATACATTATCTATTTCAAAAGAAGACATATATATCTTACCCATTTGATGTACCAGAAGGCTTCTTCCATTTGGTAATGTCACAGGTACATTACACATTTTTAAATCATGAAGTGCATGCAAATTAGAGCATATATGTCGACTGGCTCCCGAATCGATAATCCATGTAAGAGAATGTAAATTTGTTGAATCAATGTTACCTGTGTGAGCTACGTTACCTGCAAAATTGATGTTGATTGGCTGATCCTTCACCAAAGATAAAAGTCTTTGATATTGTTCAAGGGTGAAGGCTGGCGCGACGCTCTTACCATCATGTCCTCCACTGCCTTGACCATAGACATCATTGGAAAATCTGGATTTCAGATCTGAGTTGATTTGTTTTTGACTTACGCTGGCTGCAACATTTTGTTTAAAATTGGGATCATAAAGACGGTGGCCTGGTGGATACCCAATCAGCTTGAAGCATTTTTCTTTGATGTGTTCGACGCCTTGACAAAAACTGCATATTGGCCTTTGTCGTCCCCGTTAAAATCCAGCACCATTATCTCGGTGGAACCTTTTGTCTTGGCTGGTTTTCATGACAGCTAAGGCAGTGGTTCCTTCATTTGCCGAACTGGAAAAACGTGCTTCCCGTTGTTTTTCTTCTTGTAGTACCATAGCGTAGACTTTATTTATATTTGGAAGAGAGTCAATAAGTAGAATCTACCCTCTGATTGAATTGTAAGAGTCGTTTAGACCCATAAGAAATTGCATGACACATTCTCTTTGGATTTGATCAGAATATGCTTTCATGGCACCACAAGAGCAAATGGGAACAAGAGAGTAGGAACCAAGTTCATCCCAAAGAGCCTTTAGTTTAGTATAATACGACGCAACAGACATAGTATCCTGTTGTAATCGACATATGGAACTCTGGATTTGAAAAATCCGGGGAGCAAGACTTTGTGTGAAACGCTCTTTCAAATCTTGCCAGACTTCTCTAGCATTAGTTGAGTATATGATGCTTGCTAAAATGTCCTTGGTCACAGAATTTAGAATCCAAGACAATACAAGATTATTGCATCTAACCCACAAAGGGTGGTTAGGATCATTCTTATGTGGTTCTATAACTGAACCATCTATAAATCCGATCTTGTTTTTCGCTGAGAGAGCCATCACCATGGCTCTACTCCACGTTCCATAATTTTCTCCATTAAAACTTTGAGACACCAAAGCATTTCCAGGATTATCAAAATGATGAATATAAAAGAGATCAGACAACACCTGGATATTGGCACCGTTGATGTTGAAATCTGCATCATCACCAGCCAGACAACCATTGTTCATCTCCTTAGAGGCACGTTCCGCCATTGAACTCAATGCTCTGATACCATGTGAATTTTCCTCATGAAAGACGTAAGGAGGAAGAAACGTGTAAAGGAGGGAAAGACTCAAGGCAGAATAGGCGAGTCAAAATTAATTCCTTTCATTCCATTGTGCCATATATATACAATGATTTTATTACAACGGTACAAGAGGAAACATCCTTAACGAGGATGTGTTAAACTTGGAAAGGAGAGGAAGAGAGACGTTTGGGAGAGGAGAGACGTTTGAGAGTGACGTTGGAAATTTTGAATGTTGTAAGGTCGATTGGATTATGCGACCTCTTGATCCAACGTTACAACTAAATTTAACATCCTACATTTGCTCGCGTGGATATCATCGCCGAATGAATGCTGTCACTTCGTTGATCTAACAGACACAAACAATCGAAGCGGAAGACGAAGAACAAAGACACCCCGTGATCCTTCCTCTGTCTTGTCTTCCTTTCCAGAGAGAGAAAGCCAAAAATTTCAGAGAAGAGGGAAAAGCACGCGGCCTCTCTCGATCTTCTCTTTCTTACGAAAGGGAGGTCAACTTTAAAGATGTGGGCTTCAGACGAATTCCTCATTGTCACCCATCGATTGTCTGTTTGCTCAACATCAGACGACCGGGGTATTCCACCATTGTATGTCATGGTGTCACCGGCGTCAATGGATACTCAAAAACACGGTAAAAGTCCTTCGGTGGAGACAACACAAAAAAAAGGTAGTTACCGGCTATCCTCTCTGATACCATGAGAAGAAAGGCATGAGGATCGACTCGTGGGTTCTTCGAATAGGGAGATCTCAGGTGTTTTTTTTTGTTTTCGTCCCCTCTCGCTCAGACCTTTGTTTCTGCTTGGGAGCGAGATCTGTTGCTGGCCTTCTGAAGCAAAAAGGGCACCTGCGAAGATATCGTCGCTCCCTTTCTTTGCTTTTGCTCCCTCGTGTAATTGCCCACGGGAAGGAATCCTCGTAGAAAAAGGATTCTCTCTGAGTCAGATTCGGATCTGCAGCTCTGTGTCCTGTACTTAATTTTTTGTGGGCATTCGATATTTTTTCTATGGCGACAACTCCTGTGGTTGATCAGACTGATATTTGTGGTGATCATTATGAGACACCTTTCCTCATGCACCACTCTGATAATCCTGGTGCTATTCTAGTGCCAAGAACAAGTTTGGATTTGTTGATGGTTTTATTCCAAAACCCGCAACCACTAGCTCAGACTACATAGCATGGGTTCGCTGTAATGACTTGGTTCTATCATGGATTCTTAACTCATTATCCAAGGAGATAGCGAATAGTGTCATCTATGTTGGTGAAGCACACAAGGTTTGGATTGATCTTCAAGAACGTTTTTCTCTAGGTAATGTTGCTCGTATTTATCAATTGAAGAAAATGATATTTGATTTACGACAAGAACAAAATTCATTGGCTGTCTACTTCACTACACTCAAAACGTTTTGGGATGAACTTGGATCTTATTCAACTGTGTCGGCTTGTACTTGTGGTGCATTTAAAGAGTTTCATGAGGTGCAGCAAGAAATTTTTGAAGATCTTCGCCAACAATACGAAGAATTAGGATGGCATCACGCTCCGTTCCTGAAGCCATGCCTCGGACGTAATCAGGGGTCACTTCTTTGAAACTGAAATTTGCCTACTTCTGCATCTTTTCCATATGCAAATAATCGCTAGTAAGTTGGTGTATTTCTGTGGTTTTTGAGATGGCAAACAATGAAAAACCGGTGGAGTTAGCCAACTTAGTTCAACATTATCCTTGAACCTTTGTGCCGATACTGGGACCAATCTGAAACTAAATTTGCAGTTCGATCTCGTAATGTGGATGCTAATTTTAAAAGCCAAGTTATAAGAAGACAAGTTTAATTTTCTGAAAGGAACAGAGCGATATGAGCTTCAATTAGTAGAAATTTCCTAGAGACCACCTTAACTTACACAAGTACTGCCTGATATATTAGTGCAGTGCTGCAAACTAGTTTAGAACTTACATGACGATTAGTACGCTTGGAGTAAAAGAAACGAAGCTCAAGAGATTAGCTACCAACCATCACCTCACGACATATGTGATCGAATCTGCGAAGGAAATCCTGCTGGCAGGGAATCTGTGAGCGGCACCTAATGTTGGCCTTCGCAGGGATGATCTCCTTCACAGACAGCTCCTCTAGTGGCTTTGATCAAGGCGCTGAACATTGTGATTCCATGAAGTTGCCAAAACCCTTGGTTGCTGAAGAAAGCATGTGGTTTTCATTCATTCAAAAGCTCCACGGTTTTCTTGTGTACGGGCGCTTTTTTGTAGCTGTATGGATTGATCTTTATTGGTGATGAAGAGAAGATTGTGAGCCACCAACTAGTGGTTGGGACACGTGTGAGGTTGGACGGTGGCTTTCTGCCACAAGCAAAAGAAAGTGGTGCTATGTAGTCAATTCCTTGATTCCGAAGGGTTTGTATATAGACAAAACGATGGTGCTTTCATTCATTTGAGGTATACCAATAATAATAATAATAGCTCTTAAAATCAAGGTAGCTATTCTATTAGACTTTTACTCTCCAAAAATCAGTCGTCGTTCTAAACTTCTGACAGCCTTTACGTGGTTTCTTGTTTCAGAAGGGTCTTCGTAAAATCTATTAAAATATTATTCTCTTCTTATTTCGTAATTTACTGCTTTACTAATGCAAGCAGCATATTTAACACTACAAACTTTTTACTCACTTTTTGACAGGTAAACCCACCAGGGAGCAGAGAACTTCCCTTTTGCATAACTCACTTTAAAGCGAGCTATGCACACCAAGAATCATGAAATTATTGACATTGTTCAATTAAACATCTACCGTCTAACCAGGTACACTTGTGAGTTTTCTCTTAATATTTTTTACAAAGGGGATCCCCTCGTCCAGTTAGCAAGGCTCTACAAAAACAGCCACACATCCTACTCCCGATCAAATGAAATATTCAAAGGTTCAGCGTGCCGTTGATCGTAACACATTAGTAGACACCATCAAAGATTCTGTTTATAGCGCTATTGACAAAAGGAAACCAGCGTAAGTTACATGGCATCGCACAAAGTTCAAAATATGACAAGCATCCGATAAAATTGGAACAGAATTTATCGCATAAATAGATTTAGTTGAACAAATCAATCAAAGCTCCAGCCTCCATGCCGCCTCACCAATCTACTTACATGTACAAAATGATGTCGAAAATGGCAGTTGATGACAAGTATATAAGAACACTAGATAGAATATGGTTATTTAAAGACACATGATTCCAAAAAAGTTAGCGCCTTGATCTCCTTGGCCCGCCTCTTGATCTATTTGCAGAACTGTTACGAGTTCCAGAAAATCAGGTACTTCCTGAATGAAAAGGTTTACCCTGATATCGTTCTTTTTCGACTGAAAAATTTTCGTGATTTCGATGTTTATCCGAATCTGGCACTGTATGGAAGAGGCTCAATATCTTGTAAATCTGTTTCAGGTACAAACCCAACTGGACGTTTGCTATCAGCCATCTTTCTGAACGTGACAGAGATCCTGGTAAAGAGAATTGTTTTCAATTGAAAAAGAGAAGAAAGGGAATTTTTTGCATTTTGTGGTAAATTTAAGACAAAAACTTCTACCTTTTGGAAGGGACTCCTGGAACACAATGTTTGGCCACGTCTGCTCCCTTCCCATTCAAGACCAAAACTGATCTGCAAGCTCAAAACAACACGGAACATAAACTTCACAAAACTGAAATCAAGCACAGTGGAGGCATGCTGGATTGCAGAGATCAAGAAAACAAGTTACCCTAATGGCAGCGGTATAGATACTGCACCCGAAAACTCTCCTGGACCAATAGCCTTAGAGTTTGTTCCAAAGATGATGTTACACTCGCCGAGAAACGAAACTGTACAAAACGGCCTGACAAAGTCGTGGTGATCTATATGTGGGGGTATGCAATCTCCAACGTCATATATGTTTACAATGCAACTGTCAGGGATGCATGAAGGTGGAAGCACATGCCACCTAACCAACCGTCGAATCATAACCTTGAAAAGTGGAGGAAGACATCCCTACCAACCGTGGAAGCACATGTCACCTAACCAACTGTCAAATTGCCACTTCTTTTATTATAGTAAGGTTTGATGGGTCATTTATAAACTTAGACTTACCATCATCTACCAATCTTTGATTGTTATTTTGGAAGGAAGAATTATTGTGCCAAATTTATTATATGATCATACATAGCATCATAAGTATGATTTAGTTAATGGACACCAATATGGCTGATAGAGTGAAGACTGGTGGTTTGCATAGGCAGTCTGGATGGGCTCGAAAATGAGAGAGTAGACTCGGTCTATGGACTCATGGTTCAAGACACTGACTCCATCCTCATAGTCGTACATGTACTGGGAGATCCTCGCAATGTTGGGAGCCACGTTTATGAAGGAACGAGAGAAGACGGTTTATTACTGCTGTTGCTGAGCTGAGAGCAGCTCCCTATTCAGCCTCCTCCATGCATATCTTAGCAAGTTTCTTATATATTGTCGTGCTTGCTCCTCCACGACCCTTGCCTCATTCAGTTAATGATAAGGTTGAAAGACAACCGTTTTAGAGAGATTCAAGGAAAGAAACCCAGTAAGATTAATCAAAATTAATGATAAAAAAAAAAAAAATCTTTCCACAAAATGAGATTTAGTTTTATGTTTATGGTTGCCAAGATTATAGTGTTAATGATAATGTTGAAAGACAATTGTTTTAGAAAAATTCAAGGA
Organism: Nymphaea thermarum; assembly: GCA_011799765.1. Lineage (NCBI taxonomy): Eukaryota > Viridiplantae > Streptophyta > Magnoliopsida > Nymphaeales > Nymphaeaceae > Nymphaea > Nymphaea thermarum. Next base: position 20,748 of record JAANDH010000096.1, read on the forward strand.
AAGAATCCTAGCAAGATCAATCAAAATTAATGATAAAGGAAAAAGAAAATCTTTCCACAAAAATCAGATTTAGTTCCATATTTATCATCGTCAAGATTATAGTGTTAACGATAAGGTTGAAATGCAACTATTCTAGAGAAATTCAAGGAAAGAATTTCAGCAAGATCAATCAAAATTAATGATAAAAGAAAAAAAAATCTTCTCATAAAAATCAGATTTAGTTTCTCATGTTTATCATTGCCAAGATTATAAGAACTTCAACTATTTAAGTTTGTTCTATGCATTGTGTAACCAAGGCTCATTGTGGTCTTCTATGATGAAAAACCATGCACGTTTATACATGGTATGTAAAGTTGCGCGTCTGGAATTTTTTCTCCAAAGTTTGGGCTATCCCACAACTTCAATGGTACATTGCTGAATTTCAATATACATAGCTAAAGGGAAGTCTACTGCATCTAAATGTATAGATGTAGGAGGTGGTGACTGCTCAGAGGCTGTCCCAGTTTCTGATCAGTTATTTATCCCATTATTGTGGGATAACCAGGGATATTGCGAACAGTAGGAGGTAGCGGTCTCTTCATCCCTGCTCAGCAGTAAGTCACCATCGCTTAGTTCAGTACCATTAACGTGAGCTGTGAACACCTCTCTCTCTCTCTCTCTCTCTCTCTGAAAGTTAATAATGGTTTTGTTGAAAACGAACAAGTCAGGAAGATCTCAAAAGAATATCTTGCTGATTCACAACCGTACGAATCACTCTTGTCAAAATCAGGAACGCGATCATCTTAAATAAGAGGTTGATTATGATGTCAGTTATTGGGCGTCTAGATGATGGACTTATTATTAAAGCAAAATTAACAATGAGAGATTATGCTGTTCACGTGCGCATCTAAGTAGAACATGTTCTTGATCCATTATATGTATTCAAAAGATTGATCGTAGATTGTTACAATATACCGACATGTTCAAAATAGAGGATATTTTGATACTTTAACATATGGTATTAAACTTATTTTGGGGCTTGATTCGATGTTTTTTAGAACCAAGATCATGAAAAGTAGCTCATGTTTTAAGTTACTGTAAGGGGTAGAGAGAGAGAGGGAGAACAATTACATTGTTCAGATGATGGTGCACTGAACACGAATCGAACAAGATCACAGTGGCACACGCGGGAGACACTAAAGAAAGGAGAAGCCAGAGAGGTGGTCGAGAATCGGGTCTGCCATATCCAGATCCAATTACACGTTATGGTTATCCTCTTCTTTTTTGAGGTGTTCATGGAGAAGAATTTCTCAAACTGGATACTAACGGCGAAAAACTCCATTCTTGACTCTTGAGGGGACCAAGTTAACTCAAACCAGTCAAGCACAGATTTTGTATTTCCGATTTTTCCCATGTTTGAGGTGTTCCTGACCATATTAGGTGCAGGAACAAATGGAATAACATTTTGATTGGAACAGCGTTATTGCAAACTTGAGCGTCGAGGCATATTCTGTGCCTCTAAGTTTACCATTCTTCTGTTATCCTTCAATTCCGTTGAACGGTCCATTCTATTTGGATGTCCTATTGCTTGGTGTATGTATGACTAGTGACTCTTTGAGGTCCAACCAACCAAAATTAGTTTCTGCAAGTTCTGAAGAACCATACATTTGTGGACATGTTGAATATTAATTAATGCCATAGACTTCTTTTATTCTGAAATGAAATGATTTATTATTAACAAGGCACTACTTATGAAAGTGGTGAATTTGCTGAATACTGTCGATGATATTTAGTGCAAGGTTCCTTCTTTCAGTTCAGGATTCTAGCTCTTCAGCAACATGAAAGACTTCTGATCTTTAGTGAGGTTCGTCTATTAGAATTGTTGGTTAATAAGGCAGTATATTATTCATTATGTCTCATGCTGGTAATTGAAATGAGTACAGTCTAAACCCGTTGATGAATCACCAAACATTGATTCATTTTCGTGGAGAGGCTATTCCTTTTTGTTTTCTTTTAGCAAAAAACTGGCGATAAGTGTAACTTGTACGGAACATGAATTCCTCTGAGAATGTAAATACATGAAACAATAAAAAAATAACGTAAAGAGGGTATTAATATTGTAAATATAATAAAATTGAAAAAAAATATGCCATATGAAATATATAATGCTTCAGGTTCTTAGCTCCTTGAAAATACTGAAAATTGTAATAATGCTAAACATATGATACTGGTTTCTTAATGCCCTCCACCATTCTGTGACATCTAATATGGTGCTTGATTTATTGTTTAACATAAAAGGGGTTGAAGAGATTGGAGCAACATAATCGGAATGGTTTCATTCTATACCTTGTAGTGGGTACAAAAACAGTATCTTGGGTTCATATGTCTTTGAGTAATGAGTAGTTTATAACTTGTAAGAGATTTAGTGGCAGTTCAGGATCGTCATGTCCCACTAGTTGGTTATGTAACATTGTAAGTTTGTAACGTTCTTACAATCTAGTCCTTATAGAGTTATTCATGCCACGTTCTTGCAATCTAGTCCTTATTGAGTTATTCATGCCAGATCTTTTATCATTGTTTATCAGCATGTTATAATGCTTTCTGATATGTATAAGCAGTCAATGGATGACTGGGAGTATGAATTTGAATTTAGAACCCTTGTTCTTACAGTACTTCAGGTTGAGCTTGGTTAGTTCAAATGCTTTTTTCATGGTTTCACATTGTGGTACAATATGTGAATATAATGTGTATCTTAGGCTATAACTTTAATGGAATTTAAAATGCACCGTGTTTTTGTTTCTCTCTTTTGGAGTTCAAGGTCTCACATATTACCTGAGATTTTGTACCTAAATGACGGTTTGTGGAGTCTAAAGGTAGAAATCTGTAGGATTTCTTTCTAGATTGAATCTGGGTTAGACTGCATGTTTATTTGGGTAGCTTGGAGTTTGCACTAAAACTTAATGTCTGGCATAAGCGTTCGTCTGTTGAGAGACACCTGGTTCAATATATTCCCATATTTGTGGTGGATTTTTATTGATTGGATTGCAGGTCATTAAGATCAGATAAGACCTCAGTACAAGTCTTGTGAGAGTGAGAGAATGGTCGCATATTTCTGCATTAAGGAGCAAAAGAATTAGGATTAGTGATGAATCATGTAATGTCAATAAAGATGAAGAGGCTTGAAACTTTAGGTTGATTATCTTTGGGAAGATCGCTTGGACTTACTATTAGGCTTAATATGATATATTAAGCCTTTCTCCCGTTGACTGTCTATGCAACTTTAGAGCATCTTATGGACAGGTCCTTCGTTTGTTTGTGCAACCATAAAAAAATTACAAGATAGGCAGATTCAGAAAGTTCACTTGTGCTTCTTCTCTTCTGGAGTCTAGGTTTTAGCGTCACTTCACATATTGGTGTTGGATTTTAGCTGTAGCAAGTATTTTGGACATTGCATGTGATCATACGCAAGCTCTTAGTGGATGTACATTCTTTTGCGTGCTCCTTTATTCAAGGCTTGATTCTGGTTGCGATCTAGATTATCAATATTGCCTGGGAATTGGCTCGAGTCTGCCTATTCGAACCAAATCAATATGGTGTTACGTATTTGAAACACCACTGACTGAATGATGCAACGTGTTATTTTTGTTGTTTTTTGCATTTTTATTTTTTTCCCCAAAAAAAATATGCCTTTTGATTTTTAAAAGATTAACATAGCATTACAAAGATTACTGATTTTGACTCCGGTTTGATTCATCTGATTCACCGAATCGTCCTGCTATCAAATTGATTCAGAAACCAATTTTTCTGATACTGGTTAGACGTCGTTTTGGTGGTACCGGCGGCCTGCATTCCGAGACCTGAATGAAAGGAAAAAGAACTCTTATAACTTCCCCGAGCTTGAACGCCATATTTCATTTTATCTGCAATTTGTAAGGTGTCCCGACATAAAATGTATCTATCTCACTTATGTTACGGTGGGGCACTTCATATAATTGGGATAAAAATTGTTTCTGCTAGCTCAAAATACTTATAGGTTCTGGATATTTTATACTCTATTTACTGGAAATTTGTAGAATAATTCTTGTTTATTCGGGGAATCAGTGTTAAAAGCAGCATGTTTGCCTGCAGGCAAGGGCGGAGCCAGGATTTTGTTGTGGGGTGGGCCATGTTTGTGTATGGAACTTGATCCATACTGGACACCCATGTGCCATTGTTGCGAGTTGGCTGGGGGTTTTTGCCCTAATACTTATGTTGAGAGGAGGGCCGCCGCTTGTGTGGGTTGTTCTGTGTGTGTTCATTTGAGAGAGAATACAAGAGTTCTGTGCGACCGTGGATGTAGGAGATTATTGCTCTGAACCACGTAAATCGTTGTCTTCTTTCTTGTTGCTTCTAACCTCCTCTTGAGAGTGTGAGCGGAGTGTTTTGTGTGTTGTTCCTAACAGGCCAAACCATCCGCGGGTCGGGCCAAGAGGAGCGACGGTAGGGCCAAGAGGAACGATGGGTCGGGCCAAACTAAAAAATTTTGATTTTTTTACATATAAAAAAAAAATTTTTGCTCACCCGAGCCATGGCCCGGGCGGCCCCCCCCTCCCTCCGGCCCTGCCTGCAGGTTCTTTTGGTAGAGGACAGTTGCAGAAGCCATTTGAGGAAGCTACCTTTGCACTTCAGGTCGGCGAGATCAGCGACATTGTGGATACCGACAGCGGCGTTCACATCGTATTGAGAACCAGCTGAGGTGTCGGAAATGTAGCTGCCTTGCGTCCTTGTGAAACAGTCACTGCAGGCACTCTCCCTGTGGGGATAGCCTCACTTAGCAGTGGACTATTATTTTGGTTTCGTTGATCGACTGACTTGTGCTCATAAAGCTCTTCTTTTGAAAACATAAGATGGATTATTTCATAAAGCTATTGAAAAATCTGTACTGCAGTTACTTCGATATTGGTTGGATAAAGGAAAAGGTTCCTTGAACCCTGTTTAGAAGTTTACTGTCGTTCTCAGACTATGATTTGCAGTTAACGATGGATATTTAGCGTAGGCAACGGGCCTGTAGTGGCAGAAAACTAGCCATCAATCCTTGTCATTGTTCAAAATTTTCGATAGTAGTTGCGCCATTTGATTAGTAATCTACAATTGCAAATTTATATTCAAGGCCAGTTGAAATGTTACAAAGAGATGAATTGCATCATTCTACCACACTAGAAATTGACCGATGGATGGTCCTTGCATCCTAGAATATACCTGATGCCTGATGGGCGCTATCCCATGGGCAATAAAGCATGCCCGTTGCACTTTCTTTTTGAACTTCATCTTTCTCAGGCAGTCACGAAAGACAGCATAGGCTTAATTGGGTGATGGGCCAATATTTCTTTCAGGTCTTCTATATCCTGTGGACATTGGTTAATAGTCAACTAAGTTGGTTTTCTATGGTATCTGTAAATGAGTAGAGTAGAGGGCTGGAATCCATGTCTAGCTTGGTTTGGGTCCCGAAGACATTGCATCCAGGCTGATAAACTTTGTCCAGGCTGACAAACTTTGTTGTTCGCTTGGCAAAGTAAAACTCCGAGCCTAATTTCCTTGCATGCAAGATGCTTGTTAAGGCTTGCACAAGGAGTTGATGCCCACTTGCACAAGGACCGAACTAGCCACTTGGCCTTCTACCAGCTATGCCAAATTCCTTGTGAGTAAATTGATGTCCAACTTGTGGCTTCTCTGCCAAGGTTAGGTTTACGTCTATGCGAGGCAGTGCAGTACTTGGTTAAAAAGATTGAAGGAAAAAATCAACACAAGAAAAACCTATTGGGACTTCCACTGAATTTGGGTTCCTAATCATAATATCTGGTACTTTATTATGAATGTCACCAACTCCAACTTGTTATCTCACTTTCATTAATCACGACCAATCAACAACAAATGAAAGAATACAAAATCTGCTCCTTGCACTGCAGGAGTGCAGCAGCAACTTCAGTGGAAGGACAGACCTCCCTTACTGAAAGCAAACCCCAAAACCTAAAGATCCTGCAAAATTCTCTAGGCAGCGTCGTCTTGTGGTACATCCTGTACCAAGCAAGTTCTACAGTTATTGTTAGACAGCAAAAGAACTCTGTCAAAAAGGTCACTAACAGCCATCTGATCAACTCCTTATGCTTTTGGTGAAACCGTGAGAGATATGTTCAGCACTTACCCCACATCTTGTTTGCTTTCTGCAGAACACTTCAGCTTCTGGCCTTCAAACATGCATCTGCTTCGAACACTCCAAAAGCACCAGATGACCATATGAAATGTTATTTTTCGAACACACCCTCAGCCACCCTTGCTTGAACTTACATGAAAACCAGGCCTTAAATTCCTGCAAAATGATTAGATGCGGGCCTCTTTTCCTGTCTAAAGTTTCCATAACCAAACGCCAGACCTGCACTGTAAGCTTAGAATTAAAGAATAAGTGGTCTGCATTCTTTTCGCGCCAGGTACAAAGAAAGCATCCATTGGCAATTGCAGTGTCTCTCCTTTGAATTTAAACGGCCATGGGGATCAATGAAGATGAACCAACTCGCTCTAGGTATGAGTTCCTTAAGCAGACCCTTCCTCTCCACTCCACCACATCACTTTTCCTGCTGGCCTTTTCCCAAGTGTCTCCAAACTTAATTCTTTTGGCTTTCTTATTTGACAGAAGCAATTAATTCTTTTTCATCGTTTCTCTCAGACAATTACACCTTCCCACCATAGAACTGAACGGAGTAGTAAAAGATTATTGTACATAATAGCAATTTGTTGCAGGTACTTTCAAGGACGAGAAGCAGTTGGGATCTACTTTTCGCATTAGGAGGTCATAACTAGCGATAGCCCCAATTTAGGTTGAGTACATCTAGTGCCTAGTGGCAAGACCACATTGAGTTAACCAGGCATGACATTAGTGAGAGTTTTGATAGCGGTCCCGTAGAACCAGAGAGCATCATGAATCTTCTAATGCCTCAAAGCTAATTTTCATGATCATTTCTAATATTCTGATCAAAATCTTGTTGGTGGCTTCCATCTGGCCATTTTCTCGAAGATAATATAAGACAAAATAAGTGATGCCTGATCCTGAACTTGGTGCAAAACTCCATCATCCTTTCGTTCTTGAAGTGAGTACTGTTGTTTGAGATGAAGTCATGTGGCACTCCAAATCTGCACAGGATGTTCTTGTGGATGAAAGATACAACATGTTTTCCTCTACTTTTTAAGAGTGACATATTCGAGCCAATTGATGCGGCATTCTTTTGCTACATACCTTGTTTGGGTTTCTGGTAGGTCTCGGCCGCTCGGAGGTAGGCACGTATCAGTTTCTCTCCCAGAATGTTTGATTTAGATAACAAGCCAAGGATGAACTTGATTCATGGCAACCCTAAGGTTGCAAGTGTGATTTAGTGTTCATGAGAATGTATAAATACAATATAACATTGAAGTTTAAATTGCTTTTGCTCATGATTCCAAATTCAGGTAAATTTAGATCTTGCTGTGTGTCTTAAGCATTATGTGGCCTCACATATATTGCTTTAAAACTAATCAATCAAGTGATCAGATCCTTAAGTCTGATAAGGACCCTTAGGTCCCATATATCTAATGCCATGAGCGACTCATTCATGGCAAATTACAGGATACATTAGACATGGTTTAGACATATCAAAGAACATCGTGGATCTTAAGAAATAAGCAATACCATATTGATGTCAAACATATGTACGTTACATAGCGTAATTTTGCAACCAACCACAATAATTCTCAATATTACACCAGGTTAACATTTCAATGTTGCATCCCTGTATTGTTTCAAGCTTCAACAGCACGATCTCACAAGCCAATTAGATCAATTCTGACATTGCAGAAGATCATTCCTCACATTTTCACATAATCTTGAAAATCAGCTTATAAGCATCATAAAAAGAACATCAAATGCCAATAAAATGGATGATGATCTCCAAATTATAACATCCCTTTCTCATGCAAAGGACAAAGAAGAAGATACTTGGAGTAATCCCTTCATATCTCCATGAGATTTTCGTTTTATAATACTGTAGCACCATACTACAGTTTGTCCTCTTCCGGATAGCCTTGGTGTGCACATGTCAACTTTAGCACCTAAACAATCAGATTCTTAAGCCATTTTAAACACCAGTTTGTCTTTCACTTGATAGAATATGTTTGTGGAGGCTCTGGGCATTGTATTCCTGTGATGAGGCATACAAGCCAGCTTGAAACTGGCTTCTAAGTCCTAACAACCTTGTTTTTTGCTATTAGATGCTTACCTAAGAAATTTTCTTCATATTAGGCACCAAAAAAATATAAATTACAAGGACGGACTTTGGTGATCATTCAGTTTAGGGTTTTATTGAAACTAGTATACAAAATAAAGCAAACAATCAGATTCCTAAGCCATTTTAAACACCAGTTTGGCTTTCACTTGATAGAATATGTTTGTGGAGGCTCTAGGCATTGTATTCCTGTGACAAGCATAAGGAGTTGATCAGATGGCTGTTAGTGACCTTTCTCATAGAATTATTCTGCTGTCTAACTGTAACTGTTGGACTTGCTTGGTACAGGATGTATCACAAGGCAGACAGATGCTGCCTAGAGAATTTTGTAGGATACTTTAGGTTTTGCGGTTTGCTTTCAGTAAGGGCGGTCCGTCCTTCCACTGAAGTTGCTGTTGCACTCTTGTCAGTGCAAGGAGCAGATTTTGTATTCTTTCATTTTTTGTTGATTGGTCGTGATTAATGGAAGTGAGATAACAAGTTGGTGACATCCATAATAAAGTATCACATATTAAGATTAGGAACCCAAATTCATTAGAAGTCCCAATAGGTTTTCCTTATGTTCATTTTTTCCTTCAACCTTTTGAACCATGTGCTGCTCATGCGTATACGTAAAGCTAACCTTGGCAGAGATGCCACAAGTCGAACATCGATTTACTCACAAGGGATTTGGCATAGCTGGTAAAAGGCCAAGTGGCTAGTTCGGTCCCTGTGCAAGTGGGCATCAATTCCTTGTGCTGCTGTGCAAGCCTTAACAAGCGTCCTGCATGCAAGGAAATTAAGCTCGGAGTTTTACGTTGCCGAGCAAACAACAAAGTTTATCAGCCCCGATGCATCTTTGCGACCCAAACCAAGCTAGACATGGATTCCAGCCCTCTACTCATTTACAGATACCATTGACTATTAACCAATATCCATATGCGGGATGAAGTTCAGAAAGAGAGTGCAACGGGCATGCTTTATAGCCCATGGGACAGCGCCCATGAGGTATATTCTAGGATGCAAGAACCATCCATCGGTATAATTTTAGTGTGGTAGAATGATGCAATTCATCTGTCTTCGTAACATTCCAAGCCTTGAATATAAATTCGCATCGTAGATTACTAATCGAATGGCGCAACTACCATCGAAAATTTTGAACAATGACAAGGAATGATGGCAGGTTTTCTGCCACTACAGGCCCGTTGTCTACGCTAAATATCCATCGTGAACTGCAAATCATAGTCTGAGAACGACAGCAAACTTCTAAACAGGGTTCAAGGAACCTTACTTTTCCTTTATCCAACCAATATCGAAGTAACAGCACTACAGATTTTTCAATAGCTTTATGAAATAATCCATCTTATGTTTTCAAAAGAAGAGCTTTATGAGCACAAGTCAGTCGATCAACGAAACCAAAATAATAGTCCACTGCTAAGTGAGGCTATCCCACAGGGAGAGTGCCTGCAGTGACTGTTTCACAAGGACGCAACGCAGCTACATTTCCGACACCTCAGCTGGTTCTCAATATGATGTGAACGCCGCTGTCGGTATCCACAATGTCGCTGATCTCGCCTACGTTAAGTGCAAAGGTAGCTTCCTCAAATGGCTTCTGCATCTGTCCTCTACCAAAAGAACCTGCAGGCAAACATGATGCATTTAACACTGATTCCCCGAATAAACAAGAATTAGTCCAGAAATTTCCAGTAAATGGAGTATAAAATACTCGGAACCTATAAGTATTTTGAGCTAGCAGAAACAATTTTTATCCCAATTATATGAAGTGCCCACCGTAACATAAGTGAGATAGATACATTTTATGCCGGACACCTTACAAATTGCATGATAAAATGAAATATGGCATTCAAGCTCGGGGAAGTTATAAGAGTTCTTTTCCTTTCAGGTTTCGCTAAGGGAATGCAGCCTGCGGGCCGCCGGTACCACCAAAAGGACGTCTAACCAGTATCAGAAAAATTGGTTTCTGAATCAATTAGATAGCAGGACGATTCGGTGAATCAGATGAATCAAACCGGAGTCAAAATCAGTAATCTTTGAAATGTTATGTTAATCTTTTAAAAATCATAAGGCATATTTTTGGTGAAAAAAATAAAAATGCAAAAAACAACAAAAATAACACGTTGCATCATTCAGTCAGTGGTGTTTCAAATACGTAACACCATATTGATTTGGTTCGAATAGGCAGACTCGAGCCAATTCCCAGGCAATATTGATAATCTAGATCGCAACCAGAATCAAGCCTTGAATAAAGGAGCACGCAAAAGAATGTACATCCACTAAGAGCTTGCGTATGATCACATGCAATGTCCAAAATACTTGCTACAGCGAAGTGACGCTAAAACCTAGACTCCAGAAGAGAAGAAGCACAAGTGAACTTTCTGAATCTGCCTATCTTGTAATTTTTTTATGGTTGCACAAACAAAGAAGGACCTGTCAATAAGATGCTCTAAAGTTGCATAGAACAATCAACGGGAGACAGGCTTATAATATCATACTAAGCCTAATAGTAAGTCCAAGCGATCTTCCCAAGGCTAATCAACCTAAAGTTTCAAGCCTCCTCATCTTTATTGACATTAAATGATTCATCACTAATCCTAATTCTTTTGCTCCTTAATGCAGAAATATGCGACTATTCTCTCACTCTCACAAAACTTGTACTCAGGACTTATCTGATCTTACTGACCTGCAATCCAATCAATAAAAAATCCACCACAAATATGGGAATATATTGAACCAGGTGTCTCTCAACAGAACGAATGCTTATGCCAGATAATTTTAGTGCAAACTCCAAGCTACCCAAATAAAAATGCAGTCTAACCCAGATTCAATATAGAATCAGAAATCCTACAGATACCTTTAGACTCCACAAACCGTCATTTAGGTACAAAATCAGCTCCAAAATTTTACTCTTTTTGCTTCAAATGCACAAGGCAGTTCCTGACATTCCTCAAAACCAACCTTCAGGTAATATGTGAGACCTCGAACTCCAAAAGAGAAACAAAAACACGGTGCATTTTAAATTCCATTAAAGTTATAACCTAAGATACACATTATATTCATATATTGTACCACAATGTGAAACCATGCAAAAAGCATTTGAACTAACCAAGCTCAACCTGAAGTACTGTAAGAACATGGGATCTAAATTCAAATTCATACTCCCAAGCTCCCAACCATTCATTGACTGCTTATACATATCAGAAAGCATTATAACATGCTGATAAACAATGATAAAAGATCTGGCATGAATAACTCAATAAGGACTAGATTGCAAGAACGTGGCATGAATAACTCTATAAGAGTATAAGGACTAGATTGTAAGAACGTTACAATGTTACATGACCAACTAGTGGGACATTACGATCCTGAACTGCCACTAAATCTCTTATAAATTATAAACTACTCAAAGACATACGAACCCAAGATACTGTTTTCGCAACCACTACAAGGTAAAGAATGAAACCATTCCGATTGTGTTGCTCCAGTCTCTTCAACCTTTTTTATGTTAAACAATAAATCACGCACCATATTAGATGTCACAGAATGGTGGAAGACATTAAGAAACCAGTATCATATGTTTAGCATTATTACAATTTTCAGTATTTTCAAGGAGCTAAGAACCTGAAGCATTATATATTTTATATGGCATATTTTTTTCAATTTTATTGTATTTACAATATTAATACCCTCTTTACGTTATTTTTCTATTGTTTCATGTATTTACATTCTCAGAGGAATTCATGTTCCATACAAGTTACACTTATCGCCAGTTTTTTGCTAAAAGAAAACAAAAAGGGATAGCCTCTCCACGAAAATGAATCAATGTTTGGTGATTCATCAACGGGTTTAGAGTCTAGACTGTACTCTTTTCAATTACCAGCATGAGACATAATGAATAATATACTGCCTTATTAACCAACAATTCTAATAGACGAACCTCACTAAAGATCAGAAGTCTTTCATGTTGCTGAAGAGCTAGAATCCTGAACTGAAAGAAGAAACCTTGCACTAAATATCATCGACAGTCTTCAGCAAATTCACCACTTTCATAAGTAGTGTCATGTTAATAATAAATCATTTCAGGGCAGAATAAAAAAAGTCTATGGCATTAATTAATGTTCAACATGTCCACAAATGTATGGTTCTTCAGAACTTGCAGACGCTAATTTTGGTTGGTTGGACCTCAAAAGAGTCACTAGTCATACATACACCAAGCAATAGGACATCAAAATAGAATGGACCGTTCAACAGAATTGAAGGATAACAGAAGAATGGTAAACTTAGAGGCACAGAATATGCCTCCACGCTCAAGTTTGCAATAACGCTGTTCCAATCAAAATGTTATTCCATTTGTTCCTGCACCTAATATGATCAGGAACACCTCAAACATGGGAAAAATCGGAAATACAAAATCTGTGTTCGACTGGCTTGAGTTAAATTGGTCTCCTCAAGAGTCAAGAATGGAGTTTTCCGCCGTTACTATCCAATTTGAGAAAACCTTCTCCATGAACACCTCATAAAAGAAAAGGGATAACCATAACGTGTAAGTGGTACTTCTCAGTGCTACTTTTAGCCACAGAATACAAAGAAAAAAGGTCAACCAGGCATGGATTCGTTTCTTGCTTACACTTCATGAATGCTCCCTTCGTGGCCAAAAAGGCGACTAGGGTTTGGCCACGACATCAATTTAGAGAAAAGAAGAAATTGTAGTCATTCAATTGGTCTCCGCTTCCAACCCCAAGCCAGTTTCTTCCCCCTCTTCTTTTTATCGTACCCAAAAGTAACCTTACAAACAAACGATCAAGAAAAGGAAACCTGTAAAAGCCCAAGTCGCCCTACTATTCACTCGTCTATCTTTCACACCAAAAAAGAATAAAAGCAACCCAACTCACAAAACCCTTCCTTCTTAAGACGTAGACTGGACAATCGCTCTCTTTTCGGGTCACGCGACGCAATATGTAGATCAAAGTTCTCAATAAGATATCACACATAACACAACCATGACTTAATGGCGCGAAAAGCAGAAATCCCATACAACACAATCAACGAGAATGATTACTTAAACGCATTACTTCACCAAAAAGAAAAATAGACTAAAGAAAAATAGACTAAACCTAAAGGACTCGTATCAATCGCAAAAGTGACAAGAGAGAGACAAACCCTCGAGACAAAGAGAACCACACAATGGTTAAGGAAGAGAGAGAAAAGAACATGGCAACATCTCCTTAGGCACTGAGGATCAAAGATAACCTAATTCTCACCTAGGTCGCCGCCGCGCTTGGCGGAGCTGCAATCGGAGTAGCGGGAAGCGAGATCCTCGAACTGCGCGCGGCCGCTGAGGATCTCCTCCCGCATGGTCTTCAGCTGCGCGATGGCCTGCTCCTTGGTGGTGCTCTTGATCCTCCGGCCGTCCGGATCCTTCCATGAAGCCGGCCTCCTCGACCCCTGGTGCTTTATCAACAGGTGCGACGCTCTGACCTTCTCCGCCATCCCGCGCTTCTCTTTTCCCGGTAAAGAAGAACTCGGAAGAGGAGTCCAGATTTATAGGCCGCGGAAAGGTGGCGTGAATGCGAAGCCGGAGGTCAATTTACGTAAATGTACACATAAAATGCGGGGAAAGTAAGGAATTGACCCTAGCTTCGCCCAATACGTAACTTCCGAATCCATGGTTCGGGTCTGTTGACCCGAACTGTAATAAAGGACTATCTCGGATCTTATGCAATGAGATAGATAGGACCACCTCCATATCCGGCACAGTAACTCCCTATAAAAACTTGATCTTCCCATTTTGGATCTTATCACCCGAACTATGATAAAGGACCATCCTGGATCTCATATAATAAAGTGGATCAGACCACTTCGCCCAAACGCATTTACAGTCTCTAGAACAAGTCGTGGACACTTAGTTTGTGTTTAATTATCATGAGGTGATCATAGAACACCATGGATCTGAAAGCCGCGGTTTTCAAGTCCGAACCCCTCCAATCCGATTTCAAATTCCCACTTCTTACATTAAAGTGCGGGTTTGAAATCCACATTTGGGTTAGCTATCATGGATTTGAAATTCTTTTAGATTTGAGATCCAAGGAGAATCAACCTCAACCTTAACGTCACTAGGTTGGCATCTAGTCGAACAGGAATGACGTTGCACATCACATCCTGAGATTGTCAAGTCCCTTGATCACTTGTTCCACCTAGCCGGTCACCCTGTGGCCTAATTAATAAGAAACATCATCAGCGACTGCCATAGTTGATAACTAGATTTAACCTGCCATCATAATGTTCCAAATTATGACTGATGGTAGTAGAGGTTCCGGTTGATTCGGGTAGGATATAACTAACTTTTCATTCATATATTCGCTCATGGAATTGCAGATTCGATTGAGACGTAGATGGGAAAGCGGCCCTATGGCATGTAAATAATTTATTTTCAAGTGACCGTAGTTGAACATCACCTGGTAATTCTTTATGTAACTGAAAGGAAGGTTAAGTTATTTAGAAATACTACAAATCCATCAAGTTCATTCCTATTTTCTTAATGCATTTTATTGGAACGAAAGGTGTCTTGTTAACATAATTAGGCTTAAATAACGACTTTCAGGTGAGCAATAAAAGGTTACTGGCTTACCCATCTTGGATGGAACACCCGTAAATGCTGTTACGGAAAAATTGATATCAAAGAAATCCTTTTTCTTAATATACATATATATATATATATACATACATATATATATATATATATATATATATATATATATATATATACATATATATAATTAAAATCAGTCAGCTACTTCCGTAGTCAAATGGTTACTTTTTCATTTTCTATCGCTAAAAACAACCGCAATGCATTTGTTAAACCAATTGAGTGGCTATGGTTTTTAAGACAAAACACACTTTTTTGCTATAGTTTTTGGTGATACAAAATATAAAATAATCATCTGACCATAAGGTATATATACATATAGAGTACCCCCAATTTGTGCAGACAAATCCTCAACAAAAAAAATTATATTCCATAATCATTCATCTCTACCATGAAAATATCTTAAAAAAGACCCACGATGGTGATGATGGAAAATATATACCAGGTTTGCTGTAGGAGTTCACACAAAAGCCATCGATTGAAATGGTGGGCGAAATGGATGAACTTCCGGAAAAGTCCTCGCTTGTAAAATGAAGAAATTGAATGGTCCTAATTCAAAGTCCTTCGTGAGCTAAGTTTCAGAGAGGAAGGTACTTTGATTAATAGAATATGGAAAGATATTAATGTCGACTAGAATAATCAAAAGGAACATATTCCAACGAATTTAGGGACTTCGGTCTGTCCCCGAAATTTTCCGCGATAAATATTGTTTTTAAGAAACGATGAGCTTTGGCAAAAGCTTTGAGAAAGGAAAACCGAACAGCAGTGTGGTATTCACAGTAGAAACAAAGGCAGCCGTTACCAGCTGGGAGATACAACACCACCTTGAAGACAGTACATGCAAGACCAAGTTTAGCTTCTTCCGGTAATTTCTCTATCCATTTTCACTCTTTTTGCATTTGGCGCCTCCGGCATCTCTCGGATTTGCCTGCGAGGAGCGTCGTCATGGAGATAAACACAATTTGAACCGTGCCAGCAGCCTTTAGGACTGTTGTGGTAGACACAAGGTTTTCCAATTTTCATCCTCCCATCCCTTGGTTTCTGCATCACATCAGGGTTCCCTGGAACAAGAGGCTGGTTATGGTGTTTCACATAGGGCGCTGGATCTGGTTCCAGAGCACTAGGTTTGTCATTCCCATGCTGCTGAATCAAACTCTTGTAGTAGTTGACATCCTTCACCGGAGGCACCGAGGGATTCAATCTCACCTGATTCACTGGCACGACGGGACTTGGTTGCCGAAGGTTTGGCATGGTTGGCATCGGGTTCAATTGAGGATAAAGGTGCTCTGCTGGTTGACTGGCCAAAGGTCTGGTAACATCAGGTCTGTTGACTAGAGAAGGTGGTGCCAGTTGCGCTGTCGATGTCAATTGAGGCTTGCTCACTGAAGGCGTCATTGGCTTGGCTGCAGGAGCCAAACCAGCAATCATGGGACTAGTGACACCATACTGAGTAACCAATTTCTCAAGTAATGCTGGATTGCTAAGGATTTTGATCAGCAGATCCTGATCAATCAAGCTTCCTTCTTCATTGCTTTTCATTATAGCAGTAAAAGCTGCAGATGCCGCAGATGCTGCGACCGCAACATCAGGTTCGACAGCAGGGGCACCTGAATTTGTTACTGTTGAAGTGGCAAGTGCATTCATGTTCGCAGAACTGGGTTTGCATGGTAAGGATCGGTCTCCTATAGATCTCAAATCAGCCAGTGATGAAGATGGTGCCTGTGCTACAGTTGGCAAACTAACACTCAAGCTTGGATCAAGGAAACTTGTTGGAGTAGCAGAATTGACTTCTGTCGTTTCATCCTCCTCCACTGGGGTCAATGGAATCAAAGGAGCCAATCGATCATTGAAATCCTCCTGCGCCTCTGGTGCAACCGAGGGGCTACATGGACCAATTATTGAAAAAGCTTGAGTGTTCTGAGACATGATTATCAACAAATCTTTTATTATAGAGAGTCAAGTACAGGTAATATCACCTTGGAGGAATCGAGGATGGACGAGGATAAACAGCTTCAAGTACCCTTAATTGTCTCTGATTTTGAACCTCAATCTCCTTGCTTTCTTCTCCAGCAACCACGTGCCAGGCAGGACTAATGACAAACTGCACATATTTGTAGCAGCTAAGAATTGGAAAGCGCAAAGGCAAAGGAAAATAATTAAAATATCTAATGCCAAAATTGAGAAATTTTACTAGAAAGTTCACGACAATGTTCCTACATACTTTAGGTGGGCATTGCCATTTGATAACATGGAGCTTAGAAAGATCTTTCTTTAATTGCCATGCAGAGCGTGGGCCTTCAAACCCAGGCGGTGCAGTGTCATCCAATGCTGACACAGCCAAGTGCCATGATGATGATGTCTTTGCCTGGAGAAGTTCCTGAGAAGCTAACAAACCAGATTGTTGTGGAGCATCTTCTGAAAGAAATAATCTTATCTGCAGAAAGAACAAAACCCTAGTACTCAACACCTTAGATGAAACATAACCGCACCAACGGAATCATGGGAAAAATAAATTATAAAAGCAAAAAGACAAACGAAAAACCCAAAGAGAAAATTAAATGGAATTTCATAAAGCAACATCCAAAGAGTACTAAATGGAATTTCATAAAGCAACGTTCTAAATGACGACGGTGCTATGCATCAAGCAAACTGCACTACTTTGGAACATCACAAGAGAAAACCAGTCGACTAACTTTGCACCAAGAGGCTCAAGCACGTTTCAACTCTTTTTGTTCTAGATCCCACTAACTTAGAACCATTTGAAAATATGTGTGCATAGCACCAAAACTTAGAGAAAAGGGTCCAAAAATAGATAACTTCATGCATGCCTCTCTGGCACTGAATGACTGTGAACTACCTGAAATGGTGAATGTAAAATCGGCTTCTAGTTTAAGCCAATATCCACCGCATTTATTAAGACACTGCAGCTAAACGGATTAGATACTCTATGACATATTTACCTTACAAAATCAAGCAAGATACTGATTCGTCCATGGTACCTTTTTATGTTTTATTTCAGATGTTACATAAAAATATATAATATGAGACAGGTTGTTGAATTATATCAAGCTCTCCAATTAAACTAACAAACAGTTGGCAAGTACTACTGTGATGAACCATACAAATAACCTTACACCACAAATGTAGCAGCAAGTCGTAGGAAATCTACCTCATTATAGCCACCTCTGTCACTATACCGTGCAATAGTGGAAAACCTAGAATTAATATTTATATTTCCCTCATATACGACTTTACTCCAACTTGTCACTCCATCAGTTCATTTA
This sequence comes from Nymphaea thermarum, assembly GCA_011799765.1. NCBI lineage: Eukaryota > Viridiplantae > Streptophyta > Magnoliopsida > Nymphaeales > Nymphaeaceae > Nymphaea > Nymphaea thermarum. Next base: position 38,942 of record JAANDH010000096.1, read on the forward strand.
TTAAAAAAACTGGTGACTGGTGAGGCTGAAGACTTTTCCCGATAAGTGAATAACTCTAGGCCCTTTGTTTTCACCAAAAATGAATTTTATGCTTCTAGAAATACTTTGCATAAAGGAACAATAGAAGGGAATAATCAAATCAGAAGCATTACTATTCTGGACAAAGAAAGTTTGTATTCCTACTTTCAGAGTAGCATTTTACATTTAAAGTTTGAAATCAAACAGGACTAAACATTTTCAAGAGGGTATCACTAGTACAACTGACACAGAGCAGCCAGTAGCAAGTCATGCACTATGCAAGAAATCGAGAATAAATGAGGCATCATTAAAGAAATCATGTGCTTCAAATCATAATTTTGAGGTCAAAGCACCAAGGGTGTGTTTGATAGCCTTGGATCAAGATCCCTATTATTCGGGACCCACAGTGTAAACAAACACCAGATTTTACCATTACTTGAAAAGGAGGATTTGAGATCCTCAGTTTATGGCCAAAACCTCAGCTTTAAGGTCAGATGGGAGGGGGTCTGACCTTAAATATGTGATCTGAGATTCTCAGTAATCTCAAATCACTTTGGATCTCAAATCTGCTATTAAGCACCCCCTAACGGAAGAACAGTAAGAAAATGAAATACTCTATATGAGACTGGAGAAATTAGCAACATGAAGAAAGGATGCAGTGAAGTTAAAAGAGTTGCGGCAAGAGGCAAGATAAAGACGCGGAAAGAGAAAAAGCAAACTGACAATGAACGACACTGAGAGGAACTTAGATGGAAACGCAAAAAATTAAAAGCAGGTCATGCTTAAGTTGATGAAGCCTGGGATTGACTTGAGGAACTTCTTAAACAGTTGGAGTCCTATGGCACAATTCAAGCTTAACAAGTTTGTTAAGCATTAATAAGACAAAATAATCATAAAATAAATACTATAATTTATTATTGGAAAAAATACTAATATAATTTGGTAGACAATTGAACAGGCTCCACGAGTTCTCGGTTGCCACAGGCTTAACATGTGGGAGCATGACAATCCAAGTCATTGAAGAAATTTACCTTCATGAACAAGATACAAACATAACCTCTTTAGGTATTGTTAAGAGAATAATCATAAAAAATCCCATTAATCATATACATTTCAAACTTCGTCACTTAGATTTGCTTAGTTTTTTTTTACATAAATGGCATGAAAAAGTTGTTCAAACATTTGTATCCAACTCACTCTGTGGAGTTGCTGCTTTAGATTACAAACTCTGTTACATGATTGCACGTGTTTGGTATCTACATGCATGTGCAAGGTTCTCCATCGACCATCCTTGCACCATATCTTGTCACCTTCTTTCAAGTTATTTTAATACTCATCAAGTTGATGCTTGTTTCTGTTTTCACAAGGAAGGTTACACATACCAGTTCCTAGCCTACAGCTCTATACGTTCTCAGGCTGAAAAATATAAGAAGATGTTAACATCAAAAACGCCAGCTCCTTCTCTAGACATATGAGACAAGAAAATAGGGAACAAAACCTCCTTGAAAAGAACAAAACGTTTGGTTCATTTTGAACACGTCGAGTACCTCCACCAAAGTCAATCTAATTAAATATTTTAAATTCAAACAGAATCACAAGCCATAAAAGTTTCACATGTTTTGGATGCTAACATTCAATTGGAAGTCAAAACATTCACCATAAGATAGAAAATGATGTTAATGATACATTTCGCATTTGACTGTCTGTGTATGTGTGTGACACTATGTGCCTAAATTAACTGCAACGGCACTCAGCTTCATTGTTGTGCCTGTTACGATACATTTGCCAACAATATACATGCAACAAATGCATTTTTATGAAAATACGACTTCTTATGCTGAAATATTTATGGAATTTTGGGTCTTTAAATTTTAGATCTTCATGAAAATTCATATACATTAACATCAAACAATACAACTGTTGATTCCTGGAAGCTCAATTGTATAGATCACATCTTGTATGGTTACCTTTTATGAAAAGAAAGAAAGAATTGCAGTAAATCTCTGTAGACACATTTCAACGACTTTGTACATGTATATGCAAGTCAAAGTTTTATATAATTGTTTATATTCATTGACCATACACAGTAACACAGAATGAACTTGGAACAGTTATAAGAACCAAAAGGATGTTTTCCACCCATCTGACATGATCAAATAAAGTTGAAGCATCCTTAGCCATCCATTGGGCGTTGAAGCAACAAGCTTTTTTCTACTGTAACACATGCACATAGACACACAAGCACAACATGCACAGAGACGCAGATGAACACACATCACACATTTATATAGGGAAAGTATTCCCTAAAATAAACAATCCCAACACCCCGAACAACCCTCTTCATCGCTATTCTCATCAAATGCCCACTGTTGAATACTTAATCAAGAGAGAACTAGACTGGTCTGTATATGTGGTTAATGAAAGAAAGCAAATCCAATTGGGACTGGAATCTTAAGTCCCGTTTACTCCGTAGGATTGGGTGGAGATGGTGGCTACAAAAAAGAAAAGTGAAAAAAAGGGGGTGAGAGAAAGAGTAGGTGAGAGAGAGAGAGAGAAATAATGGTTGGAAAAACCAATACCAAAATAAGGTGATTGAACCCATCATATAATATATATATATATATATATATGTGTGTGTGTGTGTGTGTGTGTGTGTGTGTGTGTGTGGGGGGGGGGGGGGGGGGGGGGGGGGGGGGGGGGGGGGGGGGGGGGTTAGAACATTATAAAGAAAATTAAGGATATCAAAAGTTAATGACTCATGATGCATCAAAATATAAAGTTACAAGATCATATTTATATTTCTAAAAAAATTATCCACATGATTCCTAACAAGAAAATTTGATAAAATCAAACTACATGAAATTGTTGTTCTTTAACATGGGGAACACAAAAACTTGTGCAACACCATTCCAGAAACAATTTAACTGATGTGATCTACATATTTTATTAACACATAAAAGGTCTTGGACCATATCATTTCAATGTAAAAGAAGGAAAATTGACTGTATAAATAAAAATCAATGGATTGCAATGTCTCAATACAATTGTATTTTCAAAAAACAATATCCAAACTCCAAAGCATGATAATATCCAAACTTCATACATATTGTTTCAATGTGTATGAAGATTTAAATGAGCCCTAAAAGTTTTGTGCCCTTGTGCCGTAGGCTAATGGCCAGTTTGGATGGGGGAAAGGGAGGGAAAGGGTAGTCAATTTGGTGTTTGGTTGATTAATTAAGAAGGAGTGGAAGGAAAGAAAAAACACAAACGTGTTCGGTTGCAAATGAAAAGAAAGAAAAGGAAGGGAAAGGAAATGACAACTAAATGAAAATCCAAGGGGTTGGGATGGAAAGAAAAATGGCTGCTTATTTCGTTTTTATCCAAACAAGCTTTATAATCATCTCTTTCCTTTCCCCTCTTTTCCCTCCCCATTCTCTTTCCCTCCCTTTCCTTTCCATGTCTTTCCATCCCTCCATTTCCTTTCCTTTCCCTCCATCCAAACAGAGGGTAGAGGATGCTTCACTTGATTTAACGACACAGGTGGTTTCAACTTTCAACATAGCTATTGCTTTTGTTTTTTGGAAATAAAATCATTTTTTTTTTACCCATCAAATCTCATCCACTGTGAGACATTGATTTTATGCTCTTAAACTTTCTTTTGCACCTTCAAATAATGTGTTTCAAAGGTTTTCTAAGCATTAAATAACTTATGCAAATTACGTTTAACAGATCATTTTGGCTATTTAATCACTTGACTAAATGGTTTCAAGGCAAGCAGATAGAGGCATAAAAAACTTGAAGTGCACCTTTTAATCACAATATGTGTATGTGTGTGTGTGCGCGCATGTTTCATGCTATGGTTATCAATGTCGATGTGAAATATGTGTAACCTAACCGGTGTAGGTCAAGTCAAAGAAATGTTAACTTAATGTTTAAAAAACAATTTTTTAATGTCAAAAAATAATTAAAAAATCAAAAACGACAGAACAGGAGAAAAGATCAACTAAAAATGGGAAAAGAAAAGACATTTCACGAGAGAATACAAAATGATAACGTAAACATATATCAAATATATGCTTCAAACAACATGCACATTTTCATCAGAAAGAAAATACTATTAACAACTTAAACTGCTTTAGATACTTAAGTAGATACAAAACAAATAAAATTTAGTGTGTGCATTAGTTGGTGAAATCTTGAACAACTTGATCGTCATCATAAAACTTCAATTTCAATGTACCTTCATAAAGACCATTAAGGCTATAATGTTGGTAAATAATACCAGCTATAAATTTACACTTTTTCAGTTAATATAAAAACCCTTCCTAATGTTGTAAATTAAGGTATGGGAATGCATTGTCAGTTACATGCAATATAGTACAGTAACAACCCGAAAAATGAAAAGTAGTATTGTAAAAGAAATGTCACAGTTACAATATGTATGGTAAACATTGTCACAAATATCTTTCTCGGGCTTTTAGTAGTGATGTTTTCTTCAAGTATTATTATGTTTCCTTCAAGAAAATCTTGGAATTTCAATATGTTTTCAGCGGCAATGTTTTCCTTGAGTATTTAATATGTTTTCTCAGGAAAACTTGGAAAACCTATATATATATATGTGTGTGTGTGTGTGTGTGTGTGTGTGTGTGTGTGTGTTATTAAAAATTATAAAACTTGTGAGTTTTCTACTAATTTTCTTGCAACAATATTGATAAAGATTCAAGTTTACTAAAGTATTAAAAGAAACAAAATAAAACTGGAAACCAAATGTTTAAAATACATTTAAGAAAAATGTATCTCTTGGAAATGGAAAATATTATGATAAGTGTTTTTTGGCAATATTTGGAAAATACAGAAATATTTTAACACTTTTTGTTTTCTTCTGTTTTCCCATATTATCGCAATAATTTTTTAAAGTATCACTTTTATCTGTGGCAATCAATCTAACATTTCATACCATGCACTATGATACTTAACCAATGGCAAATATGTTTTGTGGTTGCATGTTAGGATGAGTAGAATTCTTTGAATTATTTGGAGTGTATTCTTTGTCCCTCCTTTAATGAGTTTGGTTGCATCTGCAAACAGTTCAACTTTGTGGCTCTTTCTTGTTGATATTCCCAAGGGCTCCTTAGGAGACTTTTCCTCTAATATCATTTTCTAACATGGTACCAAACCTACAATGTCAATTAGGCATCTTAGAAAGTCCTTGTGTTCAATGTGATCGTGGCAAGCATTGGAGTTGGCTAGTGAATTGTGATCTGCAGATGAATGTTTAACCTGTTTGTTGTCAGCCTGTGGACTGTTCTGTTGAATGCTCAAACCAATCTTGTCCAGCCTTAAAAATTTGATGAACTAGATTACTAGGTTCCAATTTCTGTTTAGGAAACAATTTGTTCATAACTACTTACAACTCTGGCAAAATATTAAAAAAGTTTTTGCCTCCTTGAAGTATGAACTAACACAATATGTTTAATTCCTTTTATGGGTTTCATTCTGTATTAATGGTTTGTAGAGCGTAATGGTTTGCTAAAGTTTTATTCTGATTAGACGCTGACTATATTCCAAATACAAGCCACAATTGATTATGTTCATTTCTTCCCTTTCTTTTTGTTGACAGAAGAATGAGCATTTATTTAACCTTGATCAGCATAAGCATTTGTATGACTTCATAACTTGAAGCATTATCTTATTAGTCATCACCCTTGCATACTATTACTTAAATTTGTAGTGATTTAGCATGAGATTTGACTTTACAAGATATGCTGTTTATGAACTCTATGCAGCCCCATTTCCTCCTTGGGGTGTGCTTGAAATGAACAAACATGTTCAAGGACTATAGGTCCTCCCAATCAAACAAAGTTGGAATTTCCATACCAATTCCTTTTCTCTTTCACTGAATTCATATTAAGAGAGGAAATTTCCCACCTCAAAATAGAGATAACTTATCTAAGTGGACCTACATTGAATAAGCTTCACCTGCATCAAACGTCAACCAACCAAAGAAAGACAATTTCCATAGAACAACACTTGTTTGTTGTCATATAAATTTTAGTTGCATGATTATTTGAAGAAAAATTGCATAATTTGCACAATTTGTTGAGTCATGCAAGTTGATTAGGTGAAATCATGAACAATCTTAAGTCCTTGTTGTCAGATACTTTGGTCTTTGGGCTTCCTTTGCAAGCTTCAGGAGTGACAGGTGACACCAAAAATTTCAGGGGGAGCTTCAAAATACTTGTGGTGGATGTACATATGCGTGTGTGCATTTATTATTCTTTTATAACTATTTTCTCATCATAAATTGTTCCGTCTGAAAGGGAATGTTTGCAATAGGGTTTCCAGCTGTTTGAAGTGCTCCACCGGCTAGCTCAACTAGTCTCTGGGCACCAAAACAGTTACATGACCTCTCCTTTCCTTTCCTGCACACAATGAACTTACATCCCTTTTGTATTTTATTTAGAACTTAGGACTACTCTTTTGTTATTTAGGTATGTCCTTTCCCGCGTCTTTAGATGACCTATTTGCTTCTTATGTGTATTCAGGTGGCATTTTTGTATCTTTAAGAGTTCATCTTTGTGGCTCATCTTATCAATCTGTGTGTGAGGTTGATTCAGGATTGAAGGCTTGCTCAGAAACCATCTTCTATACATTTTCTCACAATATATTTCTTTGAAAATGACATGATTATCATCATTTTAACATGAAATGTAAAAATTGAATATGTTCAGATCCAACTGTAGTCTCCTCAATCATAAAGAACTCCAGCAAAAATTGCTGAATCAAATAAAGATGTTTCAAAGTGCATTTAAACTAAACTTAAAGAGTCTTGCTACTGAAAAACAGAAAATGATAATGGTTTCATTCTACCCTTTAATACAACTATTAGTAAACACAGCCATGTTGAGAGAAGGGCTATTTTCAAACTGAGTAGCATACATCAATATGATGGAAAAAATACGGGATTTTATTACCAATTTTCCATGCCGACAGAATTGCAATATTTTCATTTCTTTATACAAAAATTATAAATAAGTTGTTTTTGCGTTTGCTTTTCTTTTTTTTCTAGAAAATGGTAACCTTGAGATATTCTCAAACTTATAACTTCCTGTCTGCAACCAAAATTTCCATGACCAAACAGTATTAACTTCTCTTTCAAATGCTTCAATGTGAAGCTGCTTAGTATCATATTTGAGTGATTTGGATATTCTATACCAATAACTTTATCATGGGGTAACCTTAAGCACAATTTCCAGTTTAAACTTAATCGATCACTTTACTTAACCAATAAATCTTTTTAAATTAATCAGGTCACTGAAAATCAATAAGATTATTGATGGACATGTAGCATTTACACCTTACTACCCTCATACAAACATCTATGGTGGTCCAGCATTTTGCAAATACTCTCCTTGCAATTTGGTGATACACCAAAACCTTATTGATAATAATGGGACAGGTGTACAAAAACATCAAGACCTGCAATCAACCCACAAGAGTATTGCCCGGCTGTAAATAACATGTGAAAAAGAAAAGGAGATATGTGAAAGGATGAGAGAACAGTGAGACTTCTTTTACACAGACTAAAATCAGTTTCACAAGACACCCAGAAATTCAAGGCAACAAAACATTCCGAAGACGCAACTCTGTCAAAATTGAGAACTAGTTTATTAACATCTAGAAAACTGCAAATTGCGCATCTTCTTTGGTTTTCATGTCAACACAACTGAAAGCTAGTTTACTAAAAGACAGACAACTGTTAACACTATAACCATGCATTTGTTCCCCATGATGTTAGTACAACTGAACTTATATCAGAATCAACTCTCAGCACATTGCCCGAGAATTATACTGAGGTTGCTCATTCTACGTTACATGTAGCATAATTTGTTTAATAAGCTATTACACTAAGAATACAAGGGAAAGAATCTCACATACAGCACATTGACAATGAAACCAGGTATTCTCAATACATTCTAAGATTAATATGTCCCTAAGCAAGAGACAAAAAATCAACAATAAAAGGAAAACAAGATTAGTGCATTGAAAATACACACATAAACATCATGAATGGCCAAATCAACAAGCTCCAATCTTTAACAGTCCAACTGAACTGCCTAGGAAATTGAAACATAAAAACATATTCAGACTGATTATATGAAGGGTACACTAAGAAGGGCCTTGAAATTCTAAAAAGCCCTGTAAGACGAATGCTAAACTATATACATACATTTTATGCAGTATGCATCTTGTTTCGGTTGCATTCATGGTTCATGTTTCATACTATTAATGAAATTTTCACAAAGCCCTTGAAGATAAACGTAAACTAATACATGCATTTCACAGAAGATGCATCAAATGTATAATTACTTCCACAGTTACTACCCTTCACAAAGTAGTTCCTACTTCTGACTTGCACCACATATAGTTACAGTGTCAGAGCTAACCACATTCAAGAAGCTGACAATGTTGCAGGAACGGTTACTTAAATGAAAAGACACATAGACACATGTACATACACATGGTACCAGTTAGTTGGATGGTTTAAGCATGCATTAGAGAAAATAGAACAGCCCAGCCCAATCGGAGCAGGTAATGAGAATGGAATGAAGGAACTTGGAGAAATAGAAAATATCATAAAATATTAAATGGTTTCAAGATGGTGGAGTACAGTTAGAACTTCATGTAAACAAAAGAACAATATTGCAGGACATAACATAAGGAATATTCTCCCAAAAGTAGAACATAAGCAAAATCAGATGCAACTACATTTTTCCCTGAACTTCTAACATGGGCTAGCAATTCAACATATCACCAAAGGAAATATGAAGGAAGAATGTATTTAACATTTCATAACAACCACTCTATCCCTCTCTTGTTAAGGTGTGGCCTAGTTGTCAGTCCACATCCCATGCCTAAGTCCATCACTTAGGCATGGGGTGTGGGTTTGGCGCCTACTCCATTCGGAAGTTTGGGTGACTTTAGCCTCTGATACTTGATTTGTTTTGTTTCCCAATACCTATTATCCCTTGAGTTTAGCTTAATTTTATTGCAGGGAGTCTGATTTGACCCAGTGGTTGCAAAATTTATGTTGAAAACAGAGAATTTTTGCTATAAGTATCTCAGAACATTACAATTTGTGCAGAAATTAGATTGCTTGCAAGGTCTATCTTTTACCTGAATTGATTGAGTTAGGATTTTAGGAGTGATTTGAGTCTTGCTAATGTATGCATTAAGACAGCTTAAGTCAGAGTCATGTAGGCGTCTTTTACAGTCTTTTAAATTTGTTCATATTCAATTGCCATCTACCATAGATCCAGTTTAGAGAGCACAGATTTCAAAGTAAGTATTATTTTAATTATTTTCTGTTTCATGTATATTGTTTAGAGGTCAGTTTCAGTTCTACAATGCGAAGTGTATCATCTGGTTTAAATTCAATGCATTAAACGTTTTATTTTGCTGTTTTATAAGTTGACTAATCCGAACTTGCTAACATGTTAGCTTAACACATTAAACATAAAGCAAACATTTTAGAATTAAAAATAACTAAGCAAAATTGCAACAACTTTTGGACTCCTTTTTAGGCTAGGAGTGCATAGGCAGCGCCTAGCCGCCTTGACAACTAAGGTCGCCTAGGCAATGCCTAGGCATGGGATAGGCACCGGTCCACAACCGTCGCCTAAGTCCATCACTTAGGTGATGGGTTGGGTGTGGTGCTGGCACCTAGGTCCAGTACAGCACGCCTAGTCCATGGGAAGGTATATACCTGTGATTTTAATATATATACTATGTATAATCTGTTATAGTGTATAAAATATGTACAATCTGAAATAATGTATATTTAAGTATTGTATATGTGTTATATATGCATATTAGTACAATCTGAAGCAATTTTTAAAGTGGTTCCATCTGCAGTTGAATCTGTTATAATATATATTATATGTACTGATTTGTACAATCTGTTATATGTACAATCTGGTATAATGTATATTATAGGTTATATGTACAATCTGTTGTAAACTTGTAATGTATATTATATGTACAGATTTGATACGATTTTAGTTTGAAATGATTCAATTGAAATAGTCTATAAGGTCTATAACTGAAATAGTCTATAAGAAATGCAAGCATTGTGTCCGGTGGCGGTAAGTAAACAAGAACGATGCGTCTTCTTTGTATATCAAACCAAGGCATCAGCTAGAACAGAACAGCACAGTTTTCCAACTCGTAAACAAGCTGGAAATGTACTGCTAGTCTGTCATGTACACAATAACAGAACAGTTTTTCATGTTTTACTTTTTGGCTTTACTTACAAAGTGTAATCATTCAATTAGAACAGAACATAACAGTTTTTCAAATTTTACTTGGAATCGAAACTTACAGCTCAGTCAATAAGTAAACAAATTAATTATGTAATGGTTAACATAACTAAAAAAAATTGGTCGCCTTTTTTGCCTAAGCACGCCTAATCCTGCCTAGGCGCTGCCTGGGGCGCCTTGACAACAAAGCTCTATCCAGAGATATAAAAAAGGGTGGCCAAATAACAGTAGATACATGATCCTGCTTTGGAGCATGTTCTGCCTGATGACTCATTCGAAGCCTTCAAGAACAGTGTGGAGATCATGCTAACTGCATCATGGCTCATGAGAGGGGAATACCTTCAGAAATAGCAGATTCATGGGGAATCAGAAATATGAAACCACAAAGAGGAACTCGAATGATCCTGCGTTCTCATATTTAGATGTGTATCTTCAGAAAATCAAGGACAAGAAAGAAGAAAAGCTTGCTAACCAGGAAAACTGAATATTTAAGTTAGGACCGCATTTATGAAATGTAGTTATTAAATAGGCAGAATCTTTCCTAACATAGCTTCACAGAAAAAGTAATAAAAGATATCAATGTAACTATAAAAGTTAAATGAACGACGACTACAGCATAACTGCTAGAAGCCTAGATATGGATTATCTGCACTACAGAAAATATCCATCTACTAGAAGTCTACATATGGATTATCTTATCTATGATGGCTAAGATTATAATTACTGGGGCCATGTTACAGATGGAAGAACTATATCTTTTTGTCAAATAAGCATACTTGTATTGCATTTTGACACAATATGCTAACTATTAAATGCAATGTTGCAGGACACTAACACAAATTTGGTCAAACACAGGTAAAAATGTTATAGAAGACATATTTTGGAAAAGTACTTCATATGTTGCAGGATACACCATAAATGTGGCGTCAAAACATGGGCAAAAATTGTCATAGATGGCTGTTTTTGGAAGAACATCGCTTATATAGACAACTGTCACAAATATCATTCTCGAGAAAATAAGGGCTAGGTTTTTCTCGGGTATTTTTTGGTGAAGTTGTTTTTCTCAAGAAAATCTCATGAAAATCTAGGCAATTTTTAAAAAAATTGAAAAAAAAAAAGAATACCAGAACCTCGAGAGAAAAATGTGAAAATTGCAAAAAAAAAATGTCAGATTTTGTTTTGTCAATCTTTCTAAATACCATGAGATTAGTGTCTTTCGTATTACTTGTTTTTCTCATAAATCTTACAAGATAGAGACAGAGAGAGAGAGAGGTGTAAATGTATACTTGGGGATATTACAAAATGGCTTTATGCTTGCTAACCAATCGCATAATATATCAATCGAGTTGAGTCAAGCTGACCGAGCTCGTGCTCGACTCAGCTCGTGTACAGCCCGACCAGCAAATGTGATGCTACTACTTGGACCAACAGTTGCGCACTAAGCTGAGATCAACCATAGGAGTTTCCAAAAGCAAATACTTGGATTCCCAACACCCTTCTCAAGCCCTTCTTACCATTGTTAGCCCTAACAACCCTGTTTTCAGCCAAGATCAGCCATTTTCTTAAGCTTGAGGCCATCCTTCCATGCCCATGTCAATCTTGGATATTCTCTACTCTCTAGTCATGTCTTGAAATTGGTCAAAGTAATTCCACCGAAATTTGGGGCTCTACCCTATAATTCAATCAAAAATCCTTCCCCCATATGTGGCTGAGATATTTCAACAACTGCCAAACCATGGCCAATGTTTAGAGGCAGCAACCCCATGACGGCAGTCTGTTCCTGTGGCAGCCCAATCCTAGAGCTTTATCAAGCACCCACCACACACATTTGCATAGAAGCCCAAATCCACGTGGCATAGCTTGACATGGCCCACTCTTTCCTTGGTGATGGTAAAATGACTATGTAGGATTAACCCTTAACACAAATGCCAGCCACAATGACTGGATGAGCATATGACCAAAAGGTTTTTGCATGTTATTCTTAGATAGTTGCCTGTGTCACAGGGGTGATGGGATTGCCTATGTTACATGGATGATGGGACATAGTCAATGCTGCAACTTCTGGCCTTAACAGAATTCTATAAAGTTCATCATTACCTTGTAGTTTGTCCTGCTTGTATCTCAACAAAATTTTGACTAGTGACATTCAATTTAAACTCAGCATATTATTTCATACTGTTCTACTGATCAAGACATTCATGTTTCACTTATGAGGATGAGGGTTCTGATTTCTGAATGTCTAGCCACACATGCTATCATACACTCGGCAACTCATTCACAATGTACATAAACTGTCATGTCCCATAAGCATATATACATTTCCTTGGCACGTGTAGCCAGAACCATTCCAAATTTAGGCTAAGCATAGGTTGCTGAAACATGAAACTTTTCGACCCTAGTTTTTTATGGGTATGACACTGTGTCTACCAGCTAAAAAGTGTGATTGTTATTAAACAGATCTACCTCTAGTAATATGTTCCATCCTTAATGAACCAGCGATTCTTTTCTCTTATGAATTCAGGTAGTAGCTTCTAATATAAGGAACAGTACTACTTTGTAAATATAAGCTCATGTAATTAAAGCTTATGTAATTTAGGTTAGATGAGAACAAAATCAGCTTTTACATGTTAATGCATTAGATTGCCAGTTAATGTACATAAGTCTATGCTAGTCCTTTCACGCACCACCCATCTACTTCAACAATCATTCTTGAATGACACATGATCCATGACCTACAACTACGTTACAACTTAGGTTGAAGATTTGCAACCGTGAAGGCAGATACCTGTTTAACATGTTGAATTACATATTATCAACCTCAACCATAAAATTAGTCCTAAGTGTATACTGACTCATCATCCTCATCTTTCACTTAAAACCTTTCATTCCAACACGTAATGCTTTTCAGATGAACTTTTTATTGATTCAATCTCCAAGACTTGCTTTCAGTAAATTAGACACCACAGTTTTTCTATCAATGACCAAAGATTGCCTTTTTCTTTTCTGTAGGAAGAACATCCCACCTGGCCATCCTTAGCATGCATTTTAGAATTCACTTAAAACAGCAAGGAAGTTTGGCACATAAAGAAATGGTAGTTTAAGTACTCAAACAGATTACACAAATATCCACATCTTCACTCAATCTTTAACGACATATTATTACACAGATTTGCATAAACCAATCATGATTATACAAATTTGATATTCTTTCGAAACAGCTTTCCCAATCAGAGGACAGCCATAAATTAGTCCTTACAAAGTCTTGACCTTGGAATGCATAAACTATGAGGATAAAAATTACAAAGATTGCAAACTGTAACACCCTCGGCATTGACAAGAAAAGTGATTCAACCCATGTCACCTGTGCAGTCTAACCTGCAAAAGGATAATGCAGGGAGAAACAAAAAGAAAACAAATATATAAAATAAGAACCCATGACCGGCATTTGATTATGCCCAACATGAGGAATTTGTTTGCATAAAAAAAATTATTTTTTATGTCCTGGAAGTGGTTTAAAAGGATGGTCTTCGAGATAGAATGCATGCGCAACCAATTAGGTTGTGATGCATTCATTTATGACATTTTAAATCTTATGACGAACAATATACCACATATTCCAAGGTTATTGTACCATTAGAACGTAGGTAAAACTCCACTCAACCAGAAAAATGAGATATTGCCATATTCAGCGTTCCGCATGCAAGAGTTGTTCGTAAAAAAATGAGACAAGCGATTGAATCCCAAAAATCGAGATATTGAGTGTTTAAATGCACCAGCAGAGAAAATGAGATAAATAAGTTAATCTCACTCCGGACTACAGGATCATTTTCCAACTTATCACTTTTCCCATATGATGTTAAAATATCAAAATGCGCAATCGATCAAATTATTAATGAAAATCTTGAACTAAAAAATGAAAGTAATAATAAGAAAAACTACGGTCATAAGCCCCAAACAACCAACCACCAGAAAGGAAAAAGGCAATCTGAATGGAGCAACGAATCAATCAACACTGGCGGAGCAAAGTATCACAAAGGACGAATGAGAACGGGAAATCAAAACAACTCTCAAAGACAGATGCCGCAACAAACGAGCCAATGAAAGCAGGACCGGAAGAAATAGAAGGTCCCAACGTGTTGAACCCGTCCCGCGACAGAGAAGGGGGAAAAATGAAAAACAATCGAAAAGCGTGATTCACAAAGAAACCCCTAGATTTTCAAGATCCACGAAAGCAAGAAGCAGAAGAACATGTGTATACCTGACACAGGCTGCCTTCCGGCGCCCATGTGACCCGCTTCGACTTGTGAGGCCTAACGCATGGAGGGTTTGCCGGGAACCTCTGCTGCTGCAATTCCCGGCTCGCTACCGCCATCTCCCACCGAGTCCGATTAACCCAAACCAGAAATGATTGAAGAGACGGGGAAAAGTAAAGACACGGGAAAAACTACGGGCACCGAAGACAGCAACGAAGGAAATAAGGGAAAGAAAAAGCGCGAAACGAGACGATCGGCGGAGAAGAAACGCAATCGCGGCCTACTCTGGACGAAACTTTCGGATTAAACGCCAGGAAGTGAAGAGAACGATAGACGAATAGAGGAAGGAGATAATAGATCGCATCGTCGCCACTTAGAGGGATCAAGATCGAGGAACAAGGAAGCAGCGATCGGATCGCGTCGACTAAGGAAACCCTATGTCTCGAACAACGGATTTTTTTCCCTTTTTCCTGATAATTTTTCCCTTCTTTTCATTTCTTCTTCTTCGTCTCCTTCGTCTTCTTCTTAATTTGTGTGCTGCGTTTCAGAGTAAATGCGGAGAGAGAATGGAGGGGAGGTGATGGTGCTGAGCAGCTAGAAATTAGGGTTTTCCATTTCCCTCTTTCTTTTATTCAATATTTTTTCGGGGCGACAAAATTTTTTTGTGAAGATAATGGCGAACGGCCGCAACCGCGCTCTCGGAGTGGTCGTCGTCGTGGGTGGCGTGGGGCCCAACGAACGGGGTGGTCGAATGGCGTGCGGGACCCACCTCCTTCTCTGCCGCACCTTTTTCCTTGGCTCTTTCTCTCCTCCTTCGGATGGCCCGAGAATTTTCCGGGTCTCAACCCACCGTTTGCCTTGGCTTTTAATTTTGGTTCAAATCATTCTTCAAATTTAGATAAAATTGAAATTTGTATAACTTCGATAAAATAATGCAAATCATATATATATGTAAATTGTTAAAGGTTTTATAATTAATATTATTGATGATCGAACTTTATTTTTGTTTTGTTTTTAGGTCTGTATAATACATTTATTTATGCAATTAGCTTTGTGTAAAATGACATATAAAACAGTGAGAATCAAAAATAAAATGCATATTTTTACGAATTTATAATTCGACGGTGGCCTATATGTGAAGCGGCGGCGTGGGCTCACGTGGGCAGATGCCTACTCAAACCCACATAATTTAGTTTTATCTGTTCTCACATAATTGGCTTATTGTATATTGGTGCCTTTAATTTTTAATATTTCAATTATCTATTGTGCAAGCATATAATATTACCTCTCAACCAAAGATTTTTAACTGCTCCTAATTATTTAAAGTCTATGACAATAGTTTATCGACATGGCTGGGAAAATAGGGAAAGGGTGGAGGGTTTCCGCTTTCAATCAAATTGATGAAGTACTTCACTTCTCTGATTCACTTGAAAACTACAATAGTTTTGACTGGGCTTTACAAAATGTGGACAATATCAGAGCACACGTAACATGTCCGATCAAATTAAATTTTAAAAAGATAAATGTAGACATCTTCGCGTAAAAAATAAAGGAAAGAAAAAACAAGGGGCCACCAACAATAATATATATATATATATATAAGAAAGTGCGTAGCTATGAGACCATTTGATTTTATGGGAAACATATGGGCCACCGATTTTAAGGATATCGAATGGTAGTGATTAAATTGAAAATAATAGAAACTTCAAACGGCAGAAATGCCCCTCAAAAGAAAGCCATAGATCTCGATAAAGGAAACTTGTTTATTTCCTTAATTATTGAGTGTTTATGTCTCCTCTGGCTCTAAATACAACTTGGTTTCTATATTTTTCATTTAAATTGTACTATCTAATTTCTTTAAAATCAACAACCCAAACAATTTTCATCAAATCTGATATATAAGGGTCAAGGGTAAGACAACTCTCTCTCTCTCTCTCTCTCTCTCTCTCTCTCTCTCTCTATATATATATATATATATATATATATATATATATATATATATATATATATATATATATATATATATATATATATATATATTGACTGCAGAATATTATTGGATGATATTTTATTTAAAATATGTCGCTAAAAGCACCATATTACAAGAGAATTAGTAATAGTTTGTAATATACCAAAAGTTTATAGTGTTTTTTAGCAGTGGGTTTAAATATTGATGATCCGGCAGCATTCGGTAGCCAGCTGATTTCAATTTACCCAACTATTTATGTGTGGTTATCTACCTTCAACTTAGCGTGACACCTTATCCCATTGACCCGTAAACATAAAATGCATGGAATCGAAAACAACCTGATGCCGTTAAGCTTAAAGTGTAAATAACGTATGTTCTCAAAAACTGGTAGAAAGATCTTGACATGGTCGTAAAACAAAGCCTAAATGTTCGTCCATAATTGGAACGTTACATTTCACCAAGCTGTGGATCAAATTCATATAGATATTTTGCAACTTGGGATTGACTAGGATTCATGCCAAAATTTGATCAAAATTTGCTAATTTCATTGATGGAACTTGGTTTTAATCACCATAAAATACATGATATGTTCAAATACATGTTTATTTATTTATGGTTGCGGGAAAACCACTACTACTCGAAACAAGGTTTAAAGGCACCACAATTCCCTATGCTTTTAGGCCCTGAGCTACATCGGTATCAGTTTAACTTAGATGCTACTCCCCACCACCTCAAAATACATGAATATAGTGCCCACAAAAATCAAACTAGAGACCTACCCCCATCCCGACTAGTTACATTATGCATGCATTTTGCACGCTGAGTTTGAAAAGATTTTAAGATACTTTTCATTTAAAAATAATAATAAATTCGGCGGTGCGACTGTGAACACATCCTGCTTGATTGGGACTCTGCTATGTAACCGCTCGTTTATGATATTAATTTTCTCACCAATGTATATTTGGATTCCTATAATCTGATGTGTTTTTCAGTTAGGTTAGTAAAGAGGTGTCGCTCTACCTAAGCTTCCAAGCATATAAAGATGAGCCTCACATTTCAACAAACACTGCAATGGCAGCTCACATTTATAGATGTTATATTGTAGAAAAATGACATACACACGCATCTAAACATGATGCTAAGACAACTCAAATAATTTGTTCAATTTATTTTTGCCAGCAAATACTCAACAATGAGTATTTAATGAAAATACAAATGAAAAAAGACCGTTCACCTAGCGGGAAAAAATAAAATGTAATTTTAAAAAATTTAATTTAATATATATATATATATATGATTTGAAAATTTTATTTTGGTCCTTGTTAAATTTTTAAAATTATAGTTGGAACCATACAACAATTTATAGTTCTGCCCATTATTACATGTACCAATTGTCATGTCATCACTATTGTTTTATTGGTGACTTCTCTGAATACTTTGTCATTGATAATACTTTGAAAAAGTTACTTTATGAATCTGATCCAAAAATTATGACACATCCACATGTCACTATGATATAATATTTAATAGATATGCCTCAATTAGATCGGTAACATACTGCTCCTGTTACCAAACCTCCCTTTATTATTATAAATTTTTAATTTAAATTAAGTGTTTTTATTACTAATCGTATAAATCAAGACGAATGGGTTACACTCAAGTTGATAATTTGGCAAATACTCTTTTTATCTAACCAAGTGTTATTAACAACGCTCTGCATCGAGTTTTATCAATTTAGCCAATATTATACAAGGTCGATATAGATGTCAGGATTTTTATTTTTAAAATAAATTATTTTAAAATTATTTTTTTAGATAAAAAAGAGAGGAAAACAAGGTTAAGAGTCGATTTGCAAAAATGCCCGTTGATTGGTAGTCAGCAAACTGATATGGCACCCATAGCATGTTACTTATTATTAAAAGTTTTAATAATAAATAAAGGTTGTGAGGTTGTGGGTTCGGTTCGTGTTAACCCGATCCAGATGCGTTCTTCTCCATTGTCTCGCTTATGTTGCCGTCCGCCCAGGGGTTAGGGTTTCTCCCGAAAGAAAGAGAGAGAGAGAGACAGAAGCGTCAAGGGAGCTTCTCTATCTTTCCTGTTTCCAGGCCAATCTGACCAATCTTGAAGGTAGATCTTTCTTATGCTCGAAGAGACTGTGTTGCTAATTTCCGGTTTCTGTTGTGAATATTGAGATTCATCTGTTATTGAATTTTGCGTTCCCGTGAATGAGCTTGGTCAATCTGATGATCTATCTGAAGAATTTACAGACTTTATTAAGTAAAAATATCCTGTCTTAGGTTTTTTAGTTTGCCCATGTTTAACACGGGTTTCATTTGTATCTTTGGTCTCTTCAAACCTTACCCGAGGGAGGAAGAGAGAGAGAGAGAGAGAATGTTAATGGGGATACTTTTGAGCAGTTCCCAAGTCAATCCGTTGAACTAGACAAAGAGATAAGGGGGTTGATCAAGATTTTTCAGTTTACGGAGGCTTTTCTGTTTAAGATTTGTTGCTTCATTGAATATGCCTTATGGTCTTACAACGTCGTGTTTCCACCATTTCCGCAGCATGGAAGAAGCCGTTGGAACCTGAAATGTTTGCTGTGTATTTCTGATTCTTCTCCATCATAGAAAGAAAGCCCGTTAGGAAAAAAACTACCTTGTTGGATTTTTTTTAGGAGTGTGGTGCTAATACATAGCAGTATGCTTGTGTTGTCCCAGAGGCTTCTGTCGATGGCAATGCAAGAAATTATGTGTAAGCAGGCCCTTCACAGTTCTGCATTTAACGGGCTTGAGACTTTATAATGGTCCCTCAAACATGCCTGTTGTGGGTTAAAAAGAAAAAACTCCTCTTTGGGTTTCTCTTTCTGT
The DNA here is from genome assembly GCA_011799765.1 of Nymphaea thermarum. NCBI lineage: Eukaryota > Viridiplantae > Streptophyta > Magnoliopsida > Nymphaeales > Nymphaeaceae > Nymphaea > Nymphaea thermarum. Next base: position 58,368 of record JAANDH010000096.1, read on the forward strand.
CTCTCGTGATACAAAAAGTTTATGTTAACCTTTTACATATGTTGTATTTGTGCTTGTTAGAGAATTTTCTTCTGCTTTATTTTCGTCATGCATGGGTGTAGCATCATAACTTAGCGATACTTGCTTATCGTCATATTTTTGAGTTGCTCACTTCTGTAGCTATTGCTGCATTGGTTCATTATTTTTCTCCCCCTTCTTCTTGGACGAGTTACACAGTGTTCCTTGCCTGTTGCAGTGAGAAGAAAGAAAAACAACGATGGCTTTAGGAATGATGAAACCTATGAAGCCTGGTTTTGAAGAACCACAGGAGCAGGTCCATCGCATTCGTATCACTCTCTCATCCAAGAGTGTGAAGAATCTGGAGAAGGGTATAACTTTGTCATTTATTTCATCATATTATTTAAGCTCTGAACTCTAAGGTGTTTAAATCCACGAAACACCTTGTCTATTTGCAGTTTGTGCTGACCTTGTCCGTGGTGCAAAGGACAAAAGGCTGAAAGTCAAGGGACCTGTTAGGATGCCAACAAAGGTTCTGCATATCACTACCCGAAAGTCCCCATGTGGAGAAGGTATCCACCATTTCTGAATGTGCGGCTAAATCTGTAAATTTTGATTGACATGATGTACATATAAAGGCTTACATGATATAAATAAAATTGTGCTGCTACAGATTTTCTTAACAGGGTAAAGTTCAGGTGGAAAAGAAAGCACTATATTGGATAGGGTCTAGTTTGCTTGAATCTATTGAGAGTTAGACGAGGAACAAGATCCAAGTTTATTTCAGTTGTATATATAATTTTATTCTAAGTTGGATGATTGTGGACATTGACCATAACATGCATGGAGGTACATCTTTCTGACTTTCTCTGAAAGAAAATCTGGAGACACTTGTACCTAGTAAAGATCAACATGTTGTTAAAAGTAAAATTCACATGTTAATAAAAGTAAAATTCAAGTATGACCTGGATGCTAGTGTCTGTTGTTTTTCATTTAGTTTGTTGAACTTGAAATGGCCCTAGCATCTCTTTTCTGTTAATACTGCACCCTGCCTAAGTTTATCTTGTGATTAGTGGAATGGCATTTTAGCTCTGGATGGGTTTCTATTTTGAGCCTATTATCTGTGTTGCCTCCAAACTCCAGAACTTCTCATTTTCTTTCTTTGTCCAACTTTTCTTGTTAACATTGGCTTGCGGACTTCCATTAGGTGAGCTCTCCTGAAGTCCATGTGGTCTATCTTAAGTAGATCGCACATTGTGTTTTCTGTTTATGTCTTAACTATTCTCACTGTGTGAGCAAAGAGAGGTTGCATGGCACACTCTTGCCATGACAAACGAGGGTGCCCCTGCTCTTCTTTATAATGAACTCTTTATACATGGGTACATCTGATCTGACAATGCTGGGTGGGGATAGGGCCTGACCTGACTTAACAACAGGATCATTTTCTTCTTTTCTTTTTATGATTCAAATAAGGCAACCCGCCTGGCCATGAGGGTGCTTTGGGTAGCTTGTGCGTTCTGTCTACTTGACAGGATGTTGTGAGTTCATAATTTATAGGGAGTGTTTAAAGTGAAAAGTTTGGGTACTGCCCAAGGACAAGGAACCAAAGGGGTATCCTTGATCCTAGGTACTCAGGTCTGTTTTGAGCCTGGTTGTTGTACAGAAGCCAGATATTGCTTATATATATATATTTATGTGTGTGTGTGTGTGTGTGCACATACATGGAAAGAGAGAGTTTTGGGCACATATGCATGTATATATGATATATATGTTATATGCTTCACTAATATTTGGTAAGACTTTCTCAAGAGAGTCACTTACTATTGTATGTTAGACAATATTATGTGTCTAGGATTTAATGAAGACTTAGCCAGTTGTACTGAACAGCTACATCAAATCTGCCTTGGACATCTAACTCCTTCCTCAAATGTGCATTTTTCCTTGATAAGTTCTTGCATCTGTCAGCTTCAACTGATATGGCAGAAATAGTGGGAAGAGCATTAAGCAGTTCAATTATTTTCCAGAATTCAAAATATCCTTGTGATGCTTCTTCTCATATTTTTGCCTGATTGCCCTTTTCGAGGGAGTTGGTTATGGTACTTGGGCCCATCTGTCTTTGTTGGTTAACAGCATCTTTCCAATTTTATTGGATGTCTCCGCGGTTGCAAGTGCTAAATAATTCATGAGGTTGTGTTACTTATTTTGAAGTCTCCTCTGTTCCCTTCTATGTGGAATTTTCAGTTACCCGTTGTCCCCATTTTGTTGATGGCATCATGGCATGTGACCTATTTCTGTTCCCTCAATAGGTACTGCTTCCCATCTGCTTTGATGTGCCTGTGCAGATGGCTGTGCACTTTTACGTGTTCTGTGTATACTGTATAGGCACTCCACCTCTGGGCTGGCAGCTCTTTTTGTTATCTTTTCCTTTTCTCCATTTTTTTTCTCTTTGACATCAGATTTTCACTCTTGTTTAGGTACTAAAATACTCACATAATCATTTGCTTTCCTTGATTTATTCTGTATTATTACTACTGCGATAAGTCACATGGTAACTGTTACTTATCTGCTTGATCTGTGATCAGGGACAAACACTTGGGATCGGTTTGAGCTGCGAGTCCACAAAAGAGTTATCGATCTTGTTAGTTCATCCGAGGTTGTAAAACAAATCACATCCATCACCATTGAGCCTGGTGTTGAGGTTGAAGTGACAATTGCTGATGTTTGAAGCCGATCTTTGAAGAGAGAGTTGCTAGTGCGCTTCTTCTTCTTCCAATTTTGTTTCTCTCCCATGTGGGGGTGAGCTTCCTTTTGTAGGAATTGGATGATCTCTCTCTTTATTTGTGTTTAAAAACATTCATGGCAAGTAATATTGGTTTTAGCCTTTGTTTGGATATCAGTTGATGGTTTAGAATGTTGAAAGACTGAAATGCTTCATGAACTTTGTATCAGTGTCTGGAAATATGGAGCTTTTAGATTATTTCGGTTTTCTTCTGTGAAACATTCAGACTGGGCCTAGGCGCCCAGGCTGGGGCAGTTAAATAGTTAAAACAAAAATAATTTAAAAACCCTGACCTTTTTTCTTCTCAATACTGTCTTCTTAAGAGGGTGAGGTGGTCAAAATCTCTCTTTCCCTCTCGGCTCTTGCCTCATACTAGTAATGTGCTGAGGGCGGGCCGGGTAAGGTTCTCTGAGGGGTCCAGGTCGGTGCCGCTGTTTAACCCTCCAGAACTGAAGGTGCCTCACCATGCCACATCAGGCTTCTCTCTCGGTCAGATTCATTACTCGGGTGAATTCACTTCATCTTGGATGCTTGATTATTTCCAAAAACTCACTTTAATTTTGGGTTGATGAATGTTTTATATAATATGTTCTTGCCGGAAAATTGGCGATTAGTGGTGACAGGAAATATATGTATATTGTTAATTGTGATATAAGTTTATCGATTAATTGAAATATATAAGCTGACAGGATTGCCAGAAAAGTATATATTGTTTATATTTATAGCACATTTCAATTTTCTAGTGATCACATACGTTTCCTGTGACAATATAAGCATTCCTACAAAGGCAGCAATACATTGTAACATAGTTGTTGCCTGTGACAATATTTGATCAAGTTTTTTGGGGCAGTGTATTTCTCCTGCACTATTTCACAGTTATATTTTCTATGACAAATATTTAACGGCATTTTTGCGAACAATTTCGCTAGGGCCAAGCGTCGGGCTGGGCGAGGGTAGACAAACCTGGGCTGGGGCAGGCTCGAAGATCTTGTTGGCAGCCTAAGCCTGACCTGTTCAGTTATTAGGTCGGGCGGGCGTGGCCGCGATTTTCGTGCTCGTCCAGAATTTGTTTTGATGCCCACCTTGTTTTAAAACTCTTTAACATTTCTTCTATTAATTTCTTATAAACCTTTGGCAACACATCACAAGTTTTTAAGAAAACACTCAATGAAGTGTCAAGAGTTTCTAAGGGAAGTTATTGGTAACACACTAAGAGTTTCTAAAGGGCCGAGGGGAGGTGAGATTTAAATGTATATATGGGACTGTATCGAGTCTTCATTACTCAAATTGGGCCAACCTGGGTTGGAAGTCGAATAATCAACTCAAGCCCAGCCAGCCCATCATGAGTCTCAATGGCGCATATGAAATATTCACTTCCAAACGTCTAAAATGAAGAAAGTCTACATAAAAAGACATCAGAAAATTAGAGCCTAACATTTACAGAGAGAGGGTATTGAGAGAGAGAGGGAGGGAGCTTATAGCTCCGGTGACCAACGGCGGTGAGGCATTGAAGGGTAATTGCGGAATGGTCCGGCACCGGTGATATTGACGTTGATAACATCCGGGGTCCTTAAGAAGAGCATGGAGCGGTGGAGCAGTGGAGCGGTGGAGAAGAGGCTTCGTTGTTGGAAGGGGGAGTGACTTCGATGCAGCTTCCTCCCTGTTGACAACCCAAGAACATTGTATTCCTCATGCACAATATAGGCGCGAGTCCTCGTAAATCAGTGATGAAGCCTCATCTAGTCCCTCATGTGTATGCCAAATCTCTTCTTTTTGAACATCGGACCTTGAAGAATGAATCTCATAGTTCAATTGAAGTTGGTAAATCATGATAAGCACCTGTTTGATAAATCCAACATGTGATTGGATCCACAGAAAGAGAAAAAAGGGAGTGTGCCATGGAACAGTAAAAGATGAGAGGAACTGTGTCATAAGTGCATGACAGCAGAGAATCGGAAACTTCAGGATCTCCAGTTTCATGTAATAGGAACGTGTGCAAGTTCTGGAAATCCTGGTTCCACTCAGTCTTTGAACCGTTGCTTTGATTCTTTGATATTTAAGAGTTATCAAGTCCATCTGTTTGAATGCAGCATTTTGTAGGAAAAACAAGGAGCCAGAATCTCGAGTGGAGAAGATCGAAAAAATGAAAAGAACAGTAATCAGAACTTGATGAAGTTCCTGCAGTATCTCTGCCATGAGTCTCCACTGCGTTCTTGATCAACATCAGAAAGTCTGCTGGCTATGATTCACAGGTATTCGAGTTACTGGGCCAGGAATCAGTCGGGATCAGGGCGATTGGTAAGTAACTCCTGGTTGACATTCCTTCTGTTCGAAGAGAAACAGAATTGAACCTGACCAGGCGAATGTAGATTCCGCTCGGCAACCTGAACAGAAGGAGTTTCTACATCATGTTCTAAGATCGACCTTATGTTCCTGTCCTTTCTCATTTCTGGTCGGTGTTCATACTGGTGAATGTTCGTGACTAAGAAGGAAGAAGGAGATAAAATCTCTTTTTAACACTATGACTTGCTTGTCATCTCTTACAGAAATGCATATCACATCACCTGCTGAGTGATTGCATCTCCATGAAACGGGAACAGAAAAGTTTGCTAGCACCTTCTCGATCACTATCGTTGAAGATTAATCAATTATTCCAGAGAAATTGCAGTACTTAATTTAATAAGCTGCAATTCAGCGCTTACTTTTTTGATGGTCATGAAAACGTCAAAGTTGAGAATTCAGAAAGATGAATTTTTATATGAAAGCAAAGTTGGAAGGTCTATTATTATAAAGTCAACCACGTAAATTGCTTCTACCAGATCAAATTTAATATTAATGTTTAAACTTTACTTAAGCTTTTCTTGGATCAAAATGCTACTGAGAGTCTTGACTAAGTTATATACATTTTGTGTGCGTGTGTGGCCATTGTAGTAAATCATGTCTTGCTTTAATTATACCTCCTCTGTTGTTGCTTTTACAAATCTAAGTGCCTAGATGAATGTAAAACATTTAAATTTACAAACTTAGAAAATGAAAATGAAAATTTCAATTTCGTAAGTTTTTTAAAATTAATGAAAACTTAGCTTGTTTTCTTCTAAAATTAATTTAAACATAGATTCATGATTGTTTTGTGACAGTCCTTCGAATATTTGCATCCATCTATCTAGAAAAATTTACGAAGAAATCTTAGAACATCATTAACTGTCCCGGAGAGATTGACTGGGGGGGCATAATTTAAATATTTTTGCCTCCCCAGGACCCCAAGTAACTTTAAGGGTCCTTTACGATATCTAAAAAATCTTAACTTCCATTCTTGTTTCTTACTTAGTCTACTCTTTGTTTAATTTCTTCTTCAAAATTTAATGTAAGAGAGAGAAGCTGTCAGCATGGGCCTAGCAATAAGTTGTCAGATTTAATCTTTACAAATTATATATATATATATACATAGAGTTTATGAATGCAATTGTGGAGTCTAAGAGAGATTATAGTTTATTTAAAAGTGCAACTGTGGAGTCGATTGTAAGCGAGGGGGAGAGAGAGACAGAGAGATTGTAATTCATAAGAAAGAAAGCGTAGATCCCCATTTTGCAGAGAGAGAGAGAGAGAGAGAGAGAGAGAGAGAGAGAGAGAGAGAGAGAGAGAGAGTCGAGGATATAAATAGGGGCAAGGCCTCGTTTACCAGATCTCGTAGCAAAACAACTTATAATTCGAGCCGGCGGCTCCCCATTTGCCAGATCCCATCTGCCGGAGTAAGAGAAAGAGATGGCGTCTAACGGGACGAGCAAGGCGTCCGCCCCATCAACGCCAGCGGCCGCGGAGGATTCCGATTCCGGCAAATGGTCCGGTCAGGTGGCCCTGGTAACGGGGATCACCGGCCAGGACGGCTCCTACCTGACGGAGCTGCTGCTGAGCAAGGGCTACGAGGTGCACGGCCTCATTCGCCGCTGCTCCAACTACAATACGCAGCGCCTCAACCACATCTACATCGACCCCCACAACGCCGACAAAGCCCGCATGCGCCTTCACTACGCCGACCTCACCGACGCCTCCTCCCTCCGCCGCTGGGTGGACACAATCCGCCCTGACGAGGTCTACAACCTCGCCGCCCAGTCCCACGTCGCCGTCTCCTTCGAGAACCCTGACTACACTGCGGATGTCGTCGCCACCGGCGCCCTCCGCCTCCTGGAGGCTGTCCGCGCCCACATCGTCGCCACCGGCCGCTCCGTCCGCTACTACCAGGCTGGATCCTCCGAAATGTTCGGTTCTACTCCTCCTCCCCAATCTGAGACCACCCCTTTCCACCCCCGCTCGCCTTATGCTGCCTCCAAGGTCGCCGCCCATTGGTACACCGTGAACTACCGGGAGGCCTACGGTCTTTTCGCCGTCAACGGCATCCTCTTCAACCACGAGAGCCCCCGCCGTGGCGAGAACTTCGTCACCAGGAAGATCACGCGTGCCGTCGGCCGGATCAAGGAAGGGCTCCAGAAGCGTGTGTTCCTCGGCAACCTCAAGGCCTCCCGCGACTGGGGCTTCGCCGGCGATTACGTCGAGGCCATGTGGCTCATGCTTCAGCAGGAACGACCCGACGACTACGTGGTCGCCACGGAGGAGTCACACACCGTCGAGGAGTTCCTGGAGGTCGCGTTCGGCTACGTCGGGCTCAATTGGCGCGACCATGTGGAGATCGACCAGAGGTACTTCCGCCCTGCGGAGGTCGACAACCTCAAGGGCGACTCCAGCAAGGCCCGACGTGAACTTGGGTGGAAGCCCAAAGTTGGATTCATTGAGCTCGTGAAGAAGATGGTAGACGAAGATTGGGAGCTCGCCAAGAGGGAGAGGGTTCTCGTTGATGCTGGATACATTGACGCCCAGCAGCAGCCGTGATCTCGCCACTGCCGCCCCCAATTCTCTCGGCCTGAATGCTTGCATGTAGGCGTTCCTTGATCTCTGCATTTCGGACGCGATTTGGGGGCATTACGTTATCTTCTGTTGACAATTCGTAATCGAGGAAGAGAACAAGTTGGTCTAGTTGTTGTTGGATCTGATTGACAGACATACTTTTTTCGGTTTTCGTTTTGGTTGGTGATGGATAGTTGCACGAGAAAAACAATGGTAGTTATTTAGATCTCAGGGAATCTCGAAGTCATTTGGTACGTTGCTGACCGGATCTGATGTTGGGCTTTCCGATTTTCTCTACATTTTCTTTTCACTTGAATTGTATTCTTCCTGGTCTAATCTGAACTGGGTTGGGCCTGTTGTTTTCTTCTTTCTTTCTTCTTTCTGCTCTTGTTGGTAAAACGTCGGTGCTGGAACTTTCATTTGTCGCAGATATCTTCTAGTGAAGTTTTATAATGTTAAATTACTGTATCGAGGATAGATTGCTTCTAGTGGAGTTATATAATTTTTATTTACTGTATCGAGGATTCTGTCTTGGGGGATGATTGGGCAGAAGGAATTGCAGTTTAAGGGGAAATGGGTTTGTGTTACAGAATCCCTTTGTTAAAAATATTGTTGGAAATAAAATTGGAAATTTTTTCTTGGTTCAGATTGTTCTTGCTGATTTCTCTACATAGCTGCATTCTCTACGTTGTTTGCATCAAGCATGTGGTTTGTGTATTTCAAGATGTGGGTTTCCCAAATTGACTTATCTCTTCCAGGAAAAGATTGAAAATCAACTCTTATCAGACATACAGATGATACTTGGTCACGATCTTCTTTTAATTTAAAATGTGAAGTTCCGATCTGTTCTTCGTCAATCAATTCTTTGTTATTACATTAAATCCATAAATTGTTTATAGTCTCCAATTCTCGGTTGGTTATCAGAGTGACACTTGTTTTTTACTAAATAGAAGATGCAAAATATCTCACATTGTCGAGTTGTAAGCGCGTTGGTCCCCTGCTACTTTACGTTTTGCTTCCTTTTTTGATCTTCAAGTCTCTCCCTTTGATGTTTATCCGCCTTATTTTGTCCATGTCATGAAAGAAAGGAATCTACCATTTTTTACATTTGTATTTCTGCGACTTGACCTTACTGTAAAACTCATGGCGCTTCGTGCTCAACTTTTTCAAACAGAAACTGGTACCTTCCACTTATGTTCTGTGTCTTGAAAATCCGATCTGTAAGCGTCCAGTTTAACTTTTTGTTCATAACTCTTGCGCTTTGTTTTACTAACATGACTATCCATAAAATTCAGAATTTTCTCTTGCATTAACCGCGTTTCAAACAACAACAGCCTAATCGATCTTCAACAGAACTCTCCTCAGCTTGTTACGGTCAATGCTATGGCTATCAATTCACCCAGCAAAAGTCTCATTCTCCAGTTGCGTTAAAATGAACCCACTCAAGATGGTTGACCTATCTGCTGCATGGTCCTTGATTCCTGTAATTGAGCCTCCTGCTTCACCTTGAAGAACGGGAGCCCACATTGAAAAGACAACAGTAAAAAAATGTGTACCAGATCTGCTATGCATGTATTGTAATTTGTTTTCTTAGAAAAGTATAATAAACGTCATTGAGTTGTTGAGTAAGAAACACAAATGGTGCCGACAATCTCGGCCAGTAAAAGGAAAAAACTGTCATTTGGAGTTTTAGGAGTGACGAATCCACCGTCGAACTGTGAACATTTCCTTGTTTCTGAATAAATACACCTTGTTTCTAAATAAATGGTCATGATACTATGTTTATTTCAAATCTGGGGGCACAATTATTCCGGTTGAAAGGTTTTCTTAAGCAGGTTGCCGAAGCGATTATTTAAGGCAAAACTTGCTTTCTTTCAAAAGAATGTTTGAGGTCGAAAGTTTATGCATTCCTTAAGAAGTGGAAATTTGGGAGTACTCATTTGTGAGAACACAGTTTCTTTTATGAAAATCTTACGGAAAAATTCTCAAAACGAAAACATAATTAAGTTTGAAATATATTTCATTTCACCGCTTCTTTTACGTAATGTCTGTAGTGCAGATGGACACGAGGTCCTCAAGGCGTGAGATATCTGGGCCAGATGCAGAAGAGAGCATGAGAAGGAGAGGTGGCGTTCCGATATTTGGATTCATCAAGCTCTGAAGAGGGGTTGCTGGTAGTCATACCTGGCTTGTGATGGGCAGCTCCCGACGCTGGATTGACTCCAGAAACAAGGGATTTTTCTAGCTAACATGCGTCTTGTTTGCAGAAAAGCGCAGGAGACTAATAGACACCTTATCGTTGAGTGCAGGATCACCAAGGAGGCATGTAGGTGGATCAACTCAAAGTTTGGATTTGATAAAACACCCCAAAGGGACATTATTTTTGAGTTCAAGAGGTGGATGACTATCAAACGTGAGTGGAGCTGAAATTCCTTGATTTGGTATCCTCCACAAACGTTGCCTTTGTTCATAGGATTAGGCATGAAGGCAATTCTGTTCTGCAGCATCTTCTTGATCATATGCGAGTGAAGAGAGGAGACAGTATAGTGGATATTGGGCTTTTTGTACAGGATCATATTGATACTTCTAACGATATTTTTGTGCACTTTGCTTGTTGATTATGGTTTGGTTGTTTAGTCTTAGAAGAGTTGAGTAAACTCTTGGTGAATCATACTGTGAAGATTGGTAATTTTTTGTAATACCAAGTTTTCCCAGCAAGCTGTTACTGCAACATACTCGATTCCTTCTTGTTATACTCCCTCCCTCCCTCTCATCATTTTGGCTTGTACTCTGCTTTGCTCTTGTAGTGATTTCTCGGGTATGTATCTTGTTTCATACTGCATTGCATCTTCTTCTCCATAATATGCATCTTGGTAACTACGGCATTCAAGTTTGAAACCCGTTACTTGCAGTGCAATAAAAGCTAAAGTTGGCAGATTCACAAGACCAGTAGAGCACCCATAAAGCATGCCTATATGATGGGTTGTCTTTAGCTTTTGACATCACAAACAAACCACTTTTGAGGTCTGAAATTTGGCCTTGACTGGTTAACTTACTGTACTTACTGTTAGCTACTCAAGAACAAGGTCAAAACAAGGTCGCAGGTAAAAGTGTTCAATCAAGACCATCATATCTTCCATTCCAGAAGTAGTTTATCTGAGATTTGGAACAGTCAATGCCAACTTGAAGTTGGTATTTCTCAAACCGTTTGGTCACCCATCAAAGATTTGGATTTGGACTCTCTGTCAGGTCGTATATTGTAAACGGGTTTAAATGGACTTAGAACTTAGATTAGGTTTTCCAGATATGAATGCAGTTAACCGGATTTGATGTGTATTTAGGACAATCGGCATGCCCATCAAAGATTTGGATTTGGATTTTGGTTATATCAGGTTGTACATTATAAATTGATTCAAACTCAGTTTAGGGTTTCCCAAGTTGAACAAGTGAATCATATTTTGATGGGTATCTGTATCCGACTGCTGACGCTGCAAATGGACTTGAATTCAGATTGATTTCCTGAAATGAGTGAAGTGAATGAGAGTTGTTTGTATTTGTCCCCATCCAATGTAAACTTGACTCAGATGCTTCAATATTTATAATACTGATTAAAAGATCAGCCATGACTGCATTGATTAAGACAAACAAGCTAAACAAATGAGAGAAACTTTTGTCAAAGACAATGTCAAGAGAAAATGATACAGCAACAAAATGGTAAGATCAAAACTTGATCAAAGATTCAAAGGTCATGGTCTGTAGGGAAAAAAAAAAATCGTGCAAGCGATTACATAGCGCACACAGGATTTAATTGTCTCTGGTATTTGGAATTAAAAAAGATGCTCCTTCTAGGGAAAAAAATCGTGCAAGCGACTACATAGCGCACACAGGATTTTGCAATTTTTAAAATGACCTTGAGTTGCGTGTGCATGCAACAGACATGCTTGGAAGAAAAAAAGAAGGGGATTCCGGTGTTTTAAAGTTTTTTTTATAAAGAAATGTACTTTTTTAAACTCTTACCTTTATATATATATATATATATATATATATATTTTAAATCTCTATAAAAGGGTTTCGTTTTTACTTAGTCGGGGGTATTTTAGTCATTTACGTATTAATATGCACAAAAATTGATTCGGGGGTATTTTAGTCATTCATGTATTAAACACGCACAGCGTGTTCGACCGGTCTCTTCTAAGGGTATGCTGGTCTTCAAAGAAAAACTCAAATCTCATTTTTGTTCTTATAAAATGGATGCTTTTCCCTTCTTGAAAGGGGCAATTTGGTCATTTTTCCCACCAAACATGTTCAGCACCGGAACATATAACCTACTCTGCATTCTTGCTTGTTTGGACTCATTCTATTGCAACACTAACAAACATTCAGTTTATAAACCTCTTGTTTTCAGCAGTCGAAACAAAATTAGGTCAAGTAGAGAGTTGACAAGTTGGACCCGTTCAGTGATTTAGTAACAAATTGAACACAGGATTTCCTATCATTTTCTGCCAATTGATGGGATGCCATGAACTCAAAATTCAAAGAAAATGCCGTTTGACTAGGGCCAAGGCTAGATGTATTTCCAGGTCAGTGAAGGATTCAACCAACTAGAGGCCTACAAGTGTGTTCGTATAATTGCACCAACATAACACGCAATGCAATAAACTTTGACGTACCCGTGTGACATAGCTTTCCAACCGTTCGATCTACTCATATTTTAGAATACTGTTCTATCGACCAGCGGGATTGAACCTAATTTCTTATACAGCTGGCTTCGTGCAGGATGCAAAAGCAACCCTTTGACCATCAAAGAAAGGGACGTGGGAAGCGTGCAAACCTCTTTAAAGTTGTTGTGATTGATGGCCTCGGATCTTGACCGACCCAGATCTGTTCTGGTGTAAGTTCTATGCTAAGCCCTCAAATCGGAAGAACCGAGATTTTCAAAATTCTCAAAATAGTGAAGTTTTCAAGTGATTTGGTAATAAAATAGTGAAGTTTCCACTTATAATAGGGTCCCCATTTCAAATTGGAGAGAGATCTAGGTAATTTTTGACCTCCAAACACTGAACTCGAATGTTCGGGCCCGAACACATAACTAGGAGCAACGAAGGCTGGTCACGCTGCCAAAGAGTGGCGATTTTGGATGTTCCAACGACTCGCAAGGATGAACGCCATATTCCCTTTCATCCTTTCATTTGCATTGCTGTGTGAGCAGATCAGGTCACAATGAATACAATCGATCATCAACTGTTCATAGGTCACCTAACTCGTCAAGCCTACACAAATTTTCCTTAAGTGGAACATAGAATTGCAGAATCTAACCAACAGATCAATTGTGTTCAGTATGACAATATCTGCATTCGGTGCTAAAAATCAATTCTGCCTGGTTGCACTATGTGATTCTCAATGGTTTTTGGTGAGTAGGAGGAGTATTTCATCATACCACCCAACAAAAAGTCGAAGCCCCCCGCTCTTCGACCATCCCCCAGCTTATAAACATGCTTTGGATGGCGTATGGTAATGTCCCCGTTATCCTTTAACTTGTATATCGGTAACCTTTTTTTTTATAGCCGGTTCTCCTTGTTTGCGTCATAATCACTCTCTTAAAGTCATGAATGGAGCACATTAATGAAGCTCATGGCTTCAAGTAGCAGAGGAAACATAGGCCAATGCTACAAATAGGGCGAGAGAGAAGGTGAAGGTGATGGAGTGGAGAAGGAAGCAGGAGACGGGGGCATGTGGGGAGCACGAACTTGAGTAGCAAGGGAAGTGAAGAGGAAGCACATGCAAAGTCCAAGTTTAAAAGGAACTGTGACTCTTGTTTAAGGCTAAGGGGCAATTTCCCAAGAAAGTTACTTTCGTTTACTGTGACGGTTTTCCTTTTGGGTTCCTGATTTTCTGTTACATGGTCTGAGAGGTGCTTCCGAATCGTATCATGTGACCTTTTAATTCAGTTTCATGGTTGCTTTCCCCGCCAGAGAAGTTGAATTAAATAAATTCAAGTAAAAAAGTAGTAGTAGTAGTAGAGCTATAGATTTGGTTATTGTAGGCAAATTTTGTTCATTTCGTTTGTTCATAATTAAAGTAGCTAGGATGGAGCTTTCTTTGCTGCCATAAACCCAACTTGTAACTGTGGTGAATTGAATAAGAATCAATTCTTTAAAAGATCCTGCTTATCCTGCTTTAGTGCTTTGGATGGTCGTCCAAGATCTTTTTGGTGACAGATATTGAAGGAATATCTATATGATCAATGCAGCAGCAAGGAACCAGAAAAGTGTACAGAAAAGATAATTATCTTCTATTATCTTAGTATTAGCTAGGTGAAGGCTTGTGTTGGCAGTTGCCAACGCAGACCCACATAATTTATTTCATTGCATATTAACTCTTACACATAGGTTGATTTATTACACATTGATGCTCATTAAATTTAAAGTTTTTTATATTAACACAAACTTTCTGGCTCCACCCCAGGTCGTCTCTTCCGTCAAGAACTGCGGGCAGTTCCATAGATGGTCCATTAGTTCATTAAACAAGTTTTGTTCTAAAGACTCAAAGACCACTGTCGCCAAGGGGTGCTTGAATGTGCTGCAAGGAGTTCGGATCCAAAAGTTTGCATGTTATATTTCACCTTTCACGGATGAGACTTCATGGATCCTCGAATACACAAAAGCCCCTAAGAACTCTGCAACTCCTCCACTAACCAGCTAGAGGAGGGAAAGGGATAGACATCTTCGGATCTTAGATTAAGGCATTTCAATACAAGCAGTTTAACAAGTGTACCATGATATCTGTTTCAATTTTTGAGGCATATTCATGAGACAACTACAAGCGGTTGTCATTGCCAAACAGTCCCTAATGTTTTTTCTTTCTTCTCGGACTTAAGATCAAGAGGTTCACCGATCTAACTGCAGGATCAGCTAATACTCTGTCGCGGATTGATCCCAGTTTAATTTGTGCACCAGTTTGACATGGTGGGGAGTTTGGCCACGTACATAGCTTTCAAAATCCATGGACCTCATAACATGGAAACGATGAAGCTAGACTTTGAGAGGTCGTTTGATTGCTGAACTGAACACCCCCTTCAGAATCGTTTTTGGAACAAAGTATTCCTTTCCAGCAGAATGGTTTCCCTGGAGAACACTTTTTGTGTTATTGTCATCCTTTGTTTGATTGGTCATGTACCAGAAGAGACACTGGTGTTAGAGGGAACACCAGCATTCCTGCCATCAACCGACTCCTGAGGGTCCAAACTGTCCCTCAGGAACATTACTTGGACATGCCAAGATCAAGATGTGGAGTCGAAATCACATCAAGCTTCCACGCCACATGGGATTCTCAAACCTGAGATGCTCTAAAATGAACTCCAGTCAATTGCATCCTTCAATTACTTTCTTGTACTGCTTGTATATATAAACAACCATGGCTTGAGAAAATAATATCTTTCTCACTCGAATGAGTGACTGTGCTGAAAAAGAAATGCAAGCCAAAACATGAAGAAAAAAAATGCATGCTCGATAGATCCTTGTTTTGGTACATTTAAATTTATTTCTTATGGATGGTATGGTATCCTGAAATACTGTTGATAAATGCATGTAGATGTAGACCATAGCAGAAACATATTGTTGTGCGCCAGATAAGAGATGCCCTAGAACAAAAATTTAGAGACAAACTTCTGTAGATGCTCTATGCAACCTTGCAGAATACGGCTTGCGCATGGAGGTGAATCGACTAACTGGTGATTCAGCTAAAGGCGGGCTTCCGAAGAGCTCAGTCCAAAGCTCATAAGATTAACTTCCTAACAGAATATCGTTGGAGCTTGGCCTACTTCTTAGGTTGAAAGTCAGTGCAGGCTACGTGTTTCATTTGCAAATGAAGATTTCTGAGCTCATGGTCTACCATGTTTAGTTTTCAGACAATGCAATTTTGCTGGAAAGAAGTTGGGTTGAGATTCAGTGAATAAGCTTCCAGTTGAATTTGATTATTTTCAAGGTTGAACAGGATCTGAGCTCATTTAGCTTAACCTTTTACGAGGCTGAGTTAGATTACTTCAAAAAAAAAGTTAAAATGTCCAACTCAGCTAGTTTAAACTTTAACAGCTTTAGATGATAATCAATCTTACTGTTTGTCATTTTTTACTTGAGTTTAAACATTTGTTATTTTTCTCCCAGGAGATGGAAGTCGTCTGTCATGAGTTTCCAGTAATAAACTTTTTGTAATTTACAAATTAAAGTAATGAAAATCATTTAAAGGAAATTTCACTCAGGAGTGGTTCAGATTTAGTAAACGTAGGTTAAAACTCGGTTCCTTTGTTCCCATTTTACAGATATAGCGAGTTCAATTTTCTTAGTTTATCTGAAGATACAGATTTAGGTGGCTAAGCCTCTTTTTTTTCGGCAGAGCAAGTTATGTTAGGCTGATCTTACCAAATGCGTTTACCTCAACTCTTGACTTTCTTAAATTTGAAAGGCTTGAGCTCAACCCCTAGCCAGGTCGGTAGAGTACTTGTTGGCAATGGTGGATATCAACAGGATGGAACTCTGTGTTGGAAGTGGCTTACATCAAGTAGACGGTAAAAACAAACTCACTGCCACATAAAACATTTGCCCTTCATAGGTGATCGTCTCTTCTTCATCTACTCGATAGGTGCTACAGATACCACAAGCACATGACTATCTTGTTGGACAGCTAAAATGAGGAGGTCAACCCTGATTTGCAAGAGCAGAGGATGGCGTTGTGAAAGCCACTCAACACAACCCAACACTAGGCAACCACACTGGCATGAGTAAGACTACGACTCGTAGTTGATGGTTTATGAGTTCCTCTATATAGTTAACATAAAAGAATGTCCACAAATAAGGATGTGCTAATTATTTACCAGTTAATCATACACATTTGTAATGCTTTAGACTACGAATTCACAGAAGATGGCCTATGGGATCTTTATCTGCAGCTTTTTTACAGAATTAGAATAAATCTGCAATGCGTGACAAGTACAGCAAAAGCTGGGCATTCGGCACGAGGACGTGAAAGGTAACATGCCAACGCATTGGACAATAGCTAGCAATCCATAATCAGATTTCTGAATCATAAGAAAAGACACACTTGATCAAATGGAAGAGCAAGATGACTACATTATTGGAAGGTCATATACTAATACAAGGATATAGTACTTGATTTTACAGAAACACTAAGATACAGTAGGATCCCACGAAAATATTTAATATACTTGCTGCTTCATAATTGGAGACTAATAAGAACATAATCTGACAGATTCCAGGAGATAAGCTAAAAGCGTCCAGAGGACTGTGCTTACAATCCACCGGGGTTCAGGTTCCCCGTTTGGCTAGAAGAAGTTGCTTGATAACATGGCTTGTAAGGGAAATGATCCTCCCGTTGGATCAGACACTGACTGAGGAAGCCTTTCTGCCATACTTGATCTACCAAGACAGTTGTTCCTATTTGTGTCCCCACTAAAGCCAATGATGGTAGGAGCCGCATTATTTCCAAGTAGGCCACCTCTTTCATACCTTGAATTGCCATTTACATTTCCAGTAGGATATACTGGAGCAGCCACCCCTTGCTCAGTTCCAGCAGCACTTGGAGGCAAGTTACTTACTGCTTTCCCACTATTCTTCACTTTTTCTGGCTTCCCGCCCTCATCTGAATGTGAAGATCCTTTAGTTTCATGCAGAGGAAGGGCAGGCGTGTGGCCTTGGAACAGAGCAACATGACCGAACAACTTGTCCTTTCTAGAGAAAGTTGTTCCACATGAGCACTGCCACTTATCCTGCCCACAGTGCTTCTCATGCGTTTTTAGATCTGCAATCACAGAAAATTTCTTAACATTGCACCTACTGCAGGTGTAGCTCTTATCACAGTGGCTTCTCTTGTAGTGATTCTTCACACAAAGGATGGTCTTCAGTGGCTGGAACTTTTTGTGCTTTTGGTTTCTCTTACATCCTTCAAAAGGACATGAGTACCTCTTTAAGTGACCGCTGTCCAGTTTTGAATCCTTGTTCGGCTTTGCCAGGGCTTCTGGAGTTTTATACTCATCGCCATGGCCGCGCATATGCATCCGGAGATTAGCGTCTCGCTTGAATCCCTTGCCACATATTGTGCAGAAGTGGGTATGTGGAGCAAGAATCTCATCTTTTTCCAACTCCAGCAGCTCATATGTACCAGGTGCAAGGTTCTCTTCCTCCCCATCATCATCCTCATCTTTAATTGCTCCATGCAATTCCAAATCTCCACCTGAAACATTCTCAGATTCAATGACACGAGGCATTGACGACTCAGATTGGTTGGAACCCAGCTTCTTAACTTCATCATCAAATGCCATCTTCGCGTCACAAGGGGCTGTAGATATCCCTGCAGGAAGTTCCATCTCCGATGGCGTTCCCAGTATGTTGCCGGGAAAATCTTCATCCTGAAATCGACTAAAATCGATCGACATATTCCCCAATTTGATATCACCATCGGCCTCCAAGACTTCATCCATCTGCTGCAAATTGCCCATCATGTCAATCCCACTAGCCCCAGCTACTTGAGCAAACAAAGACTCGTCCCCGAATCCAGATCCCACAACTCCCTGACTGAGTTGCTGTCCCGCCGGAATCAACCGTCCAGCCGCCGACAGCAATTGAGCTATGATTGAGGCAATATCGGCCCTAATCATATGCTGCCTCGTCAAGGAGCTATCCATCCCACAATTGTCTTCGATCATGGACCTCACCACACCTTGAAGATCATGAACCTTCTGCTCAAGAAAAACCAGATTATTGAGCAAGGCCCTGGGGTTGCCATCCGCATAAGGCAGCAAAGAAGCTGCTTTCGGATCAACCCCACCACCCAAAGAGCAATCGTCCAACCCTAACCCTAACTGGAACCTAAGGTTAGACAAGGCTATATCCTGAGCCTTCTGGAAGCCATAACTGCTCTGGAAATTCCCAAACACCGGCAAACCATCTTGCCCCAATATCCTAAATTTCGAATACCCATCATCCGGATCCGAAGGAACCTCGCGCTCGGAGAAATTGCCTTGACTATCC
Organism: Nymphaea thermarum; assembly: GCA_011799765.1. Taxonomy (NCBI): domain Eukaryota; kingdom Viridiplantae; phylum Streptophyta; class Magnoliopsida; order Nymphaeales; family Nymphaeaceae; genus Nymphaea; species Nymphaea thermarum. Next base: position 77,085 of record JAANDH010000096.1, read on the forward strand.
ATCCCTAAATCTCGAACCCCAAATCCTCGAATCACTACCTACAACCACGGTAGATCCTCCAAGTCCCCTTTAGAGAAGAACACGGAGGAGAAGGCGAATACAACGAAAAGCCCTAAAAAGCAAGCATCGAAATGCAAAAGGGAGATCGGAAGAAAAGGATGAATTCTTAGGGGAAAGGGATGACATTCAAGATTCCAGAACTCTATAATTGAGCCATAATTGCACAAGATAGGGGGAAAAAAAGAAGGGAAAGAAAAGGAAAGGGCTCAGGTCGATCCGAAGATGGTGTTCACAAACTTTTGCTACTAATAGATTTATGATTTTTTTCCCACTTTATCCGGATTTTGAGAGAAAAAACTAAAAACAATAGGAAGATGGCGTCGTCAACAACGTCATCAGAAGAGAGCAGTTTGACTCTGCTTCTTTCTCACGTGCGATCTGCAACGACCACACGCACGAGAGAACCCAAAACAAAACGCGTGAGATGTCGCCTGCCGTCGACGAAGCGTCGCCCAGACCGCATCGCCACGCAGCGATCGGAACCGAATCGATAAAAGAACCGGAAGTAGCCGAACCGGAATTCGGAGCAGACGAGCTGTCAGTCCTGACTGATTCGGCTGCTGGAAAAGACAAGAAATACTTTTTCGCAAACAAGGAAAAGACATAATTCAGCAAAATATAAAACTACTATTCTATTTATCTTTATCTGACTGATCGAGATCCAACAACTGTGATAATATCAATATTGATAATAAAAATAAAATAACAACACAAAAGTTTGAACGAACCGCTTTCAATTGAAAAATTCTTGGATGGTTTGAACACTTGTTATTTTACATGCCATGTGCCAAGGCGCTGAGACCATAGCCAAATGAGGCAACCATGCACTGATGATGGCTTGATTTAAGCAAAAATAATCTAACTTTCGATTCAATTGGCATGGACGATTAGGAGAAAAGGAAAAATGAAAATTTAATCACCCAAGTATAAATTCATCTAGCGTTAAAGGTCATAACACAATAATTCTTGAATTACATTAAGAAGTCAGAGTTTAAATCGTGTGGTTGTTGTCACAATCCCATGCATTACTCCTCTTGCTTGTTTGCAAACGGTGGCAATCGTGATACCTTAATTAAAAAGAATGTACCATATGTCTACCTTGATTCGATGAAGCATAAAGCTATGACCTTGAGACAGTTTTCCTTAAATAAACATAAAAAAAATCACTTCTTCTTCTTGTTATTTCAATTGTCAATGTAGAAAAAAAAGGTCTCAATAATTCTTGATGGGTCTTACCCATTTTTCATCTATCAATCAGAAATCAAACCCAAGGTTCCAATTTTGTAAATAAAACCCCAAATGAAAAATTCAATTAAACCCACTATTTAATTTTGTATTAAATGTATAAGGTCAATGATATTGAATTTATAGTGTTTGAGATAAAGGGAAATTAATCCACAATATATTCGTTTGGGAGAAATCAACTGGCACTATCAAGCCAGCTCACACTCGTCTTGCTTAGACCAGATCGAGATCGGTAAAGCTCGGGTTGGCTATCTGTCAAAACCAGCTGTAAATATCGGAACGTGTTAAGCATAATTTACAATGACAGTATATCGAACCGGCCCCTGTTGGCCGGTACACATCCGTTCATATATATATATATATATATATATATATATATATATATATATATATATATATATATATATATATATATATATATATATATAACTAGTCATTCCCTACAGATGGTTTTTATGGGCTTTGAAATTAGAAAAATTGAACAATAACAACCAACAGGTACCCAAAAGAAAAATGAAAACATTATTATTTTTTAATCCGCATAAGAAACACGATACTTGATTAATTCTCATATGGACAACCCAAAATCAAGAAGCATGAAAAAGAATAACTTTTGTAGGGGGGAAGACTCTGATAACAATGCTGCGAGAAATCTCAGAACTGATACATGAGCCGAACCAGCATTGGAGTCATGCTCCGGACTACCAACATAATCAAAGCAAAACCATAAATCGAAAGTTAAAAACAAAACAGAAACTAAGCCTTAAAAAAATGGTTTTATTTTTAATAAAAAAAAAAATTATGCGTTGTATCGCCCGATACAGAGGCGATACAGATTACAGCCTAAAACATTTTTTGAATTATGTTCAAGTAACAAGAGATGCTCACTAAATATAGTTAGTGCAATGTCAAATTCTGGTTTTAAAAAGTTAAAACACCAATCTTCGGTACATTGACCCTGATAAATCCATAAAGTGCAGTTTATTTTAATCAAAAGAACATGCAAAGGCTTGGCTTAGCTTGTTAAAGAAAACAGAATCTTGAAAAAGGTAATGAAATCTAAACCTACCGAAAAGCAACCAGGAACCAACTCATTTATATGCTAAGCAAAACTGTTTCAAAGCTGTAAATGCCAAGTTGGGTACTAAAGAATGATTTCTCAAATAACAAATGTACACCAGCTGCAAGTCAAGTCGAACGGTTGTCCGGATTCAGCTTGCTCAACCTTCAGTTTGAGGAAAACTTTTTCTAGCCAAACATAAACATACCCATCGAGTAGTCCGTAATGTTTCATAGCATCAGCTACACCTGGTAAAGACAAACTTCCACGCGAACGTGAAAACTACATAATAGCAACCAATTTATAAGGAACGCCTAATTCACAAATTGACAAGAAATTTACCCCAATATTTTTTTATCATTTCGGTAGAAATCATCTCGTAGCTAGTAGTAGAAAGTCACCAAAATGTGACGACTCCCTTGAGAATCATTTGTTTGGAAAAGAATCAAAAGATGCCCATGTCATATTTATGTGTGCCTATGTGTTTGTGTGTCAAGTTTGTTTTTTAATCTACTTCCAAAAGTTTCCAAGGTTGTTATGTACTTTACGATATAAATTCTCATAGCCAATGAATCATTAGGTTTCTCATGTAACTTTCCTGTGAAAACCAATCACATTTTTCAAAAATATCCACAAAAGTGAGATTCATAAGCTCATCAGTAACACACTTTGTACAATATAACTCATTTGGAAGAGCCTTCTGGAACCATTTCTGAAGAAAAGTGACAATCAATCTGCTTTCTACCAGTAGAGAAAGGTTTCAGAGTTGATCTCAGTGACTCGGGCCCTTCCACATTAATACGCTTACACAAAGCATCACAGTTGCTTAACACTTCAGTTAGCCTTCCTTTCAGCTCACCAACCTCTACTTGCAACTGGTGCACTACAGGAAAGTTTATAGCTCAAATAAGGACAAAAAAAAAATGAAAACCAAAAATTTTCATCAATCACGAGCTAAGGTTGAACAAAGAACCAGGACTAGTTTCAAGCACCAAATTCACTCAAGCCTGAGCCATGAGTTCTATGGCCATGCCAACCCCTTAGTCTCCAAAACAAACAAACAGGCATAATGCAAGGGCCCATACCATTTGATAAGTGTTGTGCAGTTGTCCTCATAGCTGATAATGAATAATTGAACCTCTGTAAGAGTTTGATGGCCAATGCATCTGCAATCTCAATTTTGCTTTCCAACTCTTCCTGCCATGACGAAAAGCATTTGAGAAACAGAAAATAGATACATGTAGACCTTGCAGGTGCAAAGCAAAAAGTTAATGAACATTCCAGAACAAGAAAAGAACAAGCATCCTCTTACAGCATCAACCCAGAGATTCATTCGACGCCTATCATGCAAGGCAGATAAAGAAGCAAAATCCATTCCTGTTGAAAGGTCTTTATCATGATATCCCCTTACACTTACTCCTCTCCCATAAAGTCCTATTGCATGTTCAATGATGCTAAAACTATGTTGGAAACCTACCCTTAACATCAAATTTTCAAACATTATTTTAGGTTAAATTTAGGATTTTAACATAATTTGAGTGTCAGTTAAACAGGCTGCTAATCTTCAGGGTTCTAAAGAAACTAGGTTCTAGAAATTCATATCCTGAAGATTTAGAACACTGCACTTATCAACTGAAGATGAAAAGTCATGTCATACTGAAACAATCCACATCCTTCACTGAGAGAAATGGAACTACAAAGTGTTATCGCACCCAACTCACCTTTGTCAATTTGTGATATCTAAGTTATGGAATCCACTCGTATCTGAACCATCAGAGTGCCACAACAATTAAATAAAAAAGGACAAATTTTATTATTAATCATTACCTTTGATTTGGAAATTACGAGCAACAGTTTTGGTCGTATCTAAGCTTTGTGGCTTCATACTTACTTCTCCAGCTTCAAAGGTTCATGCAGTTCCAACTAGAAAGGCAATAAACTCCCTATTAACCATTTAGCAAAGTCAATCATTTCAGTGAGCTATTGCGTCGAAACAGAATGCGATTAATCCTTTTAGGTTTCTCCCAGTCACAATTATAAACAAGAAGGATGTCTCCATCAGTATTATGACTTTGTGAGACTATACCTTGTCATCCGTCAGAAAGCATGTTTATTGCCTTTTCAGCAATGCATTCCATCAAAAGTCTGCGTGGGGAAGATCCAGAGGGTTTGGCTTACTGGATCAAGCTATGGCTGTCAAAATAGCAGTATTCAAGCTTTATAGGTGCCTGAATCTGCAAGTACTCCAAGGATCCAGAGGACCACCACTGCTCCTGTGATGGTTCTGGTTGAGGGGTTTCCATTCAGTTCATTTGGGACAAAGAAAAAAGAAAAGAAAAAACAATCTCAGTATCTCACTGAATCTCTATATCACAGGGATAATGCATTCTGGCACCAGTTGTCCCCTAACAATAGAAATTACACTAGGGGGCGTTTGATTGCAAGGAATCATTGGAATGTCAGAATCAAAATTCCATTTTCTGAAGAAATAGGAATTATATGATCAAACACTGAATACCAAGCTTTCCCCCCTCGCACCCATCTTCTTCCTTGCACAACAAAAACCTTCTCCCCGTGAAGTTGCTCGCTTCTCCTTCATCTAGCAGGTAGCACCATTGCAGCTCTCTACGACTCCATGCCTAACGCCTACACCACCATGTCCTTGTCGAACTGGCCATCGACCTGCCGGAGTTCACATCTCTGGAGCCAGAGAAGCACAAGAATGCCTTCGCCAGCATGATGTACATGGGCACTCCAAGGGACTACAAGTTCTACATCTGCGTGTCCTGCTCCACTCCCCCACCTGCCCGAAAATCGATGACGATCTTGTGGTCATCACCTTTAAGGACGTGCCTCAGAAAATCTCTGCCATCTAAGCTTCAACCCTAATCATCCCTTTCCCCTTTCTTCTCATTCTGTTATGGCAGAGACAAGATCTTAGTTTTGGTTGGAAATGCAGGGAGAATGAGGATGGCGTGAGGGTGGGAAGCATGGAAAATGTCGAAAATCCTTAGAGGAATCAAGCTAATTTCAACGAGTGATTCATGCTCACTCTGAACAAGCTCTATGCTTGGAGTTTGGTTGAATGTGACCGAGTTGTGATGCTGGATTCTGACAATTGGTCTTTGGACAAAATTGATGCGCTCTTCTGGTGTGAGCAATTCTACGCCATGTTCACCAATCCCTGTATTTTTCACACTGGCCTCTTTGTTTTGCAGGTTGGTGATTTTCTTTCGTTTTCTATCAATTTTTGTTGAATGGGTGTTGTCTTTTTTATGGGGCTTTTAAATCAAACATGGTATTTCAGTTCTGGAATCAAGATTCCAGGTTATCAAACACAGATAAAAATTGGAATTGGATGAAATTGGAATGAAAATTCCAATTCCAGTTTTAGGTTGAACTTTGATGCTAGCATCAAAGTTCTAGACTGATCAAAACGTCCCCTTAGGGACTCAATAAAATCTTGTTACTGTATCTTAGGCATATCCCTATGCTAGAACTACATCTATACTCAGGGAATTCACATGTTTTCTACTCCTTTCTCTTGCCAGAACAAAAATCATAACACTAATTTACTACAACATTTTGGAGTGCTAAAGAATCCATTCTTCAATTCAGGTGCACGTATCAAACATAAGCATTCAATTCTTTCCAAGCCATGAATGCTGCGCCTCTAAATATCTTTCCTCCTATGTTCAAACCTCTTGTCTGAGATTGGTCCTCATCAATCACCCTTGGTGGATTGTTCATATTTAAGTACTCTAGACTGAACTGAAGCCTGCCATTTGCATGATTTTAGGAGGAACTGATCACAAGATTTTAGGAGAAACCCTTGTGCTTTCAATAATGTTCAGTCTCCTTCAGTGCTATGTACATCTTTTAAGTTTGACAAGCCAAATCTGCCAAGTGAGGTGACTGCACCTTTCTTCATAACATCTCTGATGGAGAGAGCCTAAGTTGGAAATTTTACTCAGACTGGGACCTGAAGGCTTCGTGTTCTCCTGTAATGAAAAGGTTTGCTAATTTGCTTTCTTTTCCACATTCCATATTTTCAGGTAAAAAGGTGGGGGACCGTCCCCCAAAGTTTGGATCAAAACTGCTGATTTAGCAATTTTACAGCCTCCAGTTGGCCGTCCCCAAAGTTTGGATCAAAGCTGCTGATTTAGCAATTTTACAAACTCCAGTTTGATATTTCCGTGCCTTCCTTTGTGACAACACCAAAACATTCAGGGCCTAAATATGTCTGAGTTGCTAAATTAACCGGCTGACAAATGGGCAAGGGAATTCAAGCCCAAGTCACAAGCTTGTGACCTATAAGTGCAGGATTAAATCAACGAAGTCAAAAAAGTTCAAAGGGTCTATCTCCTAACTACTAATTTGATTTAACAGAAGGAGAAAAGTACCTTTTCAGTGCAATATGTCCATGATTTAGCTACATGCATGCTTGTTTGCATATTCTAGTTAGTTAATATTTCCAATTCACCCACACCTTTTTACCTGCTTCCATGAGAATAATGTAGTTAGAGGCATCAGAAGCGTTCACATTTACAACCAAGCAGCAACCAAATCCAAAAAATGTTTTATTGGCATAAATATTGTACTTGCCCTTCTGATAGCATTAGAGCATCAGTGCAATTTTCTTAAAGAAACATAATTTCCAGAGATTGAATGATATATAGAAAGCACCTGTTTTTCACTAATTTTTTTAGCTTTGTCTTCTTGCCAATTATAGTAAATTGTGAAAAGCTCCAGCAGAACTTTGGGATCCAGAGCACCTGAAAAGAATTGGAGAACAAAATCATCATTCTTGCAACCAATATCTTTGAGCTTGGTGGTAAATAAGTTCAAGACAGACCCATCAATTGAACTGAACCCCATTTTGTTTTATTAATCTGTCCCATACAGATATCAACAACCACTAGCTAACAACCAATTAAGAAACTCGTTCCTAACTGCAGTGAAGCCCTAGAGCGTAAGCAGTCGTGATTGCGCTTACGCCACAGAGAGTTCTAACAGATTTCAAATCCAAAACTCTGAAAAGAAGATGGTAGGAAGTAGGAACTAGGAAGAAAACCTGGATTGGAAGATGAAGAAGGCTTTCTTACAAGAATGTCGGTCAGGCTACTCTCAGTCGGTGGGGTTTTGAGAATCGGCGTGGTCTGTCCAAAACAAGAAAGCCAACAAAAAGACAATCAAAATTTATCCAAATTTTACCAAAATCATCACCAAAACAGGAAGAAAAAGTAAGATGGACAATAACTCCTGCTAGAAAAGAATAACTTACAATTTTCAGGGACCTCAGTCTCTCTAATAGGGGATCGATTGTTTCTATCCTCTCTGAGACTGTGGTTATCTCGTCAACCGACTGTTTGGCACAGAACGTTTCAAAAAAGGAATCAGACAAATTAATCAAGAGACAACTATACAACTTCGTTAAAGGAAATCCACAAAGAGGGAGGGAAAGAGAGAGGTACTTGACTATGCAAAAATTTGGAATCTGAGGTGCCCATCTGCTCGCCGGCTGAAATTCCTTAGGAAGATCAAATCGTTGCAATTGCGGCCGCTTCTATGCGAGCATCGCTACCTCCAATTCTTTTCATTCCTTAGAGCAACGCTGGATGCTGCGTACAACTGTTTCAATCTGAAACATTTTATCGTCCGATATTTCTAAAAACGAGACGAAATCCAGTCATTCTCGTCAATAGACATAAAACCCTAGGTTGCGTTTAAATTCCTCAATCTATTTTAAATTGCGTCATTTTTGTTGGTACAGTGTAGCTGTGGATTGGCTAACCGAGCCAAAAAAAAAAAAAACAAAAGGCTGGAGAGGCATTCCTTTCGAAATACTTGGAGCATTTATATCGAAGGATTACTGATGTGGGCAGTCACCATGGAAAGCGAGAAGGAGCTCAAAATCATTTCAGTTTTTACGCCTTTTATTTTTGTTATGTTTTATGGGATTTTATAATTTTTTTGGGACAAGAGAGTTGTAGTGCCGTAAGACTTAATCAGATTTGGAAGACAGTTTTTAAGTGAAGCCTGAATCCAGCCACCTCAAAAATCCCACTTTTAGATGTATTCTAGTTCGAATGTTTACAATGTGACCGAAATTTCAACTTCGATTTAGTTGGAAAGCTGCATATTCAACGCAAGGCGGTGAATCTAAAATAGAATTACCAATGCATAGGATATGATTTTGAGATCTTAACTTCTTTGGCTTTACCAAGTTCAACCAATATCCTCAGGATGTTTTGTCAAGAACATGATCGCAGTAAGTGACAAGAGAGTGTCTGCTACGGTTTTCTCTAGAGAAAAGCAAAGGATGTTTCCGCGAGCGGGCCGCCGGACCTCCGGCAATCGGTGGAGAGTGCAGTACCGAGTAGACGGTATTATTATATCTTTCTTCTCATTCGGATGGTGATATTCCCTTCTTTATAAATAAAGAGAACCTTGAATAAATGTTGTAAAAATATTATGTCTTCATTCTAATGCATCAATGTTTCATTTTATAGGGTGAAGATTTGAATTCCTTGTGATCACTTGTGATGATTTATGAAGTTGGTAGCGTTTACAATAATCAAATAAGGGAAATCTTATAGCGAGCATAAATGAACTTCATTTTCATTATTGTTTTTGCTGCATAAGAGCTCGTTGATTTACCTCCATCGATATGAATGATTGCTTTGAATCTGGGAGGGAAGATTTGTAATAAGCACAAAATTATCAATTTTTGTTCCACGTTTGTGCTAGGAAAATGTTTGCTAATTCGGAAAAGATACTATGCTCTTTCCAAAATTTCTACCAATAAGCGTGGGATGAATGAAAACTATAAAAACTAATATTGATGTTGAGATTTTACTTATAATCATGTACATAGTAACATATATGTGAAAATAAAAACTCATATTAATTAATTTCTTATTTAATGTATTAGTGGTTGAACCAATTAACTGTTCAAATCCAAGAAGAGCTTTATTTAAAAATATATATATTTTAGATGTATTTTGGAAGAAAGACTTGTGCAATGAAACTTTATAGTTGGAGAAAGATCTAGTCGTCATGACTCCAACAATGACAATAAATCTAGCTCAACAATAGACAAATAAAACAACTTTGTGGAACTTGGATATTCTGGCTCCTCAAGTATCAAATTGAAGTCAAATTTATTTCGACAAATTGATACAACGAATGTACCATCAAACATTACATCCATGTGGATCATAACAGTAAATTTAGTTCTTTAGTATAAAAAAATCTCTCGTGCTCATTTTGAAAACAAATCATTTCCATTTCATCTTAGGGGTTTTGCACCGGTTTGGTGCAAAAGGCAGGGCAAGGGTTTATAGAAATTCTATTTTTTTTCATCATCCAGATGGTTGGTGCAAAGGACTGAACTTGCAGGCACCTGTCTCGAATTCAATAGACATCAACTTGCTATGTCGTAAAAGGGAATATACCAATATTCAGAGAAAAGAATAGCACAGTATCATCCGGCTACACAAAAAGTAGGGATATTATCATGAAGGATGGAAGAAAAATGAGGCTTCGGCCCTCTCATTAACCTGGAAATGCTCGTCGTGCTCATACTAACTATTTCTTTTTCACAAATTGGAAAAGAAACCGGCAAGATACGGAAACTAGGGGTAAATTCTTGGGAATTTCTAGCGCTACCCTGTTCAAAACGAACGTGTACCGCTGCAATGGCTGCGCCCGACTCCCGGAGCCTTCAACTTCACGATGAAACACATTCTTGTCAAACATGATGATCAAACTTATTGCCGCACCAGCACCATCACTGGGATGAAAATCCAACAGTCTCCGAGTGAGCATATTCGTCTGCAACTCTGGAGGTTTGGAGGAAGTTGCTGGTGAAGTATGTTGGCTTAGAAAACCTACACGAAAAGGGGCCGGAATATTGTATTCCAAATAGTGAAGTCCACCAACCATGCAGGCATTCCGACGTCTACACCAGGTGAGTCTCTGTTCTTCTCCTCGCCATTTCGATCTCTTCCGCAGAACACCACAGAAATTTCTGCTTTATTCAACAGATGTACACATCAAAGAACTTCTTGCCTTCACCTCCCCTCTTCTCGTCCCCGAAGAACCAACCGATGCCAATCTCAAGCAAAGCCCTGACTCTAAACCCCCAGCTGGTTTACTTTCGTCAATTTTGGCCGAAACCCATTCTAAAGGAGACCTCAATTCGAAAACCCGAACTGGGCTTTTTTTATCCCACACGGTAGATGAAGATCCTCCTTGCAAGTCTCATGATCATGGAAGAAGGAAGCTGAATACTATCCCTATTCCCCATCGTTCATTCCAAGAACCAAAGGGTCATGATTTAGACTTCGTCAATGTAGCTTACAGCCATCTTGTCCACACAGACTGGGAAAAACTCAATGAAATGGTTCCTGGATTGAACCCTTTCAGAGTCAATCATGTCCTGTTGAAGACTCAGAAAGATCACCTCCTCTCTTATGAGTTTTTCGATTGGGTGGCTCTCCAGAAACCCAACGTACAAACGCTGGATTCCTATGCAATCATCATCCATATACTCACTAAAGCCAAGAAATTTAGGCTCGCAGAGAGAGTTCTGAAGAAAACAATCATTCCCAAATTGCCAAATTCCCCTTCGGATCTCTTTGATGCGCTTATCTGTACATATCGGATGTGTGATTCGTCGAGGGACTCCTTCGATTGCCTGTTCAAGACTTACGCTCACTTGAATAAGTTCAGGTGTGCCACTGAAACTTTTTGCAGGATGAAGGATTATGGGTTCCTTCCGTGCATCCGCTCTGCTAACGCGTACTTGAGCTCGTTACTCGCTTTGAATCGATCAGATATAGTTCTGTCATTCTACGGAGAGCTTCGCAGGCGTAGGATCTCGCCGAATGTTTATACATTGAATATGGTTATGTGTGCTCTGTGTAAATCTGGTAGGATAGAGAAGGCTGTGGAGGTCTTCAAGGACACGGAGATTCTGGGTTGCAGGCCTAATGATGCTTCTTTCAATACGCTGATTGATGGGTATTGCAAGAACCAGCTTCTTGCTGCAGCAATGAGACTTAAGAATTCGATGCGCGAAAAAGGTGTCGAGCCAAACATCGTGACTTACAACACACTGATAAATGGCTTCTGCAAAAATGCCATGCTGCAGGATGCAAGCCGACTCTTTAATGAGATGAAGGCCATGAATGTAGCTCCAAACACTGTTACATATAACACTCTGATAAGTGGGTATAGTCAGTCTGGGAACTGTGAGATGGGAGCTCGGCTTCATGAGGAGATGGTGAAGAATGGAACTGTTGTTGATATCTTGACATACAATGCACTTTTAATGGGACTCTGCAGAGAGGGAAAGACTAAGAAATCATCATACTTGTTGAAGAGGCTAGAGGAGGAGAACCTTGTTCCTGATGCCTCAACATTTTCTGCCATGATTATTGGTCATTGCAAGAGGGGAAATACCGAACGGGCATACGGTGCCTACAGGACCATGCTGAGGAGAGGATGCCATCCAAACATGGAAACATTCAGTACCCTTATCTCTGCTTTTTGTGAGGACGAAGATTACAGTGGTGCCGTTAAGATGCTGATGGAGATGATTGAAAGATCTTTGCCTCCGGATGCAGATACGATGGTTGACCTTGTTCAGGGCCTCTGCAGGAATGGAGAATGTCAGGTGGCCATGGAAGTGTGCAAGAAGGTCGATGCAAGGCGTTTGACCCCACATGGTTTTGATATGAAAAAAGTTATTAAGATGACGGATTTCAACAGGTGCATAAAGAACGACAGATTGAATCTTACGAGCAACTAATGTAGAAGGAATCTGTTTAGTTTACTGTCTAACTCACAAGGATACGTTTACTATTCTATCTGAGGTAACAATCATGATAGTTTAAGTCGTGCAGCAAATGTTGAAGAAATTTATTCAGTTCGCTGACTGAAACAGAGATGCAACTCGTGAGAGACTGAGGTCGGTGAGCAACTGATGATAGAGAGTTATAGACTTATATCCGTCGTATCGTGTCCTGATTCAATGACAGATGGTCCTCGGCTATGGTTGTGTATCTCATAAGCATTGGGGTTTGTGAAAATGGAAAGTGAATCATTGCTTAAGAGGAATTGGAATAATTGGACCAAACACTGGAAATTCAATATCAGCCTTCAATCTTTTGTCTTTGGCAGGACCATAGCCTGTGAATTCAGTGTGAGGCGGTGGTCAAAATTTCTAGTTTTAACACCCTCTTGAATCTGATCATGGATACTTCTCCGTACTTCCTAAAGCCGTCCGTTCTGCTATCCATTATCAAAGGATCAGACATGTTCAAGTCTTCTGGGCGTTTCTCCTTGTGAAAACCGATGTTATAGATGTACAATTTGACTTCAGGAAAAATTGAAGAATTTTACCAATTCTGGGTATTTTCTTTGAAACCTGTGCAGTTTACAGCTATCAAAGGGAAAGACCTGCTCGAACTTGCTCAAATCTAAAGCATGTCGCTGGATGTACAACATGAGACGGGAAAGTACATCCGTTCTTGAAACTTGTGCAGTTTACAGTTATAAAAAAGTTTTACTGCTGCTGGCTGCTGCCAGAAAGGTGCAGCCATGAAGTTTTCATAAAACTAGTCCAGAAGGGGTCATACCTTCACTAGACCTGGATAGGTTGGGACCTGCACTCAACCAATGGGTTTTTGTACTAGTTCTGCTATGTAGAAGTTAGCCATTCCCGGTCCCCAGACTCCCGACAAGAAGTGGACAATCGGATAGATCGACCCTCAAAGCACACATAATACAGGTCTAAATGCATCTTTAGATGATCGGGCTCAAAGAAATGAATGGGCTGGACAGGACTCTGGCAGCCAAATTCGAGTGAGAATGTGAGCTCGAGCAGGTATCTGATATAGATGCCCATAAATTCACATTTTTAATTGGCCTTTTGTCTCTTAGAATATGGGTGAAGTACCCAATACTAAAACTAAAATGAAGAAAACTCGCGGATCCGATGACACTCGGTTCCTCTTCATGCCTAGTAGCAGCTATTTAGTAACTCACCAATCAACAGGCGAGATCTGACTTCTGAGCGGGATCAACGTTCGTTCCCATTTGGATACATTTTTACACTAGAGCTCGCATCTTCTGATGAGGATGCATTCATGGACTCAGAGACCGGGGATCTGGCTTTCCAGCCTCTGCCCGTATTGGATGTGTCCTCCCCCAAGATGGGCACTATTGTCCTGAGAAGGTCATTTCCCTTCTCCTCCTCATTCTTGAGATCATTGTCGAGAAGAGGAGCAGGACCAGGTCAGTGGGAATGCAGCTCCATGGATGGCCGTATGCCATTTCTGCACCCCCAAGGCCGGGACTGCCCACGCCCAGGCCTCTTTCATCAATGCTTCTAAGCTTTCATAGAGATTTCCGCTCCCAATCAGGTAACGGTGGATTTTTTCTTGAACTGTACCCTTGTACTCACGGTAACCCATATTTTGTTCATTCTGATCATTGATTAGAAAAGATAGTATTTGTGATCACAATGCTTTTAGTGTATATGAGGTTGTTCTTGCATAGATTTTCCTAAATCAAAATTACATACAATTAATTTAAGATATATATCATGTATGACTTAAAAGTATATAAATAAAGCATCGCCGTGGATAAAGAGGGTTAAGTGTTCATAACGTAGATCATGCCGATTTTTTATGGTAAAAAAAGATTATATCAGTTTCCATCTAGTTCTGAAACCTTAATGACAGATGTTTTCACTCAAAATTCATCAGTGGGTTAGGTTCAGGTCGGCCAATTTAAATATCATATTTCATTACTTAAAACTAATACAAACAGATTTTATCATTATTTTATTAATATATTGATTACATGGAGCCATGTCAGCCGATGCAGGCCGCGCATGGGCTGATATTCAGAAGTGGGCCTCTTCACAGAAAAGTAGAAACAAATATCAATTATCAACAACGTTACATAAAAGGAATCGGATCAGGAAAGCATTGGATGAGTTCAGATGTGGGACAGTTAAAAAAATGGCACACAACGCGTTGCAACCTTAATCCGATATCCGAATGAACTCTTGTACCAACCTCCTCTCAACGTATGCAAACTATGGCACACAAATGTCAGCTGTGAAGGATTAGGGAACACGAGATTCCCATTGCAGAAGCGAATCACAGTGCATAAGAAAAGGACGAGCTCAACCTGGTTCCTGCTTTGACAAAACTGAAATTACACACACACAGCTGTATAGACATGTGGAAGCTTGCCTGCATGTGCGTGATAAGAAGATGGATTACATATCAGGTCTACAATAATGATTCAGTACAATCTCCGGTGCAAAGACAGAAATGCAGAATTAGAAAAACAAAGAAGTCGGTTATGCTTTTATTTCTCACAAACTCAAAACTTGATAACGGAAAATGCCAGGTAGCGACAAATATTGATGGTCCTCAACGCATGACAGGCAACTCCTAAACCAAACACGGTAGAAGGTTTATGACATAATTGAGATACAAAAGAACGGATTAGGAACCAATGAATACAAAGCAAGTAGAGATACAGCTGCCAACATTCTGTACACATAACCAAATCATAGCTTATCCTCGTGAACCACAATAAAAAAATAGTTACATGATGCAACCTGAAACTCATGGTGATGAACGTCATCTTCGCCATTCTCTCTCTGGAAGAAGAGAAGAGACACAAGGATCAAACTAGTTTACAGTCAAAGAGGAATAAGAAACTTTCAACAAGGCCAAAATATATTTTTTTTAGAGAGGAATCCCAAGGGATGCCGGTGAGATGTGGACTTGTAAAACTTTTGAAGTTTGAACAATTTCAGGTTTAGCACTAGTACCTTTCGATGAATGGTCACTGCTTCCCTTTGCACCAGTTTGTGCTTGTGATAAGGATTGTCGAATTCGTGGGGAGTCCTGCTTCCCATTGCTGATCGGAAGAGAGAGTCTCTTATTCAGGTAACCATCCTTATCAAGAGCATCTGGACTAGATTTGGGAGAGAGGCTTGCAAGGGCTTTCGCCCTAGCAGATTCGGTGGCTTGCATGTAGTTAGGAAGAGAATTGCTCCTCTGTTCAACATCAATGTGGCCAGGTTTGACTAAGCCAAGTGAGTTTCTGCGCCTCTGAGCTTTAGGGCCCACAGTGTTTTGCTCCATTGGATTATGATTCTCACTGCAAGGTGATCCCTTGGTTACAGAAGAGATTCTCTTGCTGATTGACTTATTACTATCTGCCTTGCTCTTGCGAGTGCCTGAAGATACCTGACTTGATGGTGTTCCATGGGACTCCTGAACTGTAGCACGACTGGTTGGTGATCCTTCCTGAGAAGAACCACCCATCTGCCGTATGGTCCTCATGCCCAATTCACTAACAGGATTCCCACTTTCTGCAGAGTCATTTTGCATTCGAGACATGGGTGAACCAGCAGAAGTCATAAGCACAACCTTGGCCTCCTCCAGCACACTGGGTGACTTAGAAGTCGTAAGAGAATCTGCAACTGAGTGATTGCTCCTCAACTCATGCATAGCAGTTCCATGTTCTTCACAGCATTTGTTATCTAAAGCTCCACTAACATGTCCCAGTTCTCCCCCTTCAGCTTCAGATATATCAGGAGAATCCAGAGTTGAAGATATAGAAATTTCAGTACCACATTCTGAAGTCCCTTTCTGAAATCTCTCGTTGCAAGATGCTGTGTCATCTGCTTGGCTAACCTCGATGGATTTAACACTCGAGTTTCTGGGAGAGATAGCGCCCAAACTTGGCCCTACCGGAACTCCATAGTTATTTGAAGTGCCCATCCTACCCAAAGCAGACATTGAGCTCAGCTCTTCAAATTTAGACTGAACAGCTGCAAATGCCGGATTCATGGACTTCCTGGCTACAAATACGCCTTTCTTTCCCTCAGCTTGCTGATATTGAGGGACTGATGCTTTCATGGAATGCATTGGCACATCTACTTCGGTCTTAGGTGGAGACGGGAAAGACCCAGTAATAGGTGGAGATGAAACAGGATCAGGAGCTGCAGGATGTGGAGCTGAGTGAGGCTGGCTAGACAGAGAATCGAACATGGACTGAAAAGCTGTCCTTATATGCTCCGAACTCTTCGCTTTAAAATCAGAACCTTTTGCTGAAGCTTTAGGATGCTCTGGACTGCTTCTTGTATTGGTGTACTCACCTGAGACTTCAATGGAGTGGCAAGAGTGAAAGGTGAAACCACTTGCATCAATTGTGATTAGATCTTCATCTCCCTCAAGGTGGATCATGGAACCTTCATCTGATTTCTCATCCTTGGCTTTCAAAGATTCCAACCCATGGCTTATTGCAGTTCCATCACTTACATCTACCTCATCCACAAAATCAAGCTTCTCAGTTGTTTCCCAATGATCTGGCATGAACTGTGTGTCCCGTGATCCAGGATATCTCTTTGCAGATAATGTCATCCACCTCTCTAACCACCTCCAGCCTGAGCTTGGTTCCGTAGGATCACAAATTACAGGTTTTGACATTGATGTTGACTCATAAATCTTCCAAAAGCAGATTAGTTTTCAATCAAATTTGATCAAATTCACCATGCAAGGAAAAGGCATAGCTCAAGAATGCATGCATTTGCTGCATTACCTGACGTGCAAAAGCACTTCCAAACACTTTATCAGCAGGCCTACATAAGCTATTTGATTCTGCACGATATTCTTCATTCTCCTGAAGCAAACAGAGAAAAATAAGATACAATAAAAATCAAAGAGCATAACTCTGTAAGACAGGATAAATGTAGCATGTAAATCCACTGCCAAATAAGAAAGTGAATTTGAAGAATGGTGATAATTTTTCACAGATTCGTACCAACATAGGCCTGGACAACTGACACACAGCAAGCTTGAAAAATATGAGTAGGCATAGAAGATAACATGCTGCTAGGATCATGGTACATCAGTCTCACTGTAAGGAGTTCCCCAGTATAACCCATTACAAGCCATGATAATCATCAAATGTATGGTAACATACCAGCTTGTTGACCCTTCTGCCATCTGTTCTGCGCATCTGATCTAATTTCTGTTGAATAGCTAAACCATCTACAGATGAACGCACATGATGACCCCGTACAACAGCCTGCATTCTTATAATGGCCTGAGCACACCGTAGGGCCCCTGCAGCTTGCCTGCGTACTAGGTGGCCACGGGCAGCAGCCTGCAGCTTAATAACATTCTTGAGCTTGTCCAATTCCCCTCTAGCCTGAAAGGAACAGTTACAAGCTATCACACTGAAGTTCACGTAAAAAAACCCCAAAAAAATAGTATCACTTAAGAAAATACCAAGCATCCTCTGACAGCGGTCTGTATGACAATTACTACAGATTTTGGTACTCTGCTTGCAATGTCGCTAACATTTCCCACAGAATCAGAGCAAGCAGCTATTGGTCTTAAAGCAACTGGTGACAAAGGGAAGATATCATCAGTCTCCCGAGGTATGGATATCTTTGCCAAGCCAGGTATACTTGCTTGTCCTGCAAAATCATTACCACTGGGTTCTGGACTCTCCTTGTTGCCAGCAGCTGGTGGTAAATCTGAGGGAACAGTGTTGGTAAGCACCCTATGTCTTGGAGATCGCTTCCTGAAACTCCATCTACGCTTATCCTGAGGTTCTTTCATCTGGAATAGGGAACAATGCATGATGTATGAGTAAAAAACAAGAAAAATAAAATAAAGAATCTTGTGATTTTTATACAGGAGCCTTTTGAAATAAAATCACAGAGTATAATAGGGTAAGAAACCATGAAAGGTGGCTTCTTGATGCTGTAACATTTGGTTAAGTCGTGGTTCTATGCCTTTCATGCTATACCAGCATCATTAATGTTCATCCATATAGTGTGGCCTGTGTATGCATGTATGTGTCTGTGTGCGAATGTGCATGTGCACAAAAACCCTTGAAAAGTGGCTTCTTTGCGCTATAGCATTTGGTCAAGTCATGGTTCTAGAAATCAAATTATTAGAATCAATACTCACTATTAGTAAATAAGTTGACAAAAATTCATAAACGAATGGTTGGTAATATATATTACCAACCATTCGTTTATGAATTTTTGTCAACTTATTTACTAATAGTGAGTATTGATTCTAATAATTTGATTTCATAATACTTTAGAAAACAAATTGCCGGTGAAACTGGCAGCAAAAATGAAATAAACTGTGCACCAGTGGTCATATTTCATTCTGAATACACCTTCAGAGAAAATAGCAGAACTTCTCAGCTACTGCTAAAATAGCTGCTGCATTCATCAGCCAGACCTGAAGATTTCAAGGTTGAACCATCATAACAACATGCAGAACTGGACGATCAACCCAGTATCAAATATAGAGGGTGACGCTGATGTCGTTTAGCTTTTATTAGTAGAACCAGAATGGTGTGGCAGAAAAAGACATGCCAACACCCATACATGCACTCTGTGCACTTGGTCAAGTTGCATTGCATTAGATAGTAAAAAAGGGTTATTCGTCATTCACTCGTGTCACCGGGTAAAAAGGAAGTCAAACAAGAAAGTTCATATATCTTTACATTAGATCCTTCCTTCTTTCAGGAAGAAAACTTCAAATGCTTGTTCATCCTTCCAGTACACGAGCAAAGGGGCTAAGTGTGGTGAGATACAGAAGCCAAATAGCTAAGATCACTACCATCAGCTCCTCAAACCTATCAACTAAAAAACCCAAAATTTAAGATCTCAAATTCTCAATATCATCGTGGAACAGTAACAACTCCACTACTATCCATGACCACCAATCCCTAGCAAAGTGGAAGTCTACACAAAGCAATTTTTAGTTTAGCACAAATATTTGAATGTCTATGACCAAATTTTGCATTACTTGTAGATAACTGACATAAATCTGAAATATATTAAACATGAACTAGCCTTGGTACAGGTGTTAGCACTTTTTGCACATAAAAGTGCTAGCAGATGGAAGTGCTTCATGTTTGCCCAATTGTTCACCATTTCCTGCTAAAAGACGACAAGGAAATTAAAAACTATTATTTTGATTCTTGAAATGATTATGGTTTTCCACAGGGATTTGAAGAATTTGTTCTTATGAAAAGGTTGTGGGTGGAGTATCACCACAATGAGGATCCAGAAAAAGTCAAGGAATATCCGTCTCCTATATGCTTGGATTCAATCACAGTGAAGGATATCAAGAAGCACTCGTCGGAAAATTTGAAATAAGCCATGAAAAGTTTGTAAGTTTGTACTTCATAATGCAGTATCTAAATTTGTTCCATTTTAATGGACAAATGAGTGCATCCAAATTCTGAGCCCCACCTAAGAAGAAGTCATGTTGGCAGTGAATCACTTATTCAGTCAACATGGAACAAGCACAGACAGGCAGACTCCAAATCCAAGCAATGTGCAGCATCAAAACCAGCTCATAAGAAGAGCTACCAATCGAGACATAAGCCGGGAAAGAAGGGAAAAGTGAAAAAAGCTTGGTGAATGAAATTCAAGAAAATCGAACTAAGAAAAAGGTAGTGAATCGGGCCGAAACTCACCTCCTCAACCCCTTCCACTTCATCGTTTTCCGGACATCCCTTCCCGCACGCAACGAAACTCAAGCATGACGAACTACTCGACCTCCCCATTTCTCTCTCGCTTCTTCTTCTTCTTCTCTTCCGCTCTATCTCCCCCTCGCTCGCTGCAACGGGAAACCGAAGGAACTCGAACTCGGAACTGCATCAACTGTTCAACCCGAACTGAATCCTCCCCTGACGTCCGGCGTCTATCGGCTTACCGCCCCTCGGCTCCACGCGACCTGTCGACTTCCTCAGAACGAAATGCCCAAAACATCCTCAGTTTCCTGTTGATTTATAAAATCGGCCTTCTCTTGTCACCATTACAATATTAACGCCAAAGATCATCGCTCAAGGCAGCAATACGCCAATACTGTCAGCGGCAAGCCAAACTTTAAACTGAAAATAGCTGAATTAATAATTCAAAAAATATATATTTATTTATGAATTTAAAAATACATCTTCCACTTTAGGCTTGCACTTGCCTTTTGGCTTATATGTAACTCTACCACTGTTTCTCTTTATCCATATGTTCACCAAAACAAACAGACTCATTTCAACTACGCAGTAGTATAATTTTGTCTTTCATAATTTAGGAGATCAGCGTAATTCGCATGCATATGTGACAAAATATTTCATTTAGAAATTAAAAAGCATGTCAAAGATAAATAACTAATAACGAGATAGAAAAAGCTAATGTCCTCATATTTTCCAAAAATCTAATATAAACATTACATATTTTAAAACATTTAGAGAGCTAGTGTAATTGATTGGAAGGATAGCTGGTGAGAGCGAATCAGACATTATTTTTCTATATTGCAAAAAGAAGTAAGCACTATTCTTAAGTTAAATAGATAATCATAAGTTCACCGACACGATTTTGAACCTAAAAAAAGATGAAAGGGGCTTCGGCCTCCCACTCAGTTGGAATTCTCTTTTTTTAATTTTTTTTTTAAACTGTTTTTTCAACGGGCTTCCCTCTTTAATATATATATTTTTAAATAAAACTCTTCTTGGATTTGAACAGTTAATTGGTTCAACCACTAATACATTAAATAAGAAATTAATTAATATGAGTTTTTATTTTCACATATATGTTACTATGTACATGATTATAAGTAAAATCTCAACATCAATATTAGTTTTTATAGTTTTCATCATCCCACGCTTATTGGTAGAAATTTTGGAAAGAGCATAGTATCTTTTCCGAATTAGCAAACATTTTCCTAGCACAAACGTGGAACAAAAATTGATAATTTTGTGCTTATTACAAATCTTCCCTCCCAGATTCAAAGCAATCATTCATATCGATGGAGGTAAATCAACGAGCTCTTATGCAGCAAAAACAATAATGAAAATGAAGTTCATTTATGCTCGCTATAAGATTTCCCTTATTTGATTATTGTAAACGCTACCAACTTCATAAATCATCACAAGTGATCACAAGGAATTCAAATCTTCACCCTATAAAATGAAACATTGATGCATTAGAATGAAGACATAATATTTTTACAACATTTATTCAAGGTTCTCTTTATTTATAAAGAAGGGAATATCACCATCCGAATGAGAAGAAAGATATAATAATACCGTCTACTCGGTACTGCACTCTCCACCGATTGCCGGAGGTCCGGCGGCCCGCTCGCGGAAACATCCTTTGCTTTTCTCTAGAGAAAACCGTAGCAGACACTCTCTTGTCACTTACTGCGATCATGTTCTTGACAAAACATCCTGAGGATATTGGTTGAACTTGGTAAAGCCAAAGAAGTTAAGATCTCAAAATCATATCCTATGCATTGGTAATTCTATTTTAGATTCACCGCCTTGCGTTGAATATGCAGCTTTCCAACTAAATCGAAGTTGAAATTTCGGTCACATTGTAAACATTCGAACTAGAATACATCTAAAAGTGGGATTTTTGAGGTGGCTGGATTCAGGCTTCACTTAAAAACTGTCTTCCAAATCTGATTAAGTCTTACGGCACTACAACTCTCTTGTCCCAAAAAAATTATAAAATCCCATAAAACATAACAAAAATAAAAGGCGTAAAAACTGAAATGATTTTGAGCTCCTTCTCGCTTTCCATGGTGACTGCCCACATCAGTAATCCTTCGATATAAATGCTCCAAGTATTTCTCCAGCCTTTAAAAAAAAGAAAAAAAAAAAAAACTGTTTTTTCAACGGCTGATTGATCAGCATGGGCCCGGTCTTAACCGGAAAATGGGCAAAAGTTTTAAGGGTATTAAGGTAATTTAGTGAGAGACAACCCAACTCAAGGCGCCGGCCTATCGCCGACATCCCTCGGCCGTGACTTGGCCAGAATGTCTTACGTGGCGTTCTGTCAGAGGTCGCAATCCCGTGGGCCCACCCGCCCTATCTTGTGTCTCTTGCGGGACTCTTCTAAAAGGCAGGGCCTCCCATTCGCGGGTCCCAAGCCCCGTAGATCCATGTGAACGGCTCAGATTCAAATTCATTTGAAAATGGATCCAGAAGCCGCCATTGGATTTTTAATCTTATTGTAACTCCACCCGTTTTTAAAATATTGGCTTTTGATGCAAAGTATATAAATGAAAATTTGAAATCTACCGGGAATCGAAGGGAACCGTTACTTATAAAAAAAATTTATTGTTAGTACTTCTGTTGCATGGTACTTTAGAAACGGTATTTAAATGTTTTGTTATTCAACAACATCCGATAGCAGGTTAATATGTATGTGTGTACGTATGTGCGTGTTTTAGACGTGCCAGGCAACTACAAATTAAAAATAATTACTAAAATTAGTCGTTATATGAGTATCATCAATGGTTATTATAAGACGTGCATGGTGATATTGATTCTTTAAATATGTTCATGATGCTTTTAGTACCAGTTTATAGCACTTACAACAACCAATTTTTAGTTTTTAACAACCCAGCAACATCTATATATACATAGAGGAGAATTCTATGTTGTCGTGTGTTAGTATTGTCGGATGGCTAAAAATTTAAAAATTCACAGTGTCCTGTTATTTTTGAAAATACCGAAGTGTAAGATCATGTTGTTTAAGAAGCTTCCTACCTTCATATTCGTACCAAAACATCAATTATTAGTCCCACATCACATGGGGCTTAAAAAAAAAAAAATACTCCCTTCTCGAAGTCTTCTTCCCTTCAAAATTCAAAAAGTTTTAATTATCAGAGAACCCATCAAGCTCTAACAAAAATCAAAGTCTTTTTTTTTTTTGGGTAGGCTCCATTGTATAATTCCCTTAGTGCCGTTCAATAATGTAAGTTTTTGAGAATATCTTGCTCATGTGGGTTCCGCCCCCGTTCATCTCTCCAACTCTGCAGACAGCATGTGCAATGAGACGCATGCTCAATAAAGGCTGCTAAGCTGTCGCTGCCCATGAAGAATCATTCATTTTTACTTTCACCCCTTTATTTCCATGTTCCGACTCAACATATCTCGTGCTTTTATACCAAACATCTACATGTCATGTCACATGCGCAGGGGTATGAATCTTGATTGGACATGAGTTTGCATATCTCTTCGATTAGTATATTTCGTTTTGCTTGTACATTCTACTGCGGTGAACTGCGGTGAAAGGACAACACAAGCTCTCTCTCTCACTGACACGCATGTATAGCGCAGGGATTTGGGACACAAACAGTTCACATTTCTTAGCAAGTAGTACGATGCCCATCGTCTGGAGTTGGACACCATATGCATTAAAGCAATATAACTAACCTTTGTTAAATTATTTTCTTAGTAGTACAATTATTGATCTTACACGACAACTTTTGCCATACACTAGTTTGAAGTAGAATTCTCGTTAGGCTACATAAGCTTATACCCAAATTGATTAGCATAATGAGCAAAATCCGCATCTGGCAGACCTCAACTATCTTTAAATTTTAAACAACGAGCTGATTATCAGTTCCAACACAGACTGTAAAGGAAAGAGCACTTGTCCGGGCCCAACCACGCGCTCTCTCCTTCTTAGGGCTACTCAGTGCGGGCCTCCTATGAGTTGAATTTTTCCCCATCTCCACCCAAGATAGCAGCAGCCCAATGGGCCTTGGGTATGAAAACTTTACCATTACCTTTCCAATTCTGACCGCTAACGCTGCGACCAAACCCAAATCATACTCAAAGTGATAATCAATCCAGGACGCCCACTTTTACAAAGGGCAGACGATCACCTCAAAGAAGATCAATAATGCTCTTGGCAGGGCCCCGCCACTTGACAAAGGTATCTTTGAATGGGACGAGTCTAGAGCAAAGACATGCGATCGCAGAAACAACTTTCAGATTATATGACAAGCAGTTTCTTCGCAGCAATGAAGACCTCTTTCATCCTCCCCAAGGCCTTTTTGTTACTTAACACAAACATTGGCTTCAACCTCAAATATGGCACTTGCAAATACAAGTGACACTACCACTGCAAGATTGGCAAATTCTGAGCAGCAAAAGAGCCCCTCTTCAGGGCGTACAACGAGAGTTAAGGTCTGACCGAGCAGTAGAGTCAAAACCTTCAAGTAACATTCTAGTTCAACCTCAACATAATTTAGCAGGTCGGACTCATCCCAACTGGCCAATAGAAAAAGAAAGAGGCGATGTTGCAGAGGTTGTCACCTACCAGTCCAGGTGATGCCCCTCTGCAGAACCAAACCTACAGTCACATGTTTTGGCAAAGTGGTGGACTGCTGTCCACAGCTTTCCAAAGCACTTCTGTTGACAGTTCGCCATGATCCAGTACAGCAGGCTCCACTCTCATTTTGCCAGTAAAATGTATGGTGCAGATGGTACCTGAAAGATTATGATTCCACGAAAATGGTTCATTCCAATGTAGGCTAATTCTTTTTCATAACTGATCTGATTTTCTGCACTAGCACTCACATCTAGCCCAGTCCAATCCTCCAGTAACCTGCTCACTTATTTAAACTAGTTTAAGAGGAAAGTACATCCAACTGATTCCAGTTCAAATTTCATTGACAATATCATCTCCCAACTCCTTGTGTAGGGCATTTTCACTTAGCCCTTGCGAACTTCCCATTCTTAAAAATCTCATGTATTTGACTATCAAGAAAAAAGAAGTTATGCATGAACAAGTGAGCTTGCAATACAAAGGTAAGTTTAAGCCAGGCATTCAGATTTGTGAACTTCACATTTGCTCTATATGAAAATTTTATACAAAGGTAAGTTTAACACAGGCATTCAGGCATGAACCATTTGCTAATCTAGGAAAAACACAGATTTGCGAAGTCGCACAGCAAAAGATCCAAGCAAACACACCCTTAAGATTATAGCCTGTTACCCAATGGCATAATAATCATCATCTGCCATGAGACCACCAAAGAGCAAACCCATCTAGAGGAAGGAATTCATTATCTAAGATAAAGTAAGCTGATGTAGCTATTACCCAAGGCTCAGAAGTCAAGATATTTGCAGCGCCCAACCCTGCACTCAACCAGGAAATACAGGTCTAGAAGACATTTAAAAGATTATTCGAAGTCAACAGGTTAGTCACTTGGACTACATGATACGTTCCAGGGTTAACCTGGATTAAGAGAAACAACAGCAGCAAAACAGCTATCATTTCCACAATCCAATCAAGGAACACAAGGTAAGGACAAATTGACGTACAAGATACTTTGAAATATGTTTGGGATATTGGGACATAAATTTATATGCAAACACAAAAATGAAGAAATCGAGTGAAGACAGAAGGAATAAATTACATTAGATAAATTCCAATAAATGACCAAATGCAGTAGCATCTTGATGCAAAAATGACCAAAATGAGAATAAAAAAAGGATGAAGAAAAAGAGAATGCAAGCAGTAAGATCAAAGTAATTAAAAACTACATTCGGTTTACAGGGCCCTCACTTTCTGGCCCTACCTCTCTTGGCAGATCTACCATGACCTTGGCTTCGTCCAGAGCTTTTCTTCTCGACTGAAGCCTTTGATGGAGTCCTTCCACGCCCTCGACTTGAAGTGTTACCCCGGCGTGACTTATTTGCCTTGCCATCAACTGAGCCATTCTCATCATCACTGGCACCATCATTACTCTCCTCATCTTCAGCATCTGAATCATCTTTGGCCTTCTCCCTTTTCTTGGACTTGCCAGCAGTGCTTGCAACAGCCTTTTTAGCAGTTCTTTTGGTTGACGGTTCTTTGCTTGCAATTGTTTCGGCTTCAACTGCACAAAAGTCAAGAGATCAACATTCCAACAGAAGTCAGCTAACAGCTCAATCTTAATTTGATTTCCAGGAAGCAAACAACACACTTCAAGAGAGCAGCACGACCCTACAATTGTTATTTCCTGGCACTTTTGCAAAAAGTGCATTCGCTCATGGTTGCATGAGCAGATTTTCATGTTAAAAGAAAATAGAGAACATATTGATCATTTTACTGTGCTCATATGGTTCAATACAAAAGATTTCCAGGCATCCAGCAATAATTAGATTGCTTTGGTAATTTCCATATAAAATCAAGACTGTCCTCCAGCTCCAAGCATGGACAACTTCCACCTGAACTGACTGATTTTGCATATTTGGTGCCCGAGCTCACCACCAACTGAAGCTCCCACAGTCAACCATGGAAATAAGGCTCAGGTTCTACCCGTGGAATACAATTGTGATAACCAAAATGAGATACTGATTAGCAAGCTCCAGATAAATCATGGTTTAGACGAGTTGTCTTCAGACAGAAAAGCCCACGAAAAGACTAGAATGTCCAAGGGCTCCTCTATATTTAAACAGAGTTTTTGACAGTTAAAATCAACAGGAACATTCGCCATGTGTAAGAAGTTAGAATTTCAAAATTCAAACCAATTGCTGAATGTATTGTGCATAAAATCACATTTTCAATTTTGAGACAATCTACAAGAAAGTTTTGATGAAAGCAGATGCAATAGACTAGTTTACCTTCGCTGGGTGTCTCACCATCATAAATTTCCAGCTGCAACAACAGAAGCATAAGGATTAGTCAGACACAAAACCTAGCTAAAATTCAAGATGCCTGCAGGACCAGGAGCAAGAACGCAAGCTATTGGGTAATTCCACAAAAGAATTGTAAGGAATTCCAAATCGAGTATCAGAAAGCATTTATTATTTAAGACAACAGTTTACACTTCTGATACGACCCCAGACATTCATTAGGAAACACACTACTAAAAGAGTACTAGTAATTTGCTGCATGCATGACACAGTAAAAAAGGAATTTGTCACAAAATTAAAAGAAGTATTTTCTTGCGAACCCCATATTACATTCATGCACGTCACAAACATGGGAGTAAGCCAATAAGAAGCACCTCTGAGCCCCTGCCACTTATTAGATCAATGTTCGCCTGCAGCTTTTCAGTATTCCAGTGCTCTTAACCCATCCAGCAGTTCCGTGGTTTTAAGTGTTAACCATTTTTTTCAAAATCTAATTACATGAATGGATGTGGAGTGTCAACATATCTAAGGGAAAAAAAATGAAATTGGATGTCTAGGCCAAAAAAGCTAGAACTATTATCTAAAGATTAAAGTCCATATAGAGTTTGATCTGCATGCGGAATTTTCTACACGTGTCATTTTGACAATCCACATCCATCTGTATGGTTGGATTTGCAAAAATAACTACAAGAGGAAAAAATGGCCTGAGCACCATCACCCCTTTGGCCCTTTCAGTACTCCAGTGCTCTTAGTCCACAAGAACTCCAGTGCCTTTAACCAAGTTTTAAGAATCTAATCACATAAATGGATGCAGAATATCATAATATCTAGGAACAAAGCAAAAGGTAAAATTGGATCACTAGCCTGGTTTTACATGCCTAAAAAGCTAAGACCATCAACTTAAAATCCTTACAGAATTTGATCTACAAATTGGATTTTCACCACATATAGTTTTCAACATTCTGCATCCATCTGTATGATTAGATTTGTAAAACAAACATATATAATGAAAAAAAAAGGCCAGAGCAGCCAAGATGACTCATAGAAGTACAGGACAGCACTCACCCGTCCATGTATAGGTAGTGAAAATGTTGACAACCGAAAACTGTCACAAGTGCATAAGGAAAAATTCCATAGTCTTTGTGATTTTGTCAGCAATTTGAACATTTTTCGTATGTATCACATGAAAGGTTGATAGATAGTAGGTTCACGAAAAAGGCAAAGTCTTTGATGTTACCTGGAGGACTAACTGGGGCCAAGGAGGAGGAGACAATCTAAAACTCATGAATCATGATGAGTATTGGTAATTTCTCCACCATAACTGGCCAATATAACACAGAAATAAATAAGTAAATGGAAACTATAAGTTACCTGATCCAACCGATCTGCAACATTTTCTTTATCTACTACAATCAAAGAATGACCCATGCCACAAGCAACACTGTGTCCAGAATAAAAAATGAGTGAAACGGTGTAGTAGTAAAAAATTGATCTGAAAGCTGCCCTAGCAAGGGGTAAAAGAAGAAATTGAACAGCGATTCTTACTCGATAACATGCATTCCCTCTAAAATGTCAACCTTCTTGGGGTTTGCAGAGGATCTACAGAAAAAATAACACGATTACAAATAGATTCAGGAAATCCTGCTTATGTAAAAGCTTCAGCAGAATTCAAGAAGAAATATATATATATATATATATATATATATATATATATATATATATATATATATATATATATATATATATATATATATATATACAGAAATGCATTGTGAGTTTGCGGTAACCCATACTTTTGGCCCATTGGTCCATAACCCAGCTCCCCAGATTGGGCATTTCCCCAACTTATGCAGGATTCATCAGCACCACAAAAGTGGTGCAGGTTACCTGAGTCCATGCAGCGAATGTTCCAGCCGCTGCAAAAAATGATGATGAATTAGGCTTTATAAACAATCTATGGAAAACAGAATTCCACAAAAGAAATGCAAGAGAAGAAATGAAGACAAAATAAATTCAAGCAGCAAACTTTGATCACCATCACATAGGTGACAGGACCAATTTCACTAGACATCAACTTCGCCATTTTTATAATATGACCAATTCTCCTGACAAACCAAAATCTCAACAGACATTGTGCCACTGAAAGCATGAGATGTGTTCACCAACTCCCCACATAGGCTCCGCTGGAAGCAATGAAAGTCCATGGACATTTTAAACATTTTATATGGTTGAACATGTGACTTTGTGTGTGTGAGAGAGAGAGAGAGAGTACTTTTTGAATAAAGAAATAACATGTTATTTTCTAGACACACTTGAAAACACCAGTCCAAAGGCAAGCTTGATCCTATTATAAAGGCATAAGCCTCTCTAAATCAGAAATGTGAGTGTCTACAGCAATTGAGCATATAACTCCAACGAAAGCAGGGCAATGAGGAAAAAAAATATAAACCGCTAAGCATCACAGTCTACAACTTTCATTATATTGTACAACTATCTAACAAACAGCAAAAAAAAAAATGTTTGAAATAACCTCAGGTCCATAAGAGGCTTGGGATACATCCACTCATCGCCAGTAACCTTCAGCTTGCCCCACATGTACAACTGTCCTCCACCTAAAAGTGCATATTTATCAGCAAATATTAGGGGCAAGAAAAAAAATTAACTAGCATGTGATAGAATGCTTTTTTTTTTTTCTCGCCTTATGATGTAACAGAAAGAAATTTTTTTCATGATGCTATATAACCAGTATAAATGTTTCTAGGTCATTACAGGATAGAAGGTTGTGCCAATGCAAATAAAGAAAAAAATGGTAGGCCATTTCTCATACTTGTTGACTTTCTAATCTATTCTTATTATTTTCCTTTTCCTATTCGCTTTTGATGTGCTGCAATATAGGTAGTGTGACTTAGCACAAGTGGTTCAGCAAACCCAAACCCTCAATATAACTCGCCAAAATTTGCATCTTTGACACCAACTGCATACGTGTGACTTAGCACAAGAAACCATCAATGCACTTGTTAGTTGTTACAGAAATAACTACCTTGATAGATAAAATGCGTTCTAGCAAGGTTCATGAATGATACACAATAGCAGTCCAGAAAATTATGAATTATACTGCAGTGACGAGAAAAATTAATTTCTAAAAGGTTGATCAGAATTCAGCTAATCAACAATTACGTCAATTAGTTTCAACAGTAAAATTTCTCAGTCTGAGTAGAAACTAGTATCTTTCACATAGACCATTTTGAGGCCAACTGCAGTTCAACTTCATAAAAGCAAGGAGATCACAAGCATAAAGGATTTGCTTGGGATCAAGTACTGAACCAACAAAGCCAGACCAGGCCAGGTTGGACCTTGTTTTGCCCAAGATTTGATGGATTCAATAGAAAAGAGAAACAACCTTGAAATGAGAAAAGGTCTCAAATAAATAGCATATACAGAAAGAGGATTGTGACAGAAGCAACCATGCAGAAAACCCAGGCATTTCAACAACATATATTAACAAAAATATGTCATCATCCTTTACCTTATACATCAAGTTCAACTTGACAAGTTCTGGCAACACGTCAAACATGAACAACAAAAAGACATTTGAACACATGGAACACGATAGTGCCATTAAATTGCTTGCACCTAAAAACCTCATAGTCAATCAACTTAAATCAGTATAACAACTCAATTGAAATGTCATGGCATATGAATCAGCAATTCAGCACAAAGTAGCACATTATGAATAATTGTATGAGATCGGTAGTGTCTGTCCCACGGCAAGCATAACAAAAATACACAAACAACAGATAAGAGCAAAACAGAAAAATTGAAACATACATGGGAATATGAAACAAACTGAGAATCATGCTACAGATTCAAATGTTGGCAAAATATGCATTGTAATGGCATACCAGCAGTACATGCAGAATTAGCAGCACCAGCTGAAATAACAGCATTGGGAGGTAGTACATTCTGTCTTTGAAAAGTTTCAACAAGGCGAGGAATCCATTCGTCCTTCGGTTCCCTGTGTCCCAACCTGCAAAAAAGAAGAAAGTTGAAGGGAAAAATGAACAAGCAAAAAGGAAAGTAGCAAGAGAAGTTTGAGGGCGAAACTGCGAACGAAGAAACTACTACTTATGAATGGGGGGAAATTTTGAAAAACAGCAATTTAAGACATACCTTCCATATCCACCAAATCCCCACCTGCGACAGGAAAATACCACATTAAGAAAATCGGAATGAGGAATGGAAAAGATTAAATTCGTGATAGCAAAACAGGTCTGACTCAAGACAGATCCAACTCTACGAAAATTGGCTTAACCAGATTCAAATAATTGATTCAAATTTGAATTCAGGTAGTATTAAATATTTAAATCTCAAACTCCTTCTCTGGCTAAATTGCGCCTAAATCCAATTATGCATTATCTTGACTTGAAGTCATTGCATAAAGTACATCAAAGAACTAACGCCAAGACATTACATTTACAACATTAAAGAATAAGCAAAACTTATTTTTTTGTGTATAAGGACATTGAAGATGCTACACCTCCTACTAAAATTTAAGGAAGCATCCTTTTCACATGATCACTGTCATTGGAATCAAATACGGTCCTTAACCAAATCCAATTCAAATCCAAGTGGATAAAAACCAAAATCTGCTCCCAATTTATAGTTGAATCTAAAATTGCCAGAGTGGAAAGAGAAACAAAACTAGTACAGGATCAAAGCCTAGAAGCAGTCATCTCAACATCTTGAAAGATCCAGGATGCAGAAAACAACTAGAAATCAACATGGAAAACAGTTCAAGAAGTGAGGTTCAAATGCTAGATTATGTAAAAGTAAAACAGTGAAGAATTGATATAATAAGTGAACCTCTTAAAATTTTAACCAACGAAGGGCAAAAGTTTAGAAATGACATCCCGGACCACTTTAAAGTAAAATGACATGACAACTGGGTAACTGGGATTTCCAAAGGCTAGGAACTGGTCTCTCAAGTTTGGCAATTAATATTCTTGATGAATTTCAGTTCTTGCCACCTGGTTACTTGGATGTGTGATGTGGCCTATTTAAGGAAGTTGCACCCACTCCTAGAATCTGTTTCATTCTTCTTTCACTTTTGATATTAAAAAAGTTGCATCCACACTTCACATACCGATGCAGCATTAGACACAGATACAAATATGTGCATAGGATCCATTTTTATAGGAAAGTGGATTTCATAGGATTTACTTCTATTGGACCAAATTTTAGGCCATTGGGAAAATAATGTGGAGTTTTTTATGGACTTAAACCATCAGCTGTGTGCATTGTTGATTATTTAGTAGAAAACAAGTACTAGACTTGCCAGCTCTTTTATGCAAATACATGCTTTTTAAAAGGTGAAAAATCAGGGTTCTTTTTCCCATGCATCCTTTGGGGGATTATGCACATGCACCCTTCATTTCTTCAAAAATGAGTGCCAACAAAGACACTCCCCAGTGGCAACTACATAACATAGTGAAACTTTGTAGTTAGTCTTAAGTGATTTGAGTAATCATGGTCAGATATGCAATCGGCATACCAAGCCCAACATATTGAGTTTGAATCAATTGGATATATGACAAAAACTTGAAAGATTGACATCTCCAAATTGGGTGCCTTTTTAAGTTTTTTTGTTAGTTTATCTAGCATAGACAGTCATCAAAACAAGAATTAACAACTTAACATGATGGCTCAGAAAAGCAAGAAAAAACGTGTTCAGCAAAGAAATGCAGTTTGGGAAGATAAGCTCCATCCTTACACCAAAAAAAAAAAAAACTAATAACAAGAAGAAAAAAGGTTGCAAGATAACCAAGAAATGATAGAATCCAAATGGAACCTAACCCACGATAAGTCGGGAAAAGGCACATGCATGTCAGACACCAAATAAACATTTACAACAAATCAATGTCAACACTAGAATTTCCAAGAAGTTGCACAAAATTGTATTCCATAAAATGGAAAAAAAAATACAGGCAAGAAGTACTTACGTGTAAACACAGCCATTTGAATCAACTGCAACTGCATAGACACCAAGCAGTACCATCACAAGAGTTAGCAAAGGGCACCAAGGAAAAAGAGAAAAGAGCAAAAAGATGCCCTAGTGACCATCAGGACTAGAAACAATGGTGTACCAAAAATAAATACTCGAAAAGTCGAAATAGACAAGGTCAAGCAAAAAGACCACATTTTATTGCTAAATAGCAACCTGTGTGATTTGTCCCACATGCAACTTTTACAATGGTTTTCTGAGCGAGTGAAGCTATAGCTCGTGGACGAGGCTGTGGTTCATAAGCAAGTCTAACTGATGCATCCTTCAAATTATACTGCAAACAAGTGTGACGTTTGCTGCAGACTATTCAGTCAAGTCATGGAAAGACATATCCAAGAATTGAACCACATGTTTCACACACCTCATTGTCAGTCCCATGGCCAAGCTGTCCATACTGAGGAAGGCCAGCAGTTCTGAAAATAAATAAGAATTCCACATCAGAAACCACAGGAACAATTTGGAAATGAATCTGGAACTTTGCATCATATGAATAACATTCAGTAGCTAAAGAATACACTAACAAATTAGCAAGTCAAGATGTCAGATCAGCAAATCATACAGTATGGTTGATCCTTGAATTGAAGAAAGCCACACTGTGAAGTCAGCCCCACAAACGGCATTTGTCACTTGAGAAGCAAGGCAGCGGACAGGAGATGTCTCAATTTCTGGGAAGATATTAAGACATAAAAAATGTCAATTTCACAACAAAACAGATAAACCAAAAACAGAAAAATATATAGACAACTATCTCATAAAAAGAATAATCATGTCAACTCTGAACAACCATTGAAATCAGAAAACATGAACATACCATTCATTTACATAAAATTATGAAACTACAGTATCTTCAAATAAGCAAAATCACCTTCTTCAAATTTCAAAGAGAAAAAAAATGCATGATGACATCATTAATCAAAGCAGAGGCTCTATATGGTACTATTCCTCAGACACAGAAAATACAACAATCATTTTATCATCTTGGTAGCTAAAAATGGCATTATATTTTACTGGGAAAGAAAAATGAGCAACCACAGATAGACACTAAATGCATAAGATTAGACTTGTAAAAACCAGATAAAAATAACAGGGCAAAGATTGAAACAAAAAAATAGAAAAGAAAAAAGGGCAGTGCAAGAACAGGAATCGAGGAACCTTTAACAGTAACAAGTTACATAGTGAACATGTGACAGTGATTAGGCAAGTTCCAGGTTGTGTTTTCCAGCTTTCCAGATAAAAAACACGTTACATAACAATCATACGAGTCTACGACAGTGATGACGCAATTATTATGCAACATTGTACTTCCAATGGTTCATTTTCAAGCAAAATAATAACAGAAAGCAACATTTCTCATGGTTCTCCATAACATGTACTGAAGGCTGGAAGGGAAAACTTGTTACAGTAAATGATGTAATCTTGTGTATCAGTGAAAAAATGCAATAAGTGGGAGCAATATTTCGGATTTAACTAACCATTTTTTGTGGAACCTGACCCTAATTGCCCATGCTTATTCCACCCAAAAGAAAATGAATCACCATGTTCAGTGACCACCACAGTATGGTTCCTCCCAGCACCAGCTTTAATAATTTTATATCTGCATTAACAACAATCTCATCAAACTATCTTCAGGTGTTAGTGGAAAAATAAGAAGTTAAATTAAGTTCAGTATAAAAGCAGCCTGGAATATTTAAGATTGACAAAAGGTCCCCACATAGACATACATCAACACGAATTTGAAACCACTTCAACACCGATGAAGATATCCTACATTTGTACTCTTCAACTTCCATTCAGAATGTTGAATGTCAGAAACCAAAAAAAAAAAAAAACATGCTTGTCTTCTGACTCTGGTCTATAAATTACATAAACTTAGTTATTAGTTATTACATATAAAATAAATCTAATTTTAGAAAAAAAAAACGTAACTTTATTAGGATAATGCAATCAAAGAAACCAAACACAACCTGCTGAAAAACCAAGTCCTGACTACTGCAAACATGAAACATCTTGACTACTCTTTCTAACCCATTGCTCATTAAATGCTAAAGAGAGTACTCAATCAAGAAAGAGATAGGGAGAGGAGATCAGTAAATGGAGAAATACTGATATCCAAGCAAAGATGTGTCATATTTAACAGGATCCAATTACCTCCTAACTCAAAATCCCATCAGTTCAGAAAGTTTCCTCCTAGTACTGCCTTAAGGTGGAAAACAGTCTATCATATCAACCTAAAAATTACTTAAAAACTTTAGACAATACATCAGCAGGATAGGCCACATGAAGGAGTGTAAATAACTTACTTAGAAAGATCAGATACTACAGTGGGCCTATCACGCTGAATGAGATCCCCATGCCCCAACTGTCCCTTCTGCAAAGCAAAGACTTTAAGGATTCTAGAGAAACCAATAAAATAAAATACAGTAGTGGACGTACCTCATTCCTGCCCCATGTGTAACAACGTCCATGGACATCCAAAGCAACACAGTGACAGGAAGCTGAAAAGCAAAAACAAGAAAACATACGAAAACAATCAAACAACTTATTATTTAGGTACCACAAAGTGACATGATCAATAGTCCAACAAGTGATGGCACATCAGACAGATAGATAAGTAGATGCATAGAGAAAGGGAGATACTGGTTTCACAATCTACATGCAGATCAAAGGCATGATTTTTCTGCTCTCATTGAAAAAAGTGTCAACCACATTTTGAAATGCATTCTGATAATCTAAATTTGAGAAGCAAACGTAAATCTTCTAGACCAAATAAGCCACCATTCATTTATTAAAACTAGTGTGTTGGCCTAAAGCGTTTCAACAAAAAGCATTCTTTTTCAACATCAAGCATTACAATGATAATTTCCATGAATTTTTAGATCAGTATAGAAGTAAATCGACCAATAAAAAGGGTGCTATCTATAACATCTTTCTGTTAATTGAGTTATATAGAGTACATCTGCAAGCTCATATGAAATAATACAGCACAAGTATGAGATGTGACTATTTAAACCTTGCATTTTTAAAACCAGGGACAGAAACAGAAACCTTTTTAGTTACTATTTAATTGACAACATCTAAGAATTTAATGAGGTATTAGTAAAATATACTTAATAAGATTAGCCATAAGGTGTCGTGTTCATTGCTATCTTGCATGTCCCGTCCAGCACCCAACATATGTATTTTCAAGTCGTTGGTAAAGCTTAGAGCTGCTAGATCCAAACGTGGAAATGTACTCTGTTGGGGAGAAGCACCTATTGTATTTTCGAGACATTTTTCATGTTCACATGTGCTGGAGAACAGAAAATCACAGCCTACATCAGGCTTAATTCTGGACTACGTTTTCCCATCAAGAAGGATTAGATGGAAAAGAACATCTCTTCAATGGCATCTACATGTTTCAATGAACCAAAAACAACACCGTACGAAATCGTTTCCTTGTAAAAACACGAATGCATGGTCGTGGACGTGCCTCTGTGTGTATGTTTGTTGGTGGGTGGGGTGCGGAGGGCCAATGATGCTTTTTTTTTTAATGTATATGTGGATTTACATTTATTTTATTTATTTGTTTATATATTTATCCATTTATGTTTACACATACATATACAGAGACATGAGGTGCATATGTGTTTATAAAAGTAAATAAATAAATATATAACCAAATAAATGTGCATTTAATTAATATAAATACATATCTGTTTTATAAATGTAAATAGATTAAGATGTAAGATGTAACCAATAAATGTGTATTTAGATACATATAAATAGACATATACATAAGCATATGTCTGTGTGTAGCGCTCTCTCTCTTTCTCTCTCCATCTCATCCACATTTCGCCCAACGTTCTTCTATCAGCAGTACGAAAATGAAGACAACGATGGTAGCAACTAAAAACGGGGAAGGCTCACCGCATCCGGACGCAACGAAGCAAATGTTGACCCCGAGCAACGGCCTGAGCCTCGTTGGCGACACCAGGTTCGCGGAGCTGGTGGAATCCTTCTTCCGGCCCATCGCGTCCCAATTCGTACCCCCGCAGAAGAGGAGCTCCCCGCTCTTGACCACCTCCACCTCCCGCTGCTTCGCCTCCTCCTCCGCCATTTCCAGCCTATCCGACTGCTCTCGCCGGAAAACCGCCCGCCGGCCGGTGATCAGACCCTAGACCTAAAAATTTATGGAAGAAAACGAAAACCCTCTTCCCCTCTTTTTCTTCCCCTCGCTCCCACTATTTCCGAGGGGCGGCAGGTTCTTTCCCCCAAAACGAAGACAAAATAAAAGGGGAAAGGAAATCGGCAACAAAAGGGAGAATAGTAAATGAGGAAGCAACGGATTTAGGGATTCGCCTTTTCTTCATTTTTTCCCTCCTTCGTTGCTTCACCTTTTTGGAGCCAGCGGCGTAATTAAGTTCCCCCTGAATTTTCTTTTCTTTTCGTTTCTTTCTTTTTTTAGGGCGACACAAACGACCTCACCTCAAAAAGAAAACAATTGAGTTGGTGTTCCCGCGGTGCAGAGGGCGAAAAATTAAAATCGAGTGATTTGACCGAAATACCCCTCATCCTTTGCGCGCGAGGGTCGGGTTTGCATGGATTTTGTTTAGGTCCGCACTATCCCATGTAACCAGATCTTCCTTTCTTTTCCCCCGGATCCAGATCCAGATCCAGTTAAAACTTAATCGTCAATACTCCTTTGTTGTTTCTAGGTTTGTACTTTTGTTCTTGTTTGGCCACATAAATGTGATGAATGAAAAAGTATGTGTTTTCAAATCAATAAATTTATGGTGCTTAGCGACCACTTGTTTTAAATGTTATAAAATCCTGCGTACATGTCAGGTTGCAACTGCTCAATTATTTATTCTTCTACCTCATAACTAGCTGCTAAATCATCGGACCACATGGTGTCAGGTGCCTTGTTTCATAATCAAAACATGAACAGGATTCGGATCCAATATCGACCCATTGTGGCATCACAGGCTTCTATTTCATCTTTGTGTTGTGGGGACAGATCTGGGCAAGGGAACAGGTTTGGAAGACTCTATTTGACTCCCCAAAGGGTATAACGACAATCTACTTCAATCCAAATCCATAACTCCCGCCGGCATCTCCGTGAAAGACTTTAAGTATCCGTTCACTCTGCCATTCCCGGGTTTAGATCTGATAACCGAAGAGACCCGATCCATTTGCACCAACCGTAGAATTCGCCATGCCATGTGGCGCCGAGCAGTGCCGTTGGCAAGAAGATACGACGCGAGGGTATTTTTGTAACTCTTGGGGACACATGAATTCAAAGCCGTAAGGGCCGTTGGATGGAGGCGGGATGGTTCTGCATCGACGGCCACCCGTCGTCGGTTGTTTGAATCCTGATGCCGGATCCCGCCAACCACGCGTGCCGCACCTCGCTTTGGGTCCGTAACGGTGCGCTCTTTAACTGTCCCCCGTTTGCTCTAGTGGGTCCCACTTAAGGGTGGGGTCAGCCTTACGAAGACGACGATTGATAGCCCTGTCAGTTTCCCGGACTCCACGGATGTGGACCACCACGAGTCAACGCCCGTTTCCTCAGGTGCTTGACTCAGGGAACTTGAGGAGGAAGAATCCAAAAGAACGGATCGGTAACTATCTGGGTCGAATATATGGATTTAGATAGGTCCGAATCCAAGTCCACATGGCCCTGGATCCGGCTAATTGAGATTAGACTCCGGGTGAGTATCAACTCCGACGCTACAAGGACAAGGCCAAGCAAAATCGCGCAGATTAAAGTAGCAGGGCTTGGTCCAGGATCATCGGTATCAACGAGTTTTCAATGAAACCTCTTTATCATTTTCCCTCACCTATGATAAATTCCAGTTCTGAGTTAGAATCCGTTCCATTTTGATTTCGGACCCGATCAAAAATTAGTCTGACACTCTGTACCCAAATGCATGTTCCCATACAAATGAGATCCAAATCAGACAAAAAAAATCGAATGTAAAAAAAAAAAAAGATATGTAAAGAAAAAAGAATAGATGGGTAAGAACTACAAATGCCAACGCTTGGATTTCTGTGACAAAATATAGGTCCCATTCCAAGCCACCAAATCAAAAAGCTGCATCATAAAACCAAGAATTTCTTTACATATTAATGCCCACTAAAGAATGCTCAGTGACAAGAAAATTTTCAGTTGCGTGAATGCCTCCCATCACAAAGCACAGATAAACAACAGAAAGAAGTTATTCGAACATAGGATAACTCAGTGTAAGATATTACTAATATCAATATGTTAGAAATGTTAACTACAAAAACATCTTCGCCTGATGCCCTGATTGACATTCTTGCTTGTACAATGTGTTACGGCTGCGCTTTTACAATGCATAAGACATACTGCAAGTACAGGCAGTTCACAAAAAAGAAAGCAATGAAATGTAATCCATTATGAAGACAATAAATTGACAGGAGGAACCAAACCTTGGAGGCATAAGGGTTTGGCCTTGGAGGTTTTATGCTGAAGGCGGTTTCCCTAAGTAAACATTTAAAAAAGACAGGAGAAACCAACTCTATGTGGTGCTCGTATGCCTACTTGACACTCCAAGACAATTGTGGATGTATACTCAGCCCTGTAATGTTCTCTTCTGCCAAATTGCTGAATTTACATGAACAGAAATGCCATTAGAAGGAAACCTTTGGACAAGAAATTACAACAAGTTGCGTTGCTTACATTCATAATATCTGCTACAGGTTGTGATCAACCATTTTCAGCTTTGTCATAGGCATTTGATTTGTGTTTAGGTGTGAAACTAAAGCCACTAGGTACAGGCCCCAGAAGCATTTCTGAAATGCGAATCTGCAGCCAAAGAAGGTGCACAGTCAGGCACAGAACTACGGATCAAATGCATAAATTAATGCTCCAAACTAGGAGTTCAAAGTTGTATTGCTAAAGCAATTAAATACAGATCAAGCTCGTGAGTTGACTGACTTTGACCAAGCAGTCAACAAGATTTACTTGATTAAGCCTTTTATACGTTGGTAGACTGACACCACTGCTGAGATCAAGTGGTGGCAAATACATGGGTGCAAGTCAAATCACAAATCAACCAACAGATGAGGAGGTATTCGAGAAATGAAAGCAACAGTCTAGAATAAAACCAATAGTGGCTTTCTACCCAATCTGCCGCAGAATCAGATGACAAGAGTGTCTCAAGATCATCGCGCCCAAAATAGCTAGGTGGCCGCCAATTTAGTTTCTGAGGTACAACATCCAAGAGTGCAACTGGTATGTATCTGTAAGTATAACTAAGCCACTCTAACAAAAAATATCTGGTTGTCTCCACACCTGCCAAAAGATAAAAAAGGTCGAACGTCACCAAACTATTCAAATTGCACCCAGTCAGTAAATACTTTTTGACAAGGTAATGGAACAATGCATATCAAAGAATGCTATTAAAACAGCACTATCAAGTTTATCCGGCATTTACATGGCTTACATGCATCATGCAAGTTAGACAATTTGGATTTGAGGAGCATAATCAAGATAATAAGATCTCTTTACATTCTCAAGTTTGCAATACTATTACTGGGCCATTGAAGAAGCACTCTAGCCAGCCTAGGCACGGCTTTGAAAAGAAATTGCAAACAAGCACATAAACTAATATAGTGATTTGATTCATATCACAGGCATGGGACCAGTCACACTTTAGCCAACCATGTGCCATAACCAATCACTCCCGATGTTTTTACATAGAATTCCAAATACACCACACCATCTTCCAGCCGACAAGGACATGGAAAAGCTTAACAACGGAAAATCAAACAAGTAGTCGTTTTCATGTTCATCAAATTCAAACAAAGGAACATTAAAGGGAAAGTACTAAAGCATACCTTTGGAATCAGAACCCCAATGTTCAAGCCCAAAATGTACAAAATCTTTTAGAATATTAAACCGTTCACCTGAACTGATATCCCAATGTCTCTGCTCTTTAATTTCTGTGAATATCCAAGGCTACATGCAATAAAAGTTTGCTAATCAGAAATAAGGATCTAAGAAACCTAATGCAACCAACTACACAATACACATGAAAAAAATACACACCGATTAAATATCACTCAAACTATTTGTTTCTTTATGAAATTCAAGGGTACAACAAATAGCAGGCGTGAAGAAATAACCTTAATTAGTGCTCCTCGTGCAATCATGCAAGCTGAAAGCTTTCGACAATCCAAAAGGTGCTTATTCCAATCAGTGTACGAGAAAACGTCCCCATTTCCTAGGACCTGCAAATGGTCTGATGCTTTTTCTGCACATTTATAGATATAATCCCAATCAGCAAGTTTGCTGTACCGTTGCTGTCGTGATCTGCCATGTATTGTCACTGCACTGGCCCCCCAGCGACTAAGGTCTGCAACCAAAGAATCAATTCGCTTCCTCCCTTCAAAATAGCCTGTTCGCACCTAAAGTACAAGAAAAAATCAGTAATATGTTCATAAATACTGGAGAAAATAAGCATAGTAACAGAATAGTACAGAAAAAAACTCTGAACAAGTAGGTGTTATTATGTCCAACCTAAACACCATCCCATGTGATAACTAAGGTTGTTAAAAAGTTTAAGTGCACAAAACATGATTATCTGAACTCTTATGAGCCCACATCAATGACAACACAATGGTGGTTGCTTCACCTAGGCTCCAAGATAAATACCTTAGAGGAAAAAGTCTCCCCACCACTAGTAAAACAAACACAATTACTCACTTTTGATGTAGTTACTCACTAGTGACTTTTGAACTTATTTAAACATTAAGACAAAACTGAAAACTAAAGGAACCATACCTTGATTGTTATGGGTTTATCCAGTGTCTTGGAGGCTGCTTCTATCATATTCTTCATCCTCATGGGCTTTGTAAGAAGCACAGATCCAGCTCCTTTGCTAACCACAATATCAATTGGACACCCCATATTTATGTCAATGAAATCAACAGAGCATTCACGATCAATAAGTTCAACAGTTCTTGCAACAGTATCTGGGTAAGCACCACAAATCTGTACTCCGAACAGGTCCTCAGATGAATGTCGCCTCATTAATGCCCATTCAGAGGCTTGCCCCTGTCATATTTAATTGTTTTCAACTATCATTCAGTTGGCTAATCCACAAATCAGGTGAAATGCTCCTAGCAACTATAGGAGCATGAATCACTAACGACAGAAACACCAAGGCATGCACAGAGATGCTGAAACAAAAAAAAGGAAACCCTCTTTTGTGTATATAAAAATCATCATACAGCAAAACAATGCAGAAATACCAGCTATGAAAACAAAGCGGCACAAAGAGACAGCTAGCACTTTATTGTTATGACTCTTTTCATTTGATTTACACAAATACAACATGGCATAGCTATCAAAAGAAGATCTTCAATGGCATTTCATCAATTCATCATATTTTGCACATTGATTCACATGGACATGCAACCCAGAAAGGAGATAATGTGTTGAGAAATGCAACAGTAAGGTTAAAGATATCAGATAGAACAGTTCTGCAGTAGTTCTAAACCTCTGTTTGCATACAACATTCAACAATGTCATGGCAATCATTGCCATTTTACAACAAACAATGTTCATTAAGAAATTAATGACATAGGAAACCTTTCTATGGGTCCAAGAAAAGAGACAAAATGTATCTATGCGAACCATGAAATCAGCAAATAGTGATGAAGCAGACAGCCAAACAAAGAAAGGACAAACCTGCAAAAGGTTTGTGCACATAGCCATTTCACCACAAGTAATATCAGCTCCCAAGGCCTTACAAACCCTTCTGAACGGTAGGTTCCCAACAGTTGTCAGAGGAGCAAGATATAATTTCTCTCTAAAATCAATAAGTTTCTTTTCTCGATGATTTGATTTAAGGTCTGCATCATTTTCTAACAAGTGAAGATCATCAGCCCCAGAAACATTCAATTTCTCAGCATTTGTGGAAGTGTCTTCTGAGTCTTTTTGTATAGAAGCACTCCCTGCACAACCATGAGAGAGAAATTGTTAATAGTGCATAAACTTACTGAACAAATGTGAAACAGGTCCAGAAGCAGCACAACTAGAAAATCTGACATATAACATGTTCTCTTTGATATTACCATTATCTACATGGTTCACGGAATAAGCTTCATCCAATAGAATCTTAGCCATTTTCGATGGTCTGCATTCATCTGTTGCAATCATTTCGTCTGAAGAATCCTTCTCAAGCACATGTTCAGATACTCCACCATTAAGAGAATTGCTGATTTTATCACTGCTTTGATCATTTTTTAGTACATATGTACAATCTGAAATTGATGAAGTGTCATCCACCTTTTTCTCCTCTAGCCCTCGAGTTTTAGAGTTACCCTTACCCTAAAATTTTGAACATAACCCATTAAGTCCAGCAACCAATATACTTTAACTATAAAGAAACTAAATAGAACAATCAGCCAAGAAAGCATTTTCTCTATACTCTAGAGATAAGCTCTATGAAGAGAACAAAACGGATGGTAAGGCCAGATAAAAATGAAAAAAAAAAAAATTCATATGCTCATTTGTAGCTGCAGCTTCAGCAAGAGAAAAATAGTCATCAAAAGATTCAAAACCACACAATTCAACAATTCAATTCCTTAAGAGGCAAAAGCTTTAACCATTCCTTACCCT
Source organism: Nymphaea thermarum (assembly GCA_011799765.1). NCBI lineage: Eukaryota > Viridiplantae > Streptophyta > Magnoliopsida > Nymphaeales > Nymphaeaceae > Nymphaea > Nymphaea thermarum. Next base: position 120,633 of record JAANDH010000096.1, read on the forward strand.
CAAATTTTAGAGTCCTTATCGTATACAAGTTGATAATGACAGAAAAAATTTTACCAATGCAGTTTATCCAAGGCAGAATCATGAATGTATAAACAAATGGTAAACGCCAAAGATAGTGTGATTAGACAAATAAAAAAGTTGCAGTTATCCAAGCAAAACACAGACACTTAACCTTAGTTAGCTTACCTAAAAAAGCAAAAGATGCAGGAAAACAACCCAGTTCAAGACTAATATTTACCGAAATGCCAAGCATCTTAAGCTGAAGCTCTGCTTTAGGAAAACTGACTTTATTCTTCCACAAGAGCTTCTGCACATCTTTGTTCAAACAATTTCTTTCAGACATCCTTTGGTGTGTACCCAAACTTTCTTTTGTACAAACATCTTTGTGACTACCGGCAAATCTGCAAGTGATTCCATAAGGACATGGCTCTTCGTAATCAAGGAAAGGACAATCTCCAGCCAGATCTTTTGGTTTCTGGAAATGAAAAGCAACACTGACATACACAAAAAAGATAAGAAATAAACATTCATTCTAAATGTAGATATTACATGATTGCCAATGTACCTGTGCCATATATGCTTCCACGTCATGACTGAAACGGCAGTTGCCTTCATATTTGCATGCTTTAGAATTTCCACTTTTTGCTACCTCCGAACAAATGTGTAAGGCAGATTCCCGCTCCTGAAAAAGCAACCACATTTTTATGTTTGTTCTTCTAGTATTGGTAGAAGTATACTTCCAAATTGCATATGTCAGCAGCGACACAGCAAGAATTGTGATTACCATCTAAATCACTATTTTCATGAGGGAAAAAAAAAGAAGACATGAAGCAAAAAACAGAATATAACAAGCAGTTTATGCTCAATTGCTTTGTGCAGGATAAGCAAGTTAAATGGATCTTGAATGGTCATTCCTTGTCCTGGTCCAAACTTCAAAATAAATACTAAATAGAATGTAACATGTAAAAAAAAAAATATATGATTCACGCTCTTGTCAATTTCTTGGTTCTTTCCAGAAAGCATGCAAGACATGTGTTACACGCATGACAGAAGTTTTTCTTTAGCATTCATATAGTCACTTCCAATAATAATAAGTATATACTATATAGTCATGTCAAACTTTATGAGTATCCTTCAGGAACAGGAGAGGAAAGAAAAGAATATCATAAAGCTATATGAAGCCAAGTCAAACAAGCACACAGCTAAGTGAGAGACCACAAAATACAAAGATGAAACTTATTTAACAAGATAGGTGTGAAGAATCCACTTCCTTCTTTTTAATTAAGAAAAGACATTCTAGAACTTATGTAGCACCACTAACTCATGGGGATGACAAAGATGTCATTTAGACAACCGCAAAATGTGTCATTTAAACAACCACAAAATGTGCTCCAGAACAGCTCAGGAATCCATTATGTGGAAGCTATATTATCACCCATGAAATTTCTAGCATGTACATAGTTTAAGAAATTTGCATTGTCTGTGTGCAATTTCAGTAATTTCTCTCAGTGACATATTCCAGTCATCGTTTGCACTTTAAAGACCAACCAAGATCAATGTCAATCCCATTACCTTTGATTGACCTACTAGGTCTAACTATCTTAATTCTCGTATAAGTAGCAATAAAGTTCATTCACATGAAGGTACAGAATAATTATTAAAATGGAAACCAAGATGTTTGGGCTGAATTATCTACTGGCAAGGCCAGAATCAGTTTAACTTGTTAAAGCACTGCAGCCAATCCTTTTTCCATGTTTCATAACTACTTATTATAATGATCTTGGTGGCACTAAATGTTCCCATTATTGTAACTTGCTTCGGGACAGGATGGTTTCTAACATGGTTTTTTTTACCAGTCACATGTGTGTTTCTGTAGATATTTGTAGCTTCCTAAGTACTTAAAACAGGCTAAAGTGTACAGAAGATCACTTAATTATCTGTGAGATTAGCCACCAATGTTAAAAACGCGATTCACTCCATTTTTTCTCTAGTTAATATCCGACTATCTTGGTTGACAGACCACTGACTAGTCTGTATGACTAGTCAACTGCCTAATCAGGGGTTCATTACCTAGGCCCTGGCCCGAAAGTTGCCAGAGCTTAGTTGGGGGACTAGTCCACTGACTAGTCATATGGGTCGGCTAAATAGTTGTTGACCGATTGGTTGGATTTAGGTCCATGCAATTTACGTTTGGCTAGCCAATTTTTTACCTTCTCAAGGATGACAAATTTATAGAAAGTTATACAAAAGTCAGGCGTGCCAATGCCATATTCTCTCCTTCCTGATGCTTCTGGATCATTGTTCCTGCATGCATGCATATCTTCCTGAAGCTTCTGGAAATACATTCCTGTGCGCATGCACTCACTCGCACAAGCACACACTCTCTCTCATCTACCTCGGCCGACTGATGTGGCATTTGAGAATTTCCAACATGCACTTGCAACTAGTACACTATAAGAGATACTCTGATAAATCCACCTTCATGATTTATTTAACGCTCACTTCGTAGGATGAAGAAGCCTAAGGTGGTAATTGTGGTGACAGGTAAAGCAAAATAAAGTGCAATGGAAGTGATGGATATGCACAAGTGAAAACGGACAAAGATCACCTAAAAAAAGGAAACTGGCTAGGATTTATCCGCATTAGATCTGCTTTCCCGTTTGCAGCATCAATCTCCTTCCTTCGTCGACTCCTCGTTTTGCTTTCCACCTAGCCTTCTTTTGCTCGTTAGTTTGCATAATGCCGGTGTTTATCTCTTGTGATTATCAGTTGCTCCTATAATTTGTCCCTTCCATTTGTTATCTAAACTTAAGATAACCAATACGAATTTCTGTTACCTTCGCATGATATAATGCTCGTGGTTCATGGGACAATGTATCCTCCCTTCTAGTTCTCTTCAATAATTTCTTAAAGCAACATGGAACGTTATAAGCAACTGAACCACCAAAACCACGTGAATTAAAGAAGACCGAAATATGAACAAAACGTAAACGAAATATGCACGAGGAAAACGCAAACCGACGGATCGCCATGACCGATCGATCAGATTTGCGGCGTGAATGTGATAGTGAGAAAAAGTGGAAGGGTGGCGGCCTTACGAGTTGACGCTCCCTCTTGAGCTGCCGCTTCGACTTCTTCTCCTTCGCGACAACAGGGACTCCGTTCTTCTCAGGAACTTCTTCGTCTGGCTTCTCCCTGCGGGCAACCGATCTCTGGGGCGCGGCGCAGAGGAACTCTCTCTTCACAGGGGCGATGGCCCTCGCAACCAATTCCTCCGGCGTCGGAGCCTCTCGGACGGCCGGCAGAGAATGCATCGCATCAAGTTTCTCTCCGTCCACCAAACTCTCGCCGGCCACCTCCATCTTCTTCCCCCTCGCTTCTTCCCACTCCTAGGGTTTCCTCTGCTCAACCGCTGCAGTTCATCCTCCACTAGCAGCGGAGTGGCGGCAGACTGGGCGGGAGGAGCCGCCAGGCCTAAACGGATAAAATGGGCTATCTAACGACCGTTTCTCGTAATTTTGGTGTTGCTCGAATTCGCGTTCTTATGACAGCAAATGTGAATTATGTGATCTGTTTAATTGTTTTACATATACAAAGTTACGCCCTTTTCTACTGTGTCTACTTGGTAATAATAGATAATTCTCGTATTACGTGAGTAAAGCTCAATTAATAAGAACATATCAAATATAAATAGTTCATACAAAATATGTACTCATGAACGTAAAAAACATGTTAGCTAATTACCAATAGTTGGATTAACTAACTATTTTCACGAGAGTTGAGCTCGAGCTTAGTCAGCTTTATTAGACTCGACTCATATATTGATCGGCTCAAGCTTGAGTAGAGTTGTATAATGTCTGCTCAAACTTGACTTCATAGATAGAGTCATGGCTCAAATTTGGCTAGTTTAAATTGGTTTACAACTCTCATCATTTGGCCAGATCCAATTCATTTTATTTTTTTTGTTTCGAGGTTTTTAAAAACAATAAAAAAACATATTAAATGAGCGTCATCGAGTTTAATCGAGTATAGTTTTCATGACCACGTAAATTACGGCATGCAAGTTGTAAAAGTTACCTCACACCATAGTTTACTGATGCTTAAATTAAAATGGCCATTTCCCATGCAAAGAAAACCCAAATGGAATTCGATAGCGTTCGCGTCGGAATTTAAAAACCGTGGATTTAAAGTCCGACCTTTTAATTTAAAATATTAAATCTAACATTTTTTCAATGAAAAAAAAAGTAAAATAAAAAATTTAAGTATCAAACTTAAGGCAAACATAAAATCTGAAGTGGAATAAACTATGAATTTTACTACAGTTTTATTAACACACCAAATCACAATTTTCACATATTTGAACGATTACTGAACTTGTTTGCAAAGTTAATTATATTTTTAATATCGTTCAAAAAGGTAAAATACTATAGATTTTATATTTAAAAAAATTAAACATTTTTAGAAACATATTTACTTTTATTTTTCATTAAACACGAAAAGCATAGGGAGTTCTTTGGCAATAACGAGAATGTAGGCTTGTTTTAGATTACATCACTTTTCGAGAGTGTTTCCGAAAGATTTCCATATATCGAAAAAGAAACAAAAAGGAAAGCGCTCGGCGGCGAGGCAAATCAGATAAAACGCACAGGGTGCTGAAAAGAAACCATGTTGTTTTTGTGAAGGTTGCTCCCGGCAGAGTCGTTCTCTGGGAAAAGCTCCGACCGTAACCTACCCTACCTCTCCGTCTAACGAAAAACGACGAGGTAAGCAATCGCTCTGGCTCATTCCTTCATATTTGATCGTTTCTTCCTTCGCTATTTTCTTGTTTGTACCATCTTAACTTCTCTTCATACAAATCGTATCGAGTTTTGGTTCCCTTTCATTAAGGCGAGCAATCGTTTCCATCGTGTCGTTTTTTGTTAGGATTTACAAGGATAGTGTTTAATGCATTCTTGGGTTTTGTTTTCTCTCGACACTTTGTTTTGGTAGATGAACGTCAGGGGTTTTAATTGGAGTTAAATAATGTTTTCTGTGATCGATTATGCGGTTGAGCTTCGGGAGAGGATGGGTTTAGCTTTTGTAGGATTTAACTAATGAAGTATAGTATCATTTCTATCGGCTGCTGTATATTATGGGTTTGATGGTAGTTTGTGATTGAAGTTTCATTGGTGTTGCTGAGGTTGTAGGGGTTGGAAATGAGGACCCCGAAGTCGGGTTCGGCAAAGAAGACGGCAGCGAAGAAGGATACTGAGAAGGCGCCGCTGAAGGCCGAGGCTCCATCGACCAGCGTTGCGATTGAACATTCGTCGAAGACGGTGGAGACGAAGCCAACCCCTGCATCTGGAGGGAAGGTCACGCGGAGCAATGCTGCTGCTAAACAAGCGACGCCAAAAGCTGTAGAGGAAGCCAAAGGTTTGAGTTCTTATCTGTCTCAGTATTGTTATTGTGTCTTGTTATTCATTAAAAATACTACAAGCTCATTATGATTGTAAGCAGCTCGAGGGAAGGCCGGTTGTCGCCTCTGCCTCACTGTTTTTTGGATAGTGGGATTACTTTGGACGTTCATTGAATTTAGGAAAATCATGAAAAGTAGATGTGTGTATGAGTCGGTTCTTGCCATCATTCGTTTACTTTACCTGTTCCGACTGGTTGTTTAATATTGTATTTTCGAGACCGATTCATTAGTATCTAAATTATCTGTCTTTGTTTACCAGTCGATGATTCTACAAGTGGACTTGCTCGTGCCACCACTCCTGTGGCTGTAGATACCAAAACAACTCCACCTGGGAATACAAAGAAAACTCCTTCTACTAAGGCCCCCGAAAAGAAGGCAGTTGGGAAAGCAAAATCTGGCACCGGAGCTAAGGCTGCAGCTTCAAAATCAAAGCTGGTTGGATCAGTAGTTTCTGAGGCTGGGAACCGTGGTGATGCTGTTGCTACAGAAAAAGAGATCGCCATACCAGTGCCCAAGGGTGAACCGAAAGAAAACAGGGCACCTGATTTCAAGCGAAATAGACAACTGGATAACACAGTAGATGAAGAGGAACCTGGGCAGGAAGAGGAGACCGAAGACGCAGAGTTGAATGAGGAGGATGACATGGAGGAGATGGACTATGGTGTGCAAGAAAATTTTGAGGAGCCCAGTGATGAGGAGGAAGAAGGTTCTGAAGCAGATGAAGAGCAAGAGGAAATGGAAGAAGAGCAGCAAATTCAGATGACTGAGATTGTGAAGGAGAGGAAGCTAAAGAAAGAGCAGGAGATATTTGTTGGTGGTTTAGATAGAGATGCTGTGGAGGAGGATATAAAGAAGGCATTTGAGGGCATAGGAAAGATTGTTGAAGTTCGTTTGCACAAGGATTTTCTTACAAACAAGAACAAGGGTTTTGCATTTGTGCAATTTGCCACCAAGGAGGAAGCAAATCGTGCATTGTCTGAATTGAAATTTCCTATGGTCTGCTTACATTCTCCCACTGCTTTGCTTTTCTGATGTTTTAAAATTTGTGTTTTTTCTCGTCTCTAGGATTGTCATGGTAATATCTTAAATACTCATAATTTCAGATAAAAGGAAAGCGATGTGGAATTGCACCAAGCGAGGACAACGATACACTCTTCTTGGGAAACATTTGCAATACATGGACTAAGGAGGCCGTAAGTGAAAGATTGTTGCTAAATCTAGCATGCACTGTCTCTCTCTCAGGAATGGTTCTCTTTGTGAGCTGATATCAGAACATTATTTCAGATTAGGCGGAAACTCAGGGACTATGGAGTTGATGGGGTTGACAATATCACTTTAGTTGCAGACACGCAAAATGAAGGTTTAAGCCGTGGGTTTGCCTTCCTAGAGTTCTCTTGTCATCTGGATGCAATGCATGCATACAAACGTTTGCAAAAACCCGATGTCATATTTGGACATCCTGAAAGAACTGCAAAAGTTGCTTTTGCAGAACCCATTCGAGAACCAGATGAGGAAATAATGGCTCAGGTTCTTTCCTGCTTCCCTTTGTTTTGGAATTCAGAAACTAGAAACCCTTCTCTGTAGCTTTGCATTTGATGTGGTATTGTGTGTAAGTTTCTATGTTTTTTTGTTGTACAGGTCAAGTCTGTATTTGTGGATGGATTACCACCACATTGGGATGAAGATCGTGTTAAGGAGCAATTGAAATCTTATGGAGAAATTGAACGTGTGGTTTTGGCTCGTAACATGCCAACTGCCAAGCGGAAGGATTTTGGTTTTGTTAACTTCACAACTCATGAAGCCGCAGTAGCTTGTGCTAATGGTTTAAACAATAGTGAACTTAGTGATGGAAAGATAAAGGTACTGTGGTTTGTCCTAGTGACATGCTTTAATCATTTGTTTGTAACTTCATATGATGGTCAATGTTGATTGAAGCTGTTTATGGGAAACAAAAAGGGGACGTCATTTACATTTTACCCATGTATATTTGTAATTTTGCAGCATCTCCATTTATTTAATTTCTTGTTCGGTGAAGTAGCTTTTGATATAGGTTAGTTTATCTAATTCTATTTCAACAGTGATTTGACAGTCAACATATATTTTCTTGCAATATATGTTACATGGCAAACCATAATGTTATATCCTGCTGATTCTATATAGTATATTCCAATATCACTCTATCGTGGCATGCGGATTTATGATATTGCTGCTGAACTCTATATCAGCAAATTTGAAGTATGATTTGAACCCAAGTCACATGGGTGAGGGAATGGGGCAGGTTCGGGTACGGAGATGTGGGTATGGGCACAACAACCTTAGAAAATATAGGTACAGTGGTGTGGCAGGGTATATATACTGAATTACAGATATATGCAAAATACCACAAAAAGTTCAAAATGAAAGCAACATTTTAAATAAAAAAGGTAATATAATAAAAAGTAGTACATGTTAATGACCAGTGACTCACAAAAATAGAACGAAAACTGACACAGAAATAAGCCAAATTAAGTAAAACTGTAAAAGTAAGTAGTAGATCAGTTTCGAATTTCGATCCAAAAAGTGCGTAGGTGTGTCCAAGCACCCAGTTTGTTGTGTCAGTACGGTGACACGGGTACGTTGGCCTTATTAAAATACCCATGTGATTTAGATTTGATCAAAATTCTGTTTCAATTAATTAAGATATAGTCAGCCTCATTTCAGTTAAACTCATTGGTGGTTCTGAGTCTCGGACCCAATCTATGCCCTGTGCAGTAAAAAATATAAATTATGTATTATGCTTTTGGTTTCTCAGAAGGCTATCTTGTTACTGAAAAGTTAGGGGTCAATGAGTGCTCCGTTAAAAACTAGGCCAACTCGTGTCCTATTCTTTCTTGTACTTGCAGTGTGCTGGTGTTTAGAGTCAGCCTCATATGGTAAGCCTACTGCATGTTCTGATCCAATCCTCTGTGCCGTACAATAATTCTAAATAATTTGTTGCCATGCTTTGATTTTTCCCAGAAGGATAGTCCAATTTCTGAAAAGCTAGTTGCTGATTGGCAACTGGTAAAACTTAAAAGAGCAGGCCAACATGTATCATAGTCTTTTATGGATGGAGATGTGGTGTTTGGGAGTAAAATTAGGACATATGAAATTAACTGCATTTGAAGTACCGCTGATCTATGATTGGATCAAAAGTTAGCTAGTTCACTTGTTCAACATGCCTTTGCCTCAATGGTGCAGACCTTTGGTTTCTTGAGATATATGGCTACTTTTCCCATATAAAGCATGCTGTGGCGTATTTTTTATTAAATATAAATAATAATTAAAAATAAATGCATTAAAGAGAAGCTTGTTCCTCATGTGTTTTGCAGAATGTTTGTCTTAAACTGAAGTTATTAGTTGCTGGAGTGTGCATTCCTTTTAAATAAGTTATTTCGTTATCCAATTTATTTACTCTTTTAAGTTAAATCTTGAATAAAGTCACTTCAGAGGATGCCCAAGCATTCATATTCTGTTCCCTGCTGCTAATGCTGATGATATACACTTGTTAATTGCAAGACTGCTGTTTATCATGTTTTTATAGATGAAAACAAAAGCTAGGCTTGCAAATCCTCTACCCAAGACTCAAGCTGTTAAAGGTGGCATGCGTGGTGGGTTTAGAATTGGTCATTCAGGCATTGGAGCATACCCTCGCTTTCGTAAGTTTAGCATGTCAGCCCTTGTCAGCTGTCATGGCAGTCATTCTAGTTAGTTTTCACATTCAATACTGCATCTCATTAATGTGTATCACACAGGAAGAGGTTTTGGCATGGGTAGGCCTCCTTTCCAGAGGGGTGTATTTCACCGTGGCAGAGGATTTCATCCGCGTGGTCGTGGAGGTGGCAGGTTTCCTCATGCTGGTGTAAATGCTGACTCACGGGGAAGATATTCTTTCATCGGGCGAGGTCTATATGAATTTAAAGTTTTGTGAAATATTTGCTTAAGCTACTGTTTTGGATTGATTTTCATCAAACAAGCACGTTAGATTGTTATAATCTCCAATGAGATGCAGTTATTTTTCCTTTCTGATTTTTGTTTTCACGCTTGTCTATCATATAGGAGGTAGGAGGGGATCCTTCAGAGGTGCTTATGAAGGATCTAGCCATAGGTTTGAATATGACAATGGCAGGCGTGGTTCATTTGAACGAGGCCATGGAAGGTCTTTCCATTCTAGGAGGTATCCGTATCAATCAGAGCAGGAGTTTGAACAACCCTATAGTGGTAGATATTATGGTGATGATTCATATTACTATGGTGATACTGGTCACAGTGCAAAGCGACCTTTTTCTTTGATGGTAGGTAGACTTGAATGGAGCTTAAATGTGCGGAATTATACATTTGCAGAGTTTGATATTTTAAGACCCTTCCTTTCAGGAGCGTGAATCTGGTTATATAGATGCTGGAAGCAGGCTACGTCCTCGTAATGATCATTCTGATCCGGTGTATAGTGGTTCACATTTTCAAGGTTTGTAATGTCTTTTGAATTAGCTATTCCGTGACTTGGATATGTAATGTTTCATGTACATGTCATGCTAATGTGTAATATGTAGTGATTTTATTTTATTCATTTATTTATTTTAGATCCTTTGGATGCTGGAAGGGGACTGTATTCACGTGATTACTATGGTTCAGATGTAAGTGCCAACTTGTTAACTAGATTACAATGTTGTTTTTTACTTTTCCTGTTCCTTTTCTCTATTTACTTCTGCGCCCTCTCTACCTCCACTTATTGTTGCCATCTTATGGTGGATATTCTTCTGTTAGAATATATAACCTGATGATATTTCTATTGCATACTTTTTTATCCTCTTCAATTGCAGCTTGGTGGTGGTGGATACTCATCTTTTTATGGCGGACACTCATCTGGAAGGGGCTATTACTATTAGTAGCATCTTGGTAACACAACCCACTTGATTGTCATCTTGTTTTGCTCTTGTTTAATCCATTGGAATTATTTAGGACCAGTATCCTCCTTTGCATTTTGAGATTATTGTCTCACATTACTTTTGATTTTTGATGAGAAGTATCTTTGCAGATGTCACATGCTACTATTGAGGGACCCCGGGATCTTGCTTGTTGAAGAAGCACACTTCTTTTATTTGCTCTTGCAGGCATAGCTTTCCAACTGATTTCTTTATATGAAGCTTTTGTATGTTCTTTAGTTTATGTCTATTATAGACTATGTATGAGTGGAAAGCCTGAAACCGGTGAAGACTGTTAGAGAGTAATTGGCATTGAACAATTTTATGTGCCTGCACCTTCAAAGGCAAACTTGATTTTGGGCATACACTTTTATTTTGTATAGACGATGGTCAGTTATGAGTATAAGATGTGAATTCTGTGTACCGGTTTTGAGAATCTGGCCTATGTGGTGGTCACCGTATAAATTTGATTCATGCAAACATTTGGGAGATAAAGTGGATGTGACTGGCCATGTTGATTTGGAATCTGTTTCTTGGTTATTTTCCTATTCTTTCACAAAGATGATGGAGTGATTCGGTGGATTTTTTTCATCAAGTACTTCGACTATGGATGGATTAGATAGGTTTGTGTTCTTGATTGGAGATGGATCTGTGACCATAAAAGAATATCTAGCACGTGAATTTCACCTTGGACAAGCAAACTCAAGCATGGAATTGGGTGGTTTTGCTGTGATTTATTTTATCTTTACTTAATCTAAGGCGATGTGACCAATTCAGTTATCAAGATAGTTTGATCATGTCCAGTGGCATTGTTGTTTGGAGATCTAACTGATCTGCATCTACATGCTGTTCCTTGGAACTTGAGTTTCAGTTTCCGAATGTGATGCCTTGAGTTATTATAATCTGACTGATTGACAATCAATTCTGGCTTGAATTATTTGGTCCAGAACCATGGAGAGCCTCTATTTCATCTCTTTGGGGACCATTGGGACAATGATCTATCACAAGGATGGCTTGAAAAGGAAGTGCATTTAAAAAAATTATGATGGCCTGACTGGTTGCGTGTTTAGCTTTTGATTCATGAACAGAAGCCTTCTAATAGTGCATGGTCTGAAGCTAGTCCAGGTTTTAGATAAAAGTGTAATGGAATTCTTGGTGCATACTCTTTTGTTGTTTGTAATTCTTTTTTATAAGGAGTGCCTTGAAGTTTTTGTCAAACTATTGTTGGTCTTGAAGGTGGTGTTGGCGAGAAACTGTTTTGGTGAGGTAATATTGGTGGCAATCTCTTTGTTGACTTTTGATTTCCTTGTAAGTTGATTTTGCTGATTCTGACTGCCTTTGGATTCTTTATACGTTTGTTAATAAGTTGGGGAGATTTTGTTTGTGGTGTGAAGAATCTTGGTTTATGTCTTCTGGTGGTGTAGGTTGATGGTACATTGCTAAGGTTCCTACCATAAAATTATAATAGTTTGACTTCATTGTAGTGGGACTATTAATACTGATGAAACTTTTATAAGGGATTGAGTGCTGCATAAGAAATTCGATCCTGTGTTGGAATATATAGTGAGATTGACCAATGACTGCTGTGGTACTTGAAAAAAGTCCATCTTATGTTGAACTTTCATTATATGCTGTCCACAGTTGGAACTTTCCTGGAGACATCATATGGCAGTGCATGGATATCATTTCTCATTTGGTTAGGTTATATATGTTGGTTCTCCTTAAGTATAAATTCTTGATTCACTAGATTTTAAGATGCTTATAGTTCTGCTGTGCATGGTGCTTCCACAGAAAGTAAGGACAGTAAGCATGGAGCCTCTGTGTGTCCCTGTCAACAGCTGTGGCACCTTTAGGATGAAGTAATGCCATTTTTTATCTTTTTTCTCTTTTAATTTTTTATCCTTTTAGGTATCTATTTCTTTTGTCTCTGCATGTTCGCAGTTGCATGTGTATTTAACTTGGAAAATTCCTGGATTATGTGGTATTCTTAAAATATCATAATATTTAAACTATTGTCTTTTTAGAGGTGGATCCTAAAAGGTGGTATTTTTGAAACATGTTTTCATCTTTAAAGGCTTTTATATGTTTATTTTGTTGGTTTTTGTTTACTAAACCGTTTTAAACTTTTATCACATTGCTGGAGACTTGCGTCTAAATGTTGGCATTACTGAGGTGGGTTTTATACTCTGTTAGGTTGATGTCTGGTAGAATTGGTGATCCCCTCACTATATAATTTACTTCTATCCAGGTCTGATTTGGGGGTTGATTATTTTTGTTCTGCTGCAAGTCATTCTGTTTTTACAAAAGTTGATGAAATTTGCTCCCTTGGTGTTGTTTTTAGATCTCACGCTGATGATGTATTTCTCATTTTTTCCTCCATTATGCATATTCTCTTGGGAAACATCCTCTAAGCATCTTGTTGGGAGATGTATGTTCGCCTGAACAGTTGCTCAGATTAGAGTCCCCACCCTTTTGTTTGATAAAGTGGATTGTATGCAAAAAAATGCAACAACAAATTCCCCCTTTTGGGGCATATAAAGTAGAGAGACCACAGTTGGTACAATTAGTCCAGCAGATAGCTTATCCACTCCATTTCAGGTCTGCAAACCATATTGAAAGTCAATTGCTATTTCGGCAGAAACTGCTGCAATCTGAACTCTGTTTACCTATACTTTTAATATTGATAAAAGTAGCAGGAGCCTTGCAACTACGCTTATGCACTGCCCTAAGGCTTTATTTCCAAGCTTCATGATTAGCGAGAACTCTTAATGTTCCCCTCCATCTCGTTCAGCCCAATCCCCAAAAGCTCAGTCTGCAGCATGAATTTGTCTACTTGGTTCCCATTTTGCATTCTAATCAGAAATTATCATGTCATACTTAGACAAAGAGGCAGTCTGAATCTTGACTGCACAGACAGGGGTTCCCATGGCCCATGGGTATGGGCTGCCAATCAGCAAGCCTGTGTCCACATAGTTTTGTTATGCTTTGACAACTTGAGAGATAAATAGCTGTCTGTGCATTAAGAAACATTATGCTTAACTCTGGAAATTGTTACCTTGTTTGCCTGTATGGATTTTTTTTCTATTGTGTTGATGAATAAATGTAAGACATTTCTGCCGTGTGTGTGTGTTTGTGTTTTAATCATCGTCAATCTGCATTGGTTCATTTAGAGGTTATAGCTCCACCATATTTGTGACTAGGATAAAATTTTGTCGTTTGGGAAAAAAAAAAAAACTAAAGGCATCAAAGTGCTTGGTTCAGTTTTTTGTCCTGGTATGATTAGCAAGTTCATTATTTTTTTATGCTTTTTGCTTATATTATTTCAGTCTCAATGCACTGATGGAGACTTAGTAGGTTCCCTTTCTCTGTCTGAAGTCTGAACCATGGATCCACATGTGTACACAGGTAGAGATGCATATGTGCATGCGCACATCCCCCCTTCCCCACCGCGCTCCCTCCCCACCCAAACAGATATACATGCTGTTAGCCCCTCCATAGCGGTCTTACTGATTAATTTCCTTTAGCAATCACTTAATCACTTTGTAGTTTGTACTAACTGATCTCTATGGGTCGCTATTTCAAGTATTGCCCCTCTATTGAACTTGTTATGCCTGCATATGGACAAATAATGAATGTCCCTTTTCAGGTGGTTTACGAAGTGCTTCTCAATCTGTTATGAAATATCATTAACTAGGATATTATCAGTATTTTTTTAGTGTGATTTGTTGGAATGAGAACTCCTACTTTTTTCTTTTCTTTTTCTGGAAAAGAAGTTGATTGAATTGAATATACAGATAAAACTCTTGTTTTATTCATCACTGAGGTCGTTTTATTCATCACTGAGGTCTATGAACTGAAGTAAATAGTTACATGAGATAGAGAATAGACCAGTTCAAGTTCCATAACCATTGAGACGACCTATTTCAGCCAGTCAACTGTTTTTCCGACTGTTGGAACATTGTTCTTGCATAATTTCATTTGGAGCTATGGTTTTTCCATGTTTTTAAACTCCTGGGTGATGCTGTTGCTTAAAAAAATTGTTCCTCTGGATGTTTCTGTCGTTCAATGAGTCATTGTGTCTTGTACTTCATATTTTCCCTCTGCATTAACTTCTATTTCTAGTTTGCGAATACTGTTAGGTGATAACAATTGAATAAGCCATCTCTGCCAGGTCAGTTCTTTCCCTGTTTGTGCTCTTTCGATCAGATTTTGTCTGAGCTGTATGGTTCTATGCATTGCCCACCATGAACAATTTGACTATGACCCCACAGTATGGGAAGTTCTATAATAATGAAATGCAGATGACGAGGAGTTCAAGGAATGTTCATGGCGTCAAATGAAGGGCTCCTTAAACACTTACTGTTATGTGAGATGATTCATATGTAGTGCACTGTTTTTTCTTTGAAAACAGTCAGGTAAAGTGTGTATATACGTGTGCACGAATGCACGAAGGCAAAGATCTTGTGTACAATATTGTGTTACTGCCAACGGTTTCTGACACCATGTTTCGATACTGATCAGAACTTAGTGGATGTCAGTAGTTGTCGACTGTGTCACGGTCACCCTTTTTCACATGCATTGAAGACTAAAGTTGTGCATTTCAATTGCTGCCCTCTTTGCTAAGAATCCGCTTGTTTGCACTTGCCTGTTGAGTGTGGACTTTGACACCTGAATATATAGTTGATATTGAAATTCAACGGAAATGTGAGATTATTCGGATAAAATGTGGACATTTTGTATTATAATTGTTATTTTGCAAAGAAGCTGATGAGGTGGTCTTTGAAAATGTGTGCGAGGCTGAAACTCCGCACAAATTTTAGATGATTCAAAGTTTGTATTAATGGCTATGTTGCAAATAAGCTGATAAATTTCTTTGTTGAAACATTGTGACTGGTTCGAGGACAGATATTCGAACGGATTTGACTAGGATTTGATGTAATCATTATCATATTTGTCAAAATAGATAAATGCTTAATGGGACTGAGGAGTTGGGTTCGTGTTAGATATCCAAAATGCGAAATTGTCTCCAATTTTTAGTCCTAACTCGAACTTGTTTAAAACTATTCTGTACGAATGCGGGACTGATTATTAATCAAATCTCTCAAATCGACTAATTAGATTTAGATTTGAATTGAACTGCCCGCTGCAAGGGTCTCTTGGTAGAACAGGCACTACGATCGACTAGATATTGTGCGCCGATTTGGTTCTCGGTCTTCCAAGGTATCGCAAGATCTGGATAATAAGTGATGGCCGATAATGTGGATACTGGATCCAGTGAAATAAATGAACGAGAAATTTTTTTTCATGACCAATGTTTTTAACTGGGAACTTAAAATTTAGATTTAAGTTTAGAATGGTGCTTGCATCTTTTCGGGTAATCGGATGAGAGATTTTTTTTTTCTTGACAATTGTTTAGTTATTGGGATGAATGAGGGGAGGAGGGATTTATCTTTTCGCGGAGTGTCAAAGCTCTCATCTAACCTTTTTGTTTCATTGTTTTGGCATGTTGTTTTCACTGTTTCAATTTGTGTATTGATGTCCTTTTTTTTTTTTTTGCAGTACAGGAGGTCGGTGCCCCAAACTATATCTCAATTTGTTGTGCCAACTCTTTCATGCAATACAAATAGTTACACTGCAGAGAAAGAAATTATTTAACCATCAAATGCACCCCAAATGGCTTAAGAGATGCACCATCTAGACATTTTTTTTGGGTAGGGCCGCACAAGAGTTGAGTATTAACACCAACCTTCATATAACACTCAGTTTGAGCTTGACTCGAGCTAGACTCAAATAAAAATCTGGGTTTGACTCAATTAGTCTTGTTTACATAATTTTTTAAGCAACTTGTAGAAACCATATATGAAGCAAGAATTAAGAAT
This sequence comes from Nymphaea thermarum, assembly GCA_011799765.1. Lineage (NCBI taxonomy): Eukaryota > Viridiplantae > Streptophyta > Magnoliopsida > Nymphaeales > Nymphaeaceae > Nymphaea > Nymphaea thermarum. Next base: position 136,907 of record JAANDH010000096.1, read on the forward strand.
TTTTCAAGCTTGTCACGAGAGGGAGAAGTCGAGAATGAGGCAATAAATAAAAAGCTTTGAGACCCTTCTCGGGATTATGGCTAAAAGAGTGGTCCGACATGAAATTCTCTTGTGAGGAAACGGGTCGAGAGTAAGACAATCTTGCTCTGGATCCACATGCGCCTCTGTGATGTCCTGCATCGACTCTGGAGCCCGACCCAGCTGGAGATTTTCGTAACGGGTGCAGACTTCGGCGTGCGGGTCCTCTCCCGGGAAGAAGGGAAGGTTGGGACTACAGTCGACAGTGGCGCGGAGAGACAGGAAGGTCGAGTCTTTGAGAGATGGCGACGGCTTTCTGGTTGCTCTCTCGAGTTGGTCGCAGACGCGCCTTCTCTCGTCTCTGCTCTCCGGCTGTCGCATTTGATTCGTCCGTCTCGTCGATCGCTCGTCCGTCTTCTCCTCCGGTACCACCGATAAACGAGCTCCGGCGCAGCTTCCTGTTTGGGCACTCGAAACTCTTACTCGGGGCCTCGTGGTCGAGAGAATGGGAAGGGGGGAACTTCGTCGAGAGGATGCCCTTCGCCACTGTCTCTGGTTCGTCCGGCGTGGCATCGTCGGAGGAAGGAAGAGGCGGCTGCAACGATGGTGGGGGCAGAGGAGACGGCAGGGGAGATGCGAGTCAAAGGTCTTGGGTGGATCGCTACCTGCCGCAGGTGGTTCGACCATACGCCCACCTCGCCCGGCTTGACAGACCCATTGGCACCTGGTTATTGGCTTGGCCCTGTATGTGGTATTGCTCTCTCTCTGTCTCTCTCTGTCTGTCTATGTCTCTGTCTCTCTCTCTCTCAAGACGAGGTAGTTCTTTTTAATTTTCTTCTGCTTCTTCTTCTTTCCTAAGTGAAGGTCCATCACATTGGCGGCACCTCCAGCGAGTCTGCCAGATTTTAGGCTTCTTTCACTATTTGGATGTGGCGCTATTCTCTTACGAGGTGCTGGTTGCACCATCAATGATCTTCTTGATCGAGATATTGATACGTTGGTATGTTTGTTTTCTCTTCTTTTTCTTTCTTTCTTTCTTTATGCTCTTACAATATTGATATTCTGCATGTATCCAACTTTAATATGTAAGCATATTTGGTTTCATCCATGTGAAATTGTATAGGAACCTCAATTGTTTTGAACTCCCTTATGATTTGTTATATTTATCTTTGCTGGAGCTGTGGACCATTAGATTTTTTGTTGAAATGTTACCTGCCGTCGTCTTCTGCTTATCTGGTTGTTGGTTCATTACTTCTGTTTCCTTATGCTTCTTAGCTTAAATTACCCATCGTACAGACCTTTTGTGCACTTATGACCCTATTCCACCCCCCCCTCCTAAATTGACGCAACTGCTCACTGCCAAATAGATTACCGTTGAGATGACAAAAGGTCGTGCATTTCTATGTTCTAAAGGAGAGGCTGTTTATATACTTCTACGTAGAAAGGAAAAAAAGAAGAAGAAGAAAACATGCTTCCATATCTTAGGTTTATTTACCTTTTCTTTTTTTGCTAGTTGGGTGTGTATATTATGGTATAAATGACTCAAGTTTGACTAGGGAGAACATGAACACAATCCAAATTATGTACATGATAAACATTTTTGACGTAATTTTGAAAAGTAGCCTTAACTTCAGTTGATTTTGCTGTGGATATTAGGAATTTTGGACCCATTGCATTTCACTCCTGCTTCTCAGTATTTGAAGTGATTCAGTAGCAGAATGACTTATCTTCTTTAACATTTTTAAGTGCTTTGGTTATTTGGGCCGATAAGCTATTCATGCTAGTTTTAATTTTGTTTTTTGATGCTTGTGAACTATGAATGGTACTTATTGATCTTCTCTGCTGATGATGTAGGTAGAACGTACAAAATCACGGCCAATCGCAAGTGGAATTTTGACTCCTTTTCAGGGACTGTGCTTTCTTGGAACTCAGTTGCTATTGGGACTTGGAATTCTTCTACAACTTAACAATTATAGGTAGATTTTTTAAAATCAAGCTGCCTGTTAGTGTAGTAAGTTTGATCAGTTGGTTTTATAGAAATAGACTACATTTGACTTGGTACTTCTTGACGATGCTTTTCATGGATTATTTGAAGCTGAAGACTTTGCTGATTGAGATCCTGTAGCTCATTTATGTTTCTTCGTCCCCATTTTTGCCTTTTCTTATGGACAAGTTATATGTTATATATGTGTTGACACATTTTTATTGTCTAATTGGGTGTAGTTTTATTTTTTATTTCATCAAGATGTTTTCTGTCATTCTTCTCCTACTGAATTGTATTTGTCATCTGTTTTACTGAATATACTGGCTATTATATACATTGACTACATCACCTTGGTGGCTTAGTTCAGCTCTAATATTGTCTACATTTGTGATGTAACACTGCCTTTCCAGTCAAATGCACGTTTAGCCAAAACTATGCACCGACCTTGCATCACGTATTTTGCTTGTTTCTTTGTAAACTTCTGTCACTCATTGCCAAGTTCAGTCTCATATACTGCACAGCTTAAGAATTTTCACTTTTTTCTTTTCACGGATGTCCTATAAGGATTCTATCCACTGAAAGTTAGAGTTACTGGATGATGCTAGTTCCTTTGCCCCCCCCCCCTTTTCAAGGTTACACATATTGCAGATGTATATGAAAATGTGCTGTTATTTGTTCCTTTAGAAAATTCAACTTGTTCCTATTTACTTCATATAGTGATAATTACTCTGAACTAACTGAGGCAAAATATTAATATTGGTTGGACTGCCCCACTCCTTTCCTCTCTCTATTTTCTGTGACCTGTTCAAGAAAAATTAGAAAATTATGAGGCACATATTAGTGCTCTATTCCAGTTCATTTCTTGTTTCTTGTGCTTACAACAATTGTTTAGAGTATGCTTTCAGCCGAAGTATATGCAGTATCTTGTGACCTCGTCACTTTCTGAAGCAAAAGCAATAGTTTTGGATACAAATAGTTTTCTTCTTTTAATTGGTTTCACTTTTTTTCTCTAGTCAAATCTTAGGTGCATCATCCTTGTTGCTGGTTTTCTCCTATCCACTGATGAAGAGACTGACATTTTGGGTAATTGACATCTCTCTCTCTCCCTCTCTCCCCATGTGTGTGTGTTTGTGTGTCGATACGTGAATGTACATGTAAGTCTTCTAATAATTTTATATATCCTCTATGTTAGCCACAAGCATATCTTGGCTTGACCTTTAACTGGGGAGCATTATTGGGTTGGGCTGCTGTTAAAGGTAGCCTAGATCCTGCTGTTGTCTTGCCGCTGTATGCTTCTGGTGTATGCTGGACACTAGTATATGATACTATATATGCTCATCAGGTATTTTCTCGTGTTTTAGAGCCTCTGACTCTGTAATTTTTATGCTTTTGCTTTTTTCCCCATGTCCGTTAGCTTTTTTTGATTTGTTTATGACGTTTGAGGGTGTTAAAAAATCAGGATAAAGATGATGATCTAAAAGTTGGTGTAAAATCTACAGCCTTGAGATTTGGTGATCTAACAAAGCAATGGATTTCGGGGTTTGGAGTTGCCTCTATTAGTTGTCTTGCCCTTAGTGGATACAATGCACATCTTGGTATTTCAAAGATATAATTTTCTTTTATTCTTGGGTTTCATATTTTTCTGAGCTTTCTCTCAATGTTCCTTTGGTTTATAAGTTGATACCTTACATTTTTCCCTGTTGAGTTGAGTTTTACTCCTGAAGGATGGCCATTCTATGCATTTCTGACGGCTGGCACTGGACAACTAGTTTGGCAGATTTGGACCGTTGACTTGTCGAAACGTTTGGATTGCAACAAAATGTGAGTCTCATATAGTACTTATTTCAACTATTTGCAGATATGAAGAAAGTACAAATTTTCCCAGTATCCAATCGTGTTACAAGATGTTGGGCTTTGTGGCTGCTTTGGCCAATCTAGATTGTTGCATGATGTTATCTCCTTGAACTTTATGAGCCAGACAAACCTATGGTGTTTAGTCATCAATTGGCTAGACCCCCACCAGTACCTTCAGCGATATACACACGCCTTTTGCTTATGCATGCATGTATTTCTGCAACAATATCTTCCAGAATATGCACATATGAGCATATCTAGATGGTGCATTTCTGTTGGAGGTTTCTAATTTGACCATTTGCAGTACAACAGCATATAAGCAAGTTATAGGTTGTTACAGGTTCCTAATTTTAATTTTTCCATTTTCAAGAGCTGTTGTGATAACAAAGGCAAAACTACATTTCACTGATCATTGGTGTTATTTTCCAGGTTCATATCGAACAAGTGGTTTGGAGCCTTGATTTTTGGTGGCATTCTTTTTGGGAAGCTTGCATCGTGATAGTCTTTGTAATTGGTTGCGGATATTTCTAGTTGAAGCAAAGTGGATGATAAAGTTCTTGGATAGAGATGAGATAGACACTAGATGGTTGGTGCAGTCCCAACATATTTGCTGTCAAATGCATCTTTGATTATGCATAAAGCGTTCTGGACGGTTGAGCAATATAGTCATAAAAAAAAAAACTACTACGATTATGACAATTTAATGCTACGTCTCCTATGGATTCTGAGAGTCCAGTAAAGCAAATGTGCTTGCCGCAATCAGAAAATGTGTCATCCCTTGTATTGACCATTTGCTGGCAACAATCAGCTTTCTTGGAAAGCTTGTGATGGCTATGAAATGTATCTTCTGTTGTTCATGTATCATGTAAACATAAACTTGGTGAGCTATTGTACAAAAACCTTGCAAAATCTATATAACTGCATTAATGATTCAACACATGCTTTATATTCTTCCAGTCCCGCTAGATTCCTCTGGCAACTCTGGTTGCTATAAGTCCTTCCTGTTACAATTGATCTCCCATCATTTCCTTCTGAACTTCAATGTTTGGCTTTCACCAGTATGGAACTTTGAGTGAATGTCGACGTTCATGGTTCTGTTGCATCTTTCTAATGTTAGTAGCACGGGACAAAATGTGAAATAATTGAGGAAGCCCTCCGCTTGGTTTGTGCAATACTTACGTTTTTCAATGAAGTTTCAAAACTGAATCACCGGCCAAGTATTACAATAAAAAATATTTTTTAATTATAAAATAAGTTTTTTAAATACAATATATATTTTTTTAATAAAATAAAAATAATTTTTATTTGTTATCAGGCAGAATCGAACCCCATCAAACCGATCCAAACCGATTTTTTTGTTCAACAATGGAACGGGGTACCGGGTACCTGTTGAATACATGACCCCATGCAGAGATCTAAACTGCGGCCATATCAGAAATAAGAGAAATATGGGGTAGATTTTGAAATAGGCTAAGAATCATGGATCCAAATCAATATTCCCCGTAAACCGTTTTATCATTTCCATCTGACATGCGGAACTCTCCTTCGTCGCTCCCTCACACGCGTAGGTTTCAGTCGACTATCAAATTCTCTCGCCTGTTTTCCTATCTGCGAAGCATTGGGGAGGAGTTCCATAGCCCTAGCCAAATCGTAAGTTTCGGTTTTGCCACGTAGTCGATGGCTTTAGTTTCTAGGGTTTGATGCTGTAAAGGTGTGTTGATTTCTGGTTCTCGATTTCTTCCTCCTGTGAAGGTCGTCGTTGCTGCTCGTTACATGTTGATGCTGTTTTTTTAGGGTTTTGGAATTGTTTGTTTCCTTCTTTAGTGTTGCAAGAATTTGGTCGGTTGGTGTGATATGGCGAGCGAGTTTTGGGTTTTGGGGGGCCTTTCCCTTCTTTTTCTGATTTTATTGGTTGTCTTGCTTCTGGATGCTTAATGGTCTACTGGAACTAATAATCTTCCTCAGATTGAACTCTTTCTTAAAAATTTATTTGGCCACAAAGTGTGGATTTTGGTTATTGGAGAAGTATATCCGGCGAGAGAGTTTTCCAGGGCATGGAAGTCACGTTGTTTAGGCCTTTTAAATGTCTTAAACTTTATACTTCGAGTGGGTTATGATGTATTACTTCGCCCTCTCGCCTTCTCTAGTTATTATTTATTACTAAGATCGAAGCTCTTCCTATTTCAGGCAAAACTTTGGTTGAGGTATGTCATCCAAAAAGAAGAATTATAAGGAGAAGATCATCCGTCGAAAGTAATTCCCACGTTCCCTCACTGATTGCTTATTTCCCCCTCCATTCTCTGCTGTTTTTTGGTTCATCGAGTAATTGTTGAGTGCTATATCTTGTTCTGACATTTTATCAATGCAAACGTTAGGATGCTTAATGTATTCCATTATGCACGTCATGGAAAGTTGACTGGAAGAATATGCTAATGGCTAGTTAGTGGTTGCTTTTGTTCTTCCATTCATGTAATGTTCTAATAGTTTCCTATAACTATTGCATGTTTGTGCACATGCTGCTGTTTACTTCAGTCACAGCTTGGTCGAGGAAAAGTAGTTGTGTAGCTGCTTTTGTTTGCAGATGACTTGATTCGTTGAGAACCATCTCCAAGTCTTAAATGGAGAAGGAAATCCTGTTTCGCGTAGTGTTTGTTCTATGTTGTCAAAGGCCCTCCTAGGTATCAGGCTTCACTGATCGTCTAAGCTAGCTGGTTTTATGTGGCCTACCATTTGAAAACGCCTAGAACATCATATAGGATGCTAGGTTTGCTTAGGTGTTCAATAGCCTAGGCTTTTCTCATTGGCGACATAAATTGTCGTTCTTTTCTCTTTTCTTTTTGTTTTTTCCCTTTTTCTTCTTTTGAGGCATAACTTTTTTCTTCTGCTTTTATGCAGTTTATTGAATTTTTTTCCTGTTGCATGTCATTTTTCATTAGAAGTACATGTATGTGTATATGCACAGTTATATATATAGTTACAATTATAATTCTTATGCTGTTATACTTTGAATATTTTGTGTTATTTTAAGTTTTTAATTATCACATTTATGTATGCATATTATCTTCTTAATACTTTTTATGTTTACTAAAACTATAACAATAGACAATTTTATGGTAAGCAATGTTAACATGAATTATGATTATATGGAGGATTTATGTTTCCTTTTTTTTTTTAAATTAGTTCAATAATTTTAACTTTTGTTTTAAGATTTTACTTTTAGAAATTAAAAATATACATTTAGTAGTTAACATTTAGGAAATGGTAAGATTTGGCACAGTCTATAACGTTGATGTTTACTTCCAAGTATTTATTTATTTATTTTTTTTGGTTGCTACATAACTGTTAAATTTTAGTTATTCAACATCATTAAATTTGATCTTTCAAACTTTGATTATGTTTGTTATTATGTTATGAAATGTTTAACGTGTTTGTGTTATTGTTCATTCGAATTGCTTTATTGTTGTAAGTTGATGATTATAGCCTTATAGATTTTGCATTGGGAAATGCTGTGGATTTGTTATTTATTCTAACAATTAGTATTGCATTTTATTGGATGTATTCTTTGGTGGTGGCTCACTTAATGCTTCTGGTCCTGCCTAGGCTATGGATGTATCTGATTGCCCAGGCTGTTATATTTATGTGTATGTATGTGACTGCATGTGTACTTACTTGAATTATTTTATACTATTTTAACAATTTTTAAGTGGCTGTATGTTACTGCATATGTGTTTACATATTTGAGAGTATATAACAACATTTAACGTTTCATTTCGTTAGCTTCTACATTTTTTTCCCCTTTCTTCGGGTACCCTTGAAGCACCTTGTCCAGCCTACATGTGCCTAGGCGCATACTTTACCTACTGCATCTGCTCCACCTAATGCTTTTAACAGCATAATTTGTATCCAAAAAATTTAAACTAATTTTCGAAGATGTGAAAATATTTCCCTTTCCTTGATCTGGTTGTACATTTATAGGTAGTTCTGTCGACTTGACTGTCACAAACAGTTGCTGTTAACTATCAAATTCTTTTTCCAAAGTGAAAACTAAAATTTGAATTCAGGTCCTATCATCTTCATCTTTACGACAATGGCCTTTCTCTGCACGTGGCTTTATTTGTGGAATTCCTTCATCAGATATGGATGATTGTTCTTCTTTTCCATATGGTTAGATTAATATGTGGACTCCTTGATGTTTCTATGAGATACCATGTACCACATGCATTGACTTATATAGTTTTTTTTACTTGTTGGCATCGACGACCTCCAAATTGGTAGTTTCTGGATTTTAGATTATGTACTTACAATTATGAAGGTGACCTAGACAAAAGATGGGCTCCGCTAACTTAGGAAGTGGCACTGGCATCTTAACAATCTTCTTCTATGAAAAGATGTTTGCTCATGTGTTTGAGGCTCTCTCTCTCATGATTATTGTTAACAATGGGGTTGGATTAAGAGAAATGTGAGCCATTTCTTGCTGTTTTATGTTATATAGTTGCATGTGTTCATGTTCATACATAGAGAAAGTTGATGGATTAGATATAATCACCAATTGTTTGGTTTCACACGAGCCTTGGAGCAAAGTGCGGTGAAGTTCTTTACTTTTTGATGGTCTTCAACCTATGTCACATCACACGGGTACGGGTGCGATTATTTAAAGAAAAAATTGGGTGTAGATGCAGCAAGAATATACGTACATACATGATATATATATGTGTATATATTTATATATTTGTGTGTGTGTGCATAATAATGTTATATTTTCTTTCTGGTTGAAAACCATAATTTATAAGAAGGTCAATGTAGGTAATTTTTATAATTTTATGTTGAATAAAATAAAGTCTTCTTTTTAATATTGGTAGCCCTGTCATCCTTTAAAAAGGTTGACCAGGTGTAGTCTTTTTCAAAGGATTGGGGAGGGGGGGTGAGAGAGAGCAAGAGGGAGGGGGAGAGAGAGAGAGAGAGAGCATGACTTAAAAGTTAAAACAACTAAATAGGTAGAGAGAGATGAGGGAAAAATGAGAGAGAAAGATAAAAGGAGAGAGAGGGAGAGAATGAAAAAGGATAGAGATAGAGAGAGAAAAAAAAAAGAAACAGAAAAAATTGGAAGAGAATATGGTGAGGGTGTGGTCAGCAGAACCCAATGCACGTTGACCATGCCTGCGTGCATGTTGGAGCGAGGGCATCACATCGACATGGGTGCTACTGCTTTTTTTAAGAGTCCGTGTCTTCAACTTGTGTGATGGTGATACTGGATTTTCTCGTTTATCAGAATCACTGTCTTATTTGTCTAACAAACTCATTTTTTTTTGTCCTTTTTGTATTTGAAATGGTCAGAGAAGAGAAGCAAGATGAACCTGAACTACCAAAATACCGAGATCGTGCAAAGGAGCGCAGAGAAGACCAGAATCCAGACTATGAACCAACTGAACTTGGGTCATTTCATGCAGTTGCACCACCAGGAACAGTTGACCTGAGGTGAAGATTTATCTCTTGTTTCTGTCTGTTATGGAGTGACTGCAATCATGCTCCCTGAAAGTTCTCCAGATGTTTATTCAACAATATGGTTGTCTGCAGGAGTGCTGATGCACATAAGATATCAATTGAGAACAGTAAATACCTTGGAGGTAAGTGTCGTTCCATTATTTTCAATTCACGATTATTTAAGCCGGCATTTCCAGTGCAAAATTAAAATTAAACAGTAGTGGATAGAATTTAATACTCAGAATGACGACTGGTGGTTTTCTGTCACCATATGCCAAGCTTAATGTGTTCTTTTGCGGCAGATGTTCCAATGTCTTTAGTTTATCTTGCGTGGACCCATTGCGCTTATTTGCTTACTGAAATGTCTGGCTTCATTATGGTTATTTGGTCACTGAAGTCTTAACATCTTTGCTTTGTGATATTTGATGAAGCATAGAATATTATCTTCACCTTCAGGTCTTGCTTTTCTTGTTTTGACTTCATTTGCATGGGTTCTTGATATAGTTATGTGTCAATGGTACATAAGGTACTCTGGTGTCTTCATAACCTTCCACATAAGCAGTTTGAGAATGTACTTGTTGGCTTCCATTTTCCATTTTATTGTAAATTATGCTAACATTCGCTGAATCATTACTTCTCAGGGGATGTGGAGCACACACACTTGGTGAAAGGCTTGGATTATGCATTACTTCACAAGGTTAGGAGTGAAATTGATAAGAGACCTGAGGTTGCAGGTGAAGAAGATGGAAAGTCTAAGTATGTTTTAAATGTCCCAAAATGATATTCCAGCTTGCTGTTTTCAATGATTCTTGTGGCAAATAAGTATGACTAGTTGACTTTCTAATTATGTTGAATGCTTTAAAGACTAAGGTGATGAAAGTTCTCAGTTTGTTGTTTCTAGTTGATGTTTATTGATAGAGCTGAATCTTTCTGTTCATTTTCTGATCGAAGTAGGAATTTCATAATACCATTTTATTAAATGGTCAATGAGCCTTTATATTGATGTCATAATCTACCAAACTTATCTATGTCCGAGCTTTGGTTTGGTCAAAATCCACTTGCATGTGCTATTGGATTTAATGTCTTGATAACACCATTCTTGGTCCAATAAGACTGTTGTCTTTGGATGACAATGGTGCATATCCCTGTTTTTAAAGATATGTCTCACTATTACCTTTTCTTATCTCCTTCACTGGTTTTGCCATTTCATCTAGTAATATATGGTTTTTGTCATTTTCAGAGGTTCTAAAGAAGATCAGCCATTGTCGTTCCGCAGTGCTACAACAAAGGTTCACTTCTTCATGAGTATTTCTAGTCTCCAAGCATGTTAGCCTTTTGCATCAGGAAAATTTTGCCCTATTGCTAGTGAAAATGCATTAATCACATTTCTGTCTTTCTTCTTTCAGTCAGTGTATCAATGGATTGTCAAACCGCAAAGTGCCATAAAGGCTAATGAAATGTTCCTTCCTGGCCGGATGTCATTTGTCTTTAGCATTGTAAGTTTTGAGGTTCTTATGATGTTGAGCTTGCCCTCTTTTTACAATTGTATTCTAAGCTTTTGATGAAATTATTTGCTGTAGGATGCCCTTTGATTTTGGTTGATGTCATCTTCTCTTTCAAAAGTTGAATTGTTCTTTTTTTTTTTTGTGAAAATTGATTCCAAACCTGCTTTTGTATCAGCTTACTTCTTGTTGCCTGGATATGTACTATAATCTTCATGGATGTGTTGTTTTCCTTATCCAATTTGTTTTTTTGCAATACTTTGAATCTTGGTTTTCAAGTGGTGACATTCTTATTTTCCTTTTGTTTGTTCTTAAAAATCCGTAATCAATATTTTTCGTGATATCGCAAATCTCATGAAGTGGATCTTATGAAAAGGTTGGCAATGAGTTGTTCATCTTGTAGAATATATGAAAATCTTGCAAGGTTCTTTTTCTTCCAGGAGGTTACTGGGAGACATTGATGCTCAAAAAGTACCATTAGGTGGCGTTTGAATGCCTGATATTAAAACGTTAGGTATTTAATGCCAGTTTTTGTGGGGTGGAACTAAAGTTCCAGTTTCCAAAATGCCGGCATGTGTGAATGCCTGGTATGTTTCTTCCGGGCATCTTAAATTGAGAGCAGCAGAAATTGGTAACTGAAAAGAAGAGCCAATGGAGGTTGGCAGAGGGATTTGAATGGTTTTGGTAGGGAAGAAAAGATTGGTAGGGGTGGAACCCAGAGGGCTGATGCAAAGTCATTGGACACTGGTTATAGGTTAGGTTCAAGCCTCATTGTGTCTCCTTTTAAATATTGAGGAAGGGATGGCAGTAGATGAAAAGGAGATGCCACCTCTATTGCCACTCTTGCTCTACGTACAAATATTAGGAGGACAGTGGAGTTTTTTGGAACCTTCAGTCACCCTCATCTATTCAACCCTCAGGCACCTTATCTGTTGCTTATGGATCCTGCACACAAAGAGCGTCCCTTGTGATTCTGAGATTAAAAAAGACATTCTCAGGTTGAAAGATGAACCACATTGCTAAAACTACAACTTAAATCTATGTGTGTCTAAATCTATATGGTTGGCTGGTGTGCTGCTTTGGCTGAAAGATGAAGCACACCACTTCTAATCCCCAACAAATTCCATTTAGAATACTAGAAACATCAAACTATACAGACACTAAACTGAAATGAGAGGCAGTGGAAAAGCAAAAACCAGATTGTAGATACATTAGACTGAAATCAGGCACAATACACTAAGTAATCAAAAAAAAAAAAATGTGCAATGTAGTTTTACCTCTTGTAGCAATGTGCACTCTGTAGATATTCAGGTACCTGTAGAGGGAGGATAAGCTGATCAATATTCTACTTACATCTGCCATGGACTCTTCACCCTTTTGGGTATTTGACAGAAAGAGTTGGGGGGGGGGGGTGTGGAGAAAGAGAGAGAGAGAGAGAGAGAGAAGCTTGGTTCCATACTTGCTTACTTCCGTTATGGTGAGATGAAGCTTTAATGAGATTGAGTAGCGGTGATCTGGGGCTGTAGTTGTTGGTAAGAGGGAGAAGAGCTCTTCGCTTGCTCACAAGAAGGAAGAAAAATGAAGAAAGCATGATATGTGAATTCTAACGAGTAGAAATGTATGGCTAGAAATAAAATTCCGACATTAAAGTCGCACCTATTTAGGTGGAACTTTAGTATCGGAATTTTGATACAATATCTGCCTCAAATACCAGACAATTTAATTATGCATTTGTTGGGGCGTTGTATTTTCCTATGGATTTGAATTTCATTCCACTGTTGTAGTGGAATACCATTTTTTTCAAACGCCACCTTTCCTTAAAAGTAAGCTTGTATAAAGGGCAAGGTTCTAAACTGCATTTGTTTCTAAATTGAAACTTGTATAGGTGGCAATTCTGTAATTTATGGAATTTGGTGATGGTTAAAGTTGGAAATTTGATCATGTGCATCCATGATATTAGAAAAGTGGTATTGAGGACAGAAGGGAGATCTACATGCCACTTTCAAGGGGATTACATAAGTGGAAATTTGTTCATGTGCATCCATGATCTTAGAGGACGGAAGGGAGGTCTAGCTGCCACTTTCAAGGGGAATTACACAAGTGGCAATGATGTGGATTTTGGTTGTGAATGAAGAAAAAAACTGGAATTACTTAGTTTTCGGTTCAATAGGGTTGGTTGCTACAGTTTTGAGGTGGCTGCTATGAGGGTAATGGCGAGGCTAGGTCTGACCTTATTGGGGTGGGCTAGGGTTAGTGGCACAACTATAAAATACTAAGGATGATTAAGGTTAGAGGTGGAAACCTGCTCAAAAACCAATTTAGTGTGTTCAACAATGCGCTAGTTTAAGGTGGTGTTTGAAAATGAGGTATTCATCTGTAGTAGTGGAATGAAAATTTAAATCCACAGGAAAAAAACCATGCTCCAACAAACATGACATTAAAATGCTGGGTATTTGGGGTGGTTGTGATATTAAAATCCCGACATTAAAGTTCCACCTAAACAGGTGTGACTTTAATGCTGGGTTTTTATTTCCGGCCGCGTGTTTCTACTCGTTAGGGTTCGTAGGTCATGTCTTCTTTTTTTTTTCTTTTTTTTTTTTGTGAGCAGCAGCCCCACAATATTGCTGTTCGATCTCACTACAGCATCATCTCACCACAATAGAAGCATACAGGTATTGAACCAAGTCTCTCTCTCTCTTACATGCGTGCATTCATACAGATTCAAATTGTTTTGTTGCATCTTCTTGCTAAAAAAGTCTCGCTAAACTATTTTGTTGGTTATAAAATACGTGGAGGTTTGTTGATCTCAATATTGAATTGGAATGTCCAAATGTTATAATGAAGGAGTATAAATATTTAAAATTAGGTTTAAGTTGCGTTTAGATTATGATATATTAGTCATATTTTGAGTTTGTTGTGGTTCCACTGATTATCGGCCCGATTGTTGATTTGGTAAAATATCATATTATTTCTGACAGCTGTGCCTCTTAAAGGAGCATAGACTAGAATAAAAACTGGCACTTTAGTTACTGGAAGTCTGGGATACCCCTTTAAATTAGCGCTTGTGGTTATCTTTTTCGTCAATATATAGATGTTTAGGTGATGGATAATTTTGTGACACCTGCATCCACTTTTACTTTTTCTGTCATAGCACAAGCAACTTCTTCTATTTATACTATTGATATCTTTTTGCCCTTGTTGATTACCCTTTTGGCTTTTAATTGCTAGAACCTGAAATAGACATCCAAGATTTGTGTTTTTAGAATTTCTTCTGGTTAGTAGTTGACTTTTCTTGAGCTATCTATTTATAGTTCTCATTGTGAACTATCTGATTCTTAATAGGAGGATAAATTTTCTCCTGATATTCCTACCACATTGCATCGAAGCAAAGATGACTGTCCAGTTCCACAGGTTTGTATTATTTGCTTTACTCTCGGATAAAGTTGCTCTTTGCTTGTTGGTACAACATGCTTATGGATCTTTATGATTGCAGGAAATGGTTACCGTGAGTGTGGATGGTTCTGTACTTGAGCGTATTGCTAAGATAATGTCTTACCTTCGTCTGGGATCTTCTGGGAAGGTTCTGAAGAAAAAGAAAAAAGAGAAGGATAGAACAGAACTGAAAGGTTTGGTCCTGCTGAATAAACTGTTCCTTTTAAAATATTGTGCTTCCTTTCCTTTTTCATTTCACCTTGTTAAGGTTTAATGAGTATGAAGGTAATGTAAGGTTCATTACTCTAATTCCTGTTAATCTTAATCTGACAATAGACTGGTGGCATATATCAGAAGCAGGTTTTTTTTTCTCGTGTCACATGGGTGTGGGTATAGATGCAGGTGTGGATACCGGTGCGAAGCATTTTACACACACACACATACACATATAGCAAAAAAAAATTTTTAAGCAAACAAAAACATATATTCATTATGATTATCTATAAAGTATAGATTACTAAAAAAAAACCAAAATGCATAAAAGAAAATACAAAATATGAGTCTGTCATGTCCAAGCCGTGTCCCGTATCCACACCCTTGTCCAGCCATATTGACGTTCTTATGGTGCCGTTTTAGTCATGCTTGTGTGACATAGCTTTTTCAGAGATCACCGTTCTAGTCATGCTTGTGTGACAGTTTTTTCAGAAGGTCTCAGTGCCATGCGTTTTGCATCAGCTGTTGTAGAATTTTTGCAGTATAGGATGCTATCTTTTGTGAGTTCTTCTACTTTGCATCTTGAGTTGGCATGACTTGTTGAATTTTCTTAGTTGATGTCCTGTAATGTTACTGGAATGTACCGTTCCTACAATGAATATCTTGTTGGTTCAATGAGGCCTTGCATTCTTGATTATTTGAAAAGTGCAGAGGATTGCTTACATCTACCAAATGTTTTTCTTTTTCTTGGGGGGGGGGGGGGGGGAATCAACTTATGATAGAATATGCACAATAGCACCTTTTTGTTGTGATTTTCTTGGTAGATGAAAACCTTGGAATATTTTGAAGTTTTATGTTTTCTATGGTGACATGTTTATTTCAACCAGCAAAATTTGGTGCTGCTGTCAATGAAGATGAAGAAAATGAGAATGCATTGCATCATGAAAATGGGGTTTCAGTACATAAAGCTGAAAGAGAATTGTTACCACCTCCACCTCCACGTAAGAACCATGCAACTGCTGGAGATATACAAACTATAGTTGTTAGTAGAGTTGAAGAGGACGATATTTTCATTGGGGATGGTGTCAATTATGCAATACCTGGAAATGATACTGGTGCTAGCCCTGTTTCTGAGGACATGGAAGAGTCACCTCGTAATCGGGAAAGGCCATCCTACTTTGCTCAGCCTGAATATGGTCCTGTTCCGCCTGAGCCAATCCAAGATTGGCAACAAATGGTGAGTAGTAGGGCTTGACTAATTCACTTGTCATTGTTCTTCTTTGTCTATGATTTGCTAATCTGAATATATTCCTGAGCAAATGGTCAAATCTGTTGCTCTAGTTAGTATATGAAGTGTAAGAAAATTTTGTACCGACCCACTTGCCTCATTCTAGGGGTTGAATCTTTCTCATTTAATTAAGCTGCTCCATGCTTGTATACGTAATTTTGTTGCCTTTGGATTCAGGAATTTTTACTTCAGACTACTTATGTTTTGGAACCTCATGTTTGTTCATGTTCAACCTTGCACTATCTTCACGAAACCTTGCTATATATTCTTATTCAGTGTCGTTTCCTTCAGAAAATATTTCTATTTATAGTTACAGTATCGGTATTAGCTGTATCAGATTATTGATTTTTTCTCTTTTCATTTTTGTTGGTAGATATGTTGATGCTTTTAAATCTGCTCTCCCATGGACTTAAAATCTTAATTTGGCCTCATATTGCAGAATGGTTATGGTGCTGTCCCTGGGCCAGCACTAGCTTCTGGTTACCAGGGTGAGTGGCAAGATTATCAGTATGCAGAACAGATGGCTTATCCAGACCATTATGTGCAGCAGCCATTACCAAGCTATGATACACAGGCATCTGCAGTTGTAAATCAGGATCCTCAATTTATGACACAAGAGGAGAAAGATCGTGGCCTAGGTTCTGTCTTTAAACGTGATGACCGGAGGCTCCAGCAGCTAAGGGAAAAGGACGCTCGAGAGAAGGATCCAAATTTCATATCAGAAAGCTATTCAGAATGCTATCCTGGTTATCAAGAGTATAACCATGAAATTGTTGACAGTGATGATGAAGCTGATTTAACTAAAATGGATATGGGTGGAAGGGTAAGGATCTGCCTGTCACTTTCATGTGCTTGCTTGCTGTTATAAAATCTTACAGCGTGAACATTTCACTCGTTATCGATTTCTTTTAGAAGAATTTGGTGCATGCTTCTTCACAAGGGTTAATACACACTTGGGTCCAATGCGGACCGCTAGGCATCAGCTTACCAGAGGGATCACATGTTTTGTTCCATTTCCTTCATTTTTGTGGTTGTGAAGGTCGAGTTGCTTAGTATCTTGTCAATGATTGAAACCTACATGGTCTAACCTTGTAGCGTCTCTAAATCATGAGAAATTGCATGTCTTTTGCTTTTTCTGCAATGGTGGCTCTTCCTATGTATTCAGCTCCGTTGGAAGACTTGGTAGTTTGTCGCCCTGTTGCATTATCTGAGCGTTTCTTTTTCGTCTCTTAAATTTCTTTTGCTTCTATACATGGTTTTTCTTTTGGTGGGAGGGAACCAGGCCAGTCTCAAGTTTGCACATGGACTTGACTTCTGAAAGTTCGCCTTGGTTTTACAAGCTGTATTCACCTCTGCTTAAAATTTTCCTCCTTTTATGGGTTCTGTCATGCGTGCTAATAACATTATGGTTTCCCTGTTGCAGGCCAAAGGACGGCTTCACCGTTGGGATTTTGAGACGGAGGAAGAGTGGGCTACCTACAACGAGCAAAAGGAGGCAATGCCTAAGGCTGCTTTCCAGTTTGGGGTGAAGATGCAGGATGGTCGGAAGACCAGAAAGCAGAACAAAGAACAAAAGCTGACCAATGAGCTGCACAAGATTAACAAACTACTAGCAAAAAAGATGGCGGAAAAAGGTGGGACTTACGATGATGGGGAGCAGCATTATGATGACGTACGAACGTCAAAAAAGCTTCGAATATGAATTGGAAACGGAGCTGGTTGTCTGTTACTATGTGTATCACAGTCGTATTATTGTTTGCACCTTTGATCCTTCAGTCTATAGAAAACCTGCATCACCCCATGATATGAGATGCAAGTTATTGCTTGCCGAATCTGTTTACAGCTTTGATGCTTATATTTTTTTGGCAGAACGCCGGACGCCATTTACACAAGGGCCGGGCCGGAACCCCATCAACATGACAACATGAAGGGGCATGGTACCTGGTCCATTTAAAAGCGGGCTCGCCCGGCCCTGGTCTGGACTCTGGCACAAATTATTGGGTCGGGCTGGGCAGGCCCCGCTCGATCCGACCCGACCCGATGCTACTTTTAAGTTATTTCTATTTTCTGATAACGGGATTCGAATCAAGTGCTGGATATAATCTAATCAATAGACATCAGTGCAACCGATAGACATCCTTTTTGTTCACGACTAAAAGTTAAGTCGAATTTGTGTCAGATGCAGGTACGGCCGTTTTTTATTTAATCGCCTCAGGCTTGTACTGGGATTAGAATACGAGTTTGTCAAAAACCTACGTCCAATCTACAGGATGATCTAAACTGACGTGATGTCTGTTCAGATTGTGCCTGATCTGGATCCATCTGCTTAACAAAGTGACTCGGTTAACAGTTTAGAATAAATTGATAAGTTACCGTTGACCTGTCTCGTGGGAGTGGAATTTTCAAGGGACTTGGGTGTTATCCAAGTAGATATTGGTTTGAACCAGAATTTGAGTGACCAAAAGAAAAAAAATTTGATTGTACCTGCCCATTCAATACAATTTTTTTTTTCTTTCCAATAATGGAAGCAGCTCGCCTTAGAAAGACCGGCACCAACGATCTGTAGTGAGGAGACTGAACTTCCCGAGTCTTCTATTTCCCATTGCGTCAAGCAACAAGAATCTGCTTCCTTGGAAAACGGCCTCATCCACGGCATCTTTGGTCCCCCATCATGAGATTGGCTTGCATCTGTCCGTCAGTCTCAATGCCGCCTTATTTGAAGTATTAATGGCCGCAACGATAAAGAAATCCTTCTCTCCAGCCATGGAAGTGAAAGTCCTTCGCGCGCTGCTAAGAGTTCGAAAGCTCGTCAATTTTCTTTGACTGGAAATGTTTCCGATGAATACAATTCGTCAAACGACTCGGACTCGTGCTTCAAGGTTTAAACTGCATTTATTGCTTATATTCAGCAACAAAACGAGAATCGAATAGGAACCATGAAATTTTCCACTAAAACCTGTTTGAACAATACTGGGAAAAACGTCAAACCACATGTGGCAAACGGTGAAGATGGAGTGACAGCCATGAAACAGCAAGGGTCGCTTTAATGGAGGTGGTGGGGCGAGCTGCAGCCAAGGTGATGAACCGGTGGTTGCCTCGCCATAGCTGTATTGGTGGCGCCAATGGCAGCAGTGATGGTGGCGGAGCCATGGTGGTACAAGTGGTGGCGGCGAGGAGGGCAGTAGCAAACATGCAGGTAGTCGAAGTGAGGGTGAGACTGAGATATTCGTATTAAATTAAAACAAGAATAGCTTCTTTAATTTATGTATACATACTTTTGAACAGATTCATAAGACACTAAAACGGTATATGAAAGATACCACCAAAAATGGATAAGATGGGGGCAGTGGAGGTCCTCATTCACTCGGGTCCCATAGTCGATCCTTCCTCTTAATTTTACAAGCATTCATGTCGATTCTAAAGAATTAAAGAACAACTCTGCTCAAAAGCTACCCAAGAACTTGCGACGAATGAAAGTAAGCTGATCATTTATGGTCTTAAAAGTGAAGAGCGGTAGGATGGCACTTCTCAAACACAGAAAGCATGCCCTATGTTTTAAGAAAACAAGGGGTTGGGTAAGGTTGAGGCTTCAGCATTCAAGAGTTGGACATTAAAAAGTTGGACAGTTTCTTTTTTTTTTTTTTTTTTTTTGAATGAATACACTAATTGAGAGACCGAATTTGCGAGATTTAAGCTTTGTCCGGCCGGATTCTTGATCGTGAAAGGGACCCGATGTCCTCCTTCCTGGTAATGGTGACGCTTGCTCGGACCCTGCAAGTTAGACAAACTGGACGCCATTGTTTCTGTAACTAACTAACCACAGAGGGACCACTCCGATGACGGTCGACGGAGACCAAGAAAAAGATCAAGAAAGACCGACTGACTCACATACTTTCACAATTTTCAAAGGAAACCTTAATTGTATCTTTCACAAGCATATGATAATTTTTTTTTTAATAATTTTCGAGAATTGGAAGAAAAACACGTCTTCGGCCTTTCGTCGTCAAGCTGATGCAATTGGACAGGTTGCATTCCGTCGATCATCTCAGCTGACTCAAAGTCTTCTCCACCCTTGAGTCAATGACAGAGGGCGGCCCAAGAAAGGAAAAATACATTCATGGAATCTCACTAATTCAAGTGCAAAGGCAAGTGTGGGGCATTGTGACCAGCAAAAAAGTCCTTATATTGACATTTCGGGATATTTTTTTTTCGTTTACATGTTGATGCTTCTTTAAAAATTTCAAAATTTTATAACTATTGTCAGTTATCCAGAATTTTCTAGCTCTGCCTTTACATTAACAATTAAAGCTTCAACCAGGATACCCATGGAAGAAGGTGAATTCCTCAAAAGGGAGCTGACCAGAGCTTGCCAGGGGCTACCAGGTTAAAAAACTTTCAATCCTAGCAGCATAACGGAAATATGAAAAAATTGAAAGGGGGTATTCTGAAACCTTATATTTTAGATATGGTTATAAATGGAGCACCATGCAGGAGCCCTCCAACTCAAACTCGCTCTCTCCTCTTGTAGATGTTGCACCATCTGTTCTAATCAAGCATGGCATCAGCAGCATCCCTCTTGCTTGAACAGAATGCAGCTTCTGTTAGCTCTTGGGAGAAGAGAGTTGCAACTAGCCCACCAAAGGCGGCCGCGTCCTTTCGGACCAAGTTGGCGAGCTCAGGCACATGGCTCGATCACTTGATTCCCGCAACATTGCGACCATATGCATACTTGGCTCGTATGGACAAGCCTGTAGGAACTTGGCTTGTTGCTTGGCCCCAAATGTGGTATTAGCTTTTTATGCCAATTTTGCGCGCTTGTGTGTATATGTATGTGTGTGTATTATCACTAAATGGGGTTAGGGATATGCGTTTATGCTGTGAATTTGGTGCAGGGGAATTGCTTTGGCTGCAGCGCCTGGTAGGCTTCCGGATCTGAGCTTGCTGTGGGTGCTGGCTTGGGCTTCATTCTTCGCGAGAGGTGCGGGCTGCACTATCAATGACATATTGGATCGAGATTTTGATGCCAAGGTATAATTTCCCCCTCCCTCAACTTGTCTCTCGTTCATGTTCATGCAGAATTTGTTACTATCAGAGATTAAAGAAGAGGCAATATTTCTCTCAGAATTGATTCACGTATCCATTTGTAACGTCTCGAAAATCAAGTCGTCCCTTGTGACTAAATGAAATAATAGGCGGTATTTTTGCCGATATTTGAGTTCATTTTCTTCATCTTTGTAACAGCTGGTGTGACATTTAGTTTTAACGGACATGATATTTGCTGGCCCAAGGTTATTATAGTGTTTCTCCAAGAAAATATTTTAAAGCTCCGAATTTAACCTTCTCTTCTCGTATGGCATCACAGGTACAACGTACAAAATCAAGGCCAATCGCATGTGGACTTCTCACGCCCTTCGAGCCAACAGTATTTCTTGTCATTCAACTCTTGCTTTACATTGGTGCTCTCTCACTAACAAACACATTTTGGTACTCTCTCTCTCTCTCTCTCTCTCTCTCTCTCTCTCTCTCTCTCTCTCTCTATATATATATATATATATATATATATATATATATATATATATATATATATATATATATATATATATATATATATATATATATATATATATATATATATTGCACATCGAAATCACGTTGTTGACCTGATTGTTCTGGTATATGTAATTTATTGTACTTCTACCCTTTTATGACGTGCAAAGCCCAAAAATGAGGGCTTCTTAAATGCTAAAATTCTTCATATATCACTATGAAAGAGAAATTTGATCAACTCAAGTGGACAAAAATATTGATAATGAGGAACTTCAACACATTATATGGTAATGGTATATGTAAGTTTCAAAAAAACCTCTTCAACCTCTCAAAAATTTTAGGAAGAGTATTGTAGGCTCATATGCTTTTCTTCAGCAAATATGCGGTTTGATTCTTTGAAATAACTTCCTTGTTTTTTCGCAGTTTGGGTGTTGGAATTGCAACACTGTTGCTGGTTTTCTCTTACCCATTGATGAAGAGATTAACATATTGGGTATGCTTTGCTTTTGATATAGTTTTTTGTCAGTAGCTTCTTTTGTTCAACTACAGTTTGTTAACCATGGTAAGCTTAATTGCAGCCTCAAGCATATCTAGGCATGACCATGAACTGTGGAGTCTTACTGGGTTGGTCAGCAGTTAAAGGGAGCTTAACTCTTGTTGACATCTTCCCGTTATACTCTTCTGGTGTATTCTGGACCATTATATATGACACCATATATGCACATCAGGTACATGAGATATCTATACTTTTTTGTGACTGCAATCATAAAATCAGCATATTTTTTAAAGTTACATGAAAATGATACAACGGTAGGAAGAGTGTGATAGTGTAAAAATCACTTATTCTCAAAGTACTGCACTTGTATGATGATAAACCCGAGACTGGATCCGTTTAGTCAGATTCGATGAAGAAAACAGGATCTAAATAATAATAAATCAAACTTGGAAGTACCATGCAGTTTCACTGTCTGAATCGATTAAGAGTTCAGAGTCCAACCGATCACTGTTGGAATCCGTCCTGCCTTAACAAGTGTAGGTCTTAGTAGAGCCCAAATCAGATTAGGAGAGAACTAATCAGGTTGTATCTTCTGTGCGAACCATTTACTGTTTTACATGCATCATAGGAATAACAAGCCAACATTTTTTAGAGCACCCAGTAAATTTCTAATCTATATTAAGAATTTACTGGGGACATGGATGACCATGGTAACCAGAGGCAAAGCCAAGATTTTTCATCACTGCATAAAAATTTAGTCATAACAATGTGAAGTCAATACATATAATGAAATTTTTGATGGGCTGGCGTCGACAGTGGCCCACCCCAGCTAACAAGTAGCTCTGCTACTGATGGTAACTATCTCTCGTGGGCACGTGAATGCAAAACTTGCTTGTTTATTTTTTCATGGTTAATAATAATTTGGAGGGGAAATGGGATGCTTCATCCTTCACTCGGATGGTGGATTATCCTTTCACTCACCCGAATTATAATTTGGAGATTTGGTAACTGCAAGACCAATTGTATCAGGATAAGAAAGACGACCTGAAAGCTGGTGTAAAGTCCACAGCCTTAAGGTTTGGAGAATCAACAAAGAGTTGGATAAGTGGATTTGGTGTTGCCTCCTTTATTTTCTTCCTCCTCACTGGATACACAGCTAACCTTGGTACGTGATGCCTCTCTCTCTATCTCTCTCCCTCTATCTCTTTATATATATATATATATGTATGTATATGTATGTATGTGGCTGGATGTTCTTATCAAACTACCATTGTTTTTCTTGAGCAGGTTGGCCATACTATGCATTTTTGGCAGTTTCAGCTGCCCAACTAGTGTGGCAGATTTGGACCCTTGACATATCAAGACCTCAGGACTGCGAAACAAAGTCAGTACTACTGATAACTATAATGTATTAATCATTATGCAGATTATGTGACTTCTATAGTTTGTAGAGAATAGAGAACAGGTAATGAAAGAAAATAAGATGTTTCTTGTTTGTTTTCTTGAATACCCATTTCAGGTTTGAGTCAAACAAATACTTTGGAGCTCTCGTCTTCTTCGGGATTTTGACCGGAAAACTCGTGCAGTGAAAGGCATATGTGACCGTGGCTCCTCGTGCCACATTGAAGATGGAAAAGTGGAGTAATAAGATCTCTTCTCTCAGGTTCATCCCAAAGTATTCTGACTGTAGAAGTGAGACCCAAGTGTGGGTTTAGTAGAATAACCGTGTACTCACATTGTACAATGTCTAGTTTCATTGGTTGATAATAAAACTTGTGCTCCAGCGTGATTTAAGATAAATATTTTTGCTGGGAAAATATATTTTCTGTTGACTATATGATGAATGGTTTATGATATCTTATATGAATGCACCTTGTGTATATGTGCTGTCGCCTCTCATTGTTAAGATAGGCAACATTTTTGAAGTATGGCCAACAAACAAGCCTAAAGAACTGGGTTTCATGTATTTGATCTTGGCTTCCCTCCTATGGCTGATATGAAGTTCACACACACACACACACACACACACACAGAGAGAGAGAGAGAGAGAGAGAGAGAGAGAGAGAGAGAGAGAGAGAGAGAGAGAGAGAGAGAGAGAGAGAGAATGCATAACAAAATTTGGAGACTAAGAACAAACTGCAAAAACAAAATAGAAAGAACGGAATAGAGAGAGAGAATATCTCAACCTTTTTCTTTTCTTAGGGCATGATGGTTTATACACAGCTATTAAATGACCTAATCATGCTACTAAAAGATCTTAAGACCAGGACTATAGATCAAGTCTCATCCGCACCGTCTTACTCCTCGCGCTTTCTCATGGCGTTGCTCCTCCACACAACACATGCAAAAAAGGAGTCAATATGGGCCAGAAGGAGCCATGGCCCCTCAAATTTCCAAAAACAAAAAATTGTATATAATTTAAAAAAAAAAATCATTTAACCTATATAAAAGTTATAGTTTCGCCCCTATCAAAATTCTAAAACTGTAGTTTGGACCCCTAGTGAAAAATATCTAACTCCACATGATGGGACTTCGTCTCTGGTTCAGTTCTCTCATTGTATGGTCTAATCCTTAATCTCTCCCACTCATTCAAATGAGAATTGGAATCACATAGTAATGCAGGTAATAGTAGATGCTAATAATGGAGTAATCTGTCGTAATCTTTTGAATTTTTTTTGCATTTCTCTTGTTAGGAAGGTAAAAAAAAAGTAGTGAAATTACGTAATGGAATCTCACAGTTCAAGCTGCATTTTCTAGTCAAATTGGATTTGCATAAATTGTGTTCGGGCCGGCTTGAGAAACTGCAAATCACTCTGTTTCTGACCAAAGCCTCCAAAACTTGTTGCACTTTAGTTCAGTTGTTGTTTATTTGAATATCACCAAGAAATTGATCACCATCATGACATTGGAAAATTTGTGCAATTCAAAAGCTAATTTACTTCTTCACAAGATTCCAGTTCAAGCGATGTTCTTAAAAGTCCACCAAATATATATATATATATATATATATATATATATATATATATATATATATATATATATATATATATATATATATATATATATTTGGTGGACTTTTCTTTATAGTTTTTGTGTGAGGAGAGGAAATCCCACTGCTCTGCAGAACGCAAAAGTCTTCCGTTAGAATTTTCTACTCCATGGTTAACGGCTGCACTGGTGTTTGGTGTAGGGGTTAAAACATATACTGCACATTAACTAGTACATCACGAGTTAAGGGCTGCATTGGTGTCTGGTGTAGGGGTTAAAACGTATACTACACATTAACTAGTACATCTCAGTCCTGCAATTTGCGCAATGGATGCGAAAGCCCATGCCGCTTTTCTTTACAATTTTCTTTGACCTAATATATTACTTTGACATTGTGATTGTCATTCTTTTTACAATTTTAGAGTGTGCAGGAGGAAACTTCACGACTCTAACAAAAACAGAAGTCTTCCTTTCCCACCCCATGGTCGAAGGCTGCACTGGGGTCAGGGTTGAAGCTTACAGTGCACATTTACTAGTGCAACACTTTCCTCCAATTTGCACAAGGAATGCGAGAACCCATGACCCTTACCAGGCACTGGCCCAAGTTGATTAAGGAGGAAAAGACCATCTTTAGTTTCTGGAAACTTTTGTTGATCACCGAGTAGGTGCAAGAGAATTGCAAACGCCCCATCTTACTGTATATTAGTCGAGAGGCACTGACTTTCAACATCAAAGAAATGTGAGTTTTGCTTCTTTGAGCTTCTGATCTTTTTCCATGGTTAATGACTTTTTCTTCGAAGCGACTGAGTTCTAGATCGCAAGATTTCTTATGAATTGTTAACTGAATCCATTAACTGTTCTGCTAATCTTTTAGTTTTAGGTCCCTAAGCGTAAGGCGACCAAAAGCTTGGGATTTCGTTTACTTTGATTACATGGAAGAAGAAACAGCATTTCGGTCGTCGTCATCAAACTGACGCAATCGTATACCATCGACCATCTCAGCTGAGTCAAGTCTTCTGCCGCTATGAATTTATAATGAGAAAGGAAAAGCCATTCTTTGAATCTCACGTTAATACGGCTGTGGAGGCACGGGCATTAGGTGGAAAAAAAATTATTTTCGTATTGATATTTCATGGTAATTTTTTTATAAGTTCGCATATTGGTGCTTTCTAAAAATTTAAAATTTTACAACTAGCGCACCAGAGTTTTCTGGCTCTCCACTTGCATTAATGAGAAAGACTTTATACATGGAAGATTGGCTTAACTCTGATAGCATTTTAGAATGTGCCTTTTTGCCTAAGAGGCCTACATTTTTTTCACATGTTTTAGCCCTTAGAAAATGACATTTTGCAAAATTCAGGGTTTTTGACTAGTTTCAGGGACTTAGTTTATGCATTTGGTGACAAGATAAGAACCTCATTTTCACTTTTTAAAGCTTGGTTTTTGTTTAAACAACAAAAATGACGAGTTAATATAGTAAATATATTGATATTATTAAAATATGAAGTTTTCCATGAAAAACCAGGTGGGGAAGGCGGCAAGGTTTTTGAGGCCCCTTTGAAAATGTGTTTTGTCAATATGCCTAAAATCAAGTTGTGAAGAAAATGCCAAACCAAGCAACCCAAAATATCCATATCATGAGGCATGTTGCTTGTCATGGGCCATAAGATTTGACTTGTTTCAGTCAAATCAATCCAAGCAGCACAAGGGAAATATGAAAAGAATCAAAGGGAGTATAGTGAAACCTTACAGTTTTAGATATCACTATAAAAGGAACACCATGCACGAAAACTCTCAACTCAAACTCGCCGTCTCCTTTGTATTTGTTCTGATCAAGCATGGCATCAGCAGCATCAGCATCCTTCTTGCTTGAACATACCGCTGCTTTTAGCTCTTGGGGGAAGAGCCTTGCACCTAGCCCAGGCGCATGGCCCCATCACTTGATTCCTGCAACGTTGCGACCATATGCTCACTTGGCTCGTGTCCACAGGACTGTAAGATTTTGGCCTGTGGCTTGGCCCCAAATGTGGTATTGTGCTCTTATATCGATTGCATGCATGTGTGTGTGTGTAAGTATGTGTGTGGGAGAGATTGGTAGCTACCAGATTTTCTTAAGTGTTAAACCCAAAAATAGTCATGTATTTGGACGTCCCGAGATGATTGTTGAGAGTAAAAGGAGATCTATTATTAATTAACAAAGATTTCTCTTTATTTTCATGCAGTCCATCTGTAAATGATGGATGACCAAGATAATTCTTTGTGGGTTTAGCACTTAAGGGTCCAATACTTACCAATTTCTATACATAGGCAGGCACCAAGCTCTAATATATGAGGCTTGATAGGAATCCTCTTTATCTGTCGATTATAGAAAGCTGGTAAAGATTTGATTGACAGAAATGGAGAGAGACTGGTTTTTGAAGATCTCTCTCTTTTCTCTCTCTATTGCTATTGTCAAGTTGTTCTTTCAAAAATCCAAAATACCCTTCAAAAGAGAGAAAGAGGTTTGCTTAAGGAAACTCGTGTTTCATGCTTTTTTCTCTCTCTCTCTATCTCTCTCTTCCTTTCAAAGACTTCAAAAAATGGGTTAACTTCTACATTTGAAATTAGTTAATCTTCATTCTCTAACCTCTTTGGAATCATTGGCGTAAATGATTCCTATCAAAGTTTGGTATATGGCAGCTCCTTGTTTATATATATATATATATATATATATATATATATATATATCTTCATTTGTAATTTTTCTTGTCCGAATGTTATGGCAAAATGGGGTAGGGTTATGCTTTAAGATGTGAGTTTGGTGCAGGGGAATTGCTTTGGCTGCGCCGCCTGGTAAGCTTCCGGATCTGAGCCTGATGTGGGCGCTGGCTTGGGCTTCATTCTTCGCAAATGGGTTGGGCTGCACCATCAATGACATATTGGATCGAGATTTTGATGCCAAGGTATAATTTCCCTCCTCTTAATTTGCCTTTCGTTTATGTGCATGCTGAATTTGTTACTACCAGACATTAAAACGGAGAAAATATTTCTTTGAGAATTAATTCATGTATCCATTTGTAACTTCTCGAAAAACAAGTAGTCCCTTGTAAATAAATGAAATAATATAAGGGTGGTCTTTTGCCGATATTTAGTTACATTCTCTTCATCATAGTAACGGCTTGTGTCATTTAATTTTACGGCCATGATATTTGCAGTCTCAAGGTTATTATCGCGTTTCTAAAAAAAAAAAAACTATTTTAAATATCCAAATTTAACCTTCCCTTATGGCACCACAGGTACAACGTACAAAATCAAGGCCAATCGCAAGTGGACTCCTCACGCCTTTCGAGGCAGCGCTATTTCTTGTCTTTCAACTCTTACTTTACATTCGTGCTCTCTCACTAACAAACACATTTTGGTATCTCTCTCTCTCTCTCTCTCTCTCTCTCTCTCTCTCTCTATATATATATATATATATATATATATATATATATATATATATATATATATATATATATATATATATGTATATTATATATTTTTTCCCTCCTCACAGAACTTTTGGGAAGATTACTGTAAGACTCATAAGCTTTTCTTCAGCAAATATGCGTTTGATTCTCTGGATTAACTTCCCTCTTTTTCACAGTTTGGGTGTTGGAATGGCAGCACTGTTACTGGTTTTCTCTTACCCATTGATGAAGAGAATGACATATTGGGTACGCTTTGCTTCTGATATAGTTTCTTTGAATAGCTTCTCATGCTCAATTACAGTTAGTTGATCATGGAAAACATAATTGCAGCCTCGAGCATATCTGGGCTTGACCATGAACTGTGGAGTCTTAATGGGTTGGTCAGCGGTTAAAGGGAGCTTAAGTCTTGTTGACATCTTCCCATTATACACTGCTGGCGTATTTTGGACTATCATATATGACACTATATATGCACATGAGGTACATTACATTTTTATGCTTTTTTTTTTGTTACTGCAATCCAGTCAACATGTTTTTGAAGGTTACTGAATTTGATACAACGGTTGGAAGAGTGTGATAATGAAAAAATCACTGAAAGTACCGCAGTTGTATGATAATAAACCTGAGATTGGATCCATTTAGGCAGATCCAGTGAAGAAAACCGCATCTACATACTATCTAATTAAAAGTTCCGAATCCAACGGATTCCTGTTGGATTCGGCTTTGTCATTACAACTTTAGGTCTTAGTAGAGCCCGAACTAGATCAGGAGAGAATAATCAGGTTGTATCCGGTTGAAGTTCGACCTGAACTCCGCCAAGGGGTGTAATGCAACTGCGGCGGGCTGGTGTATAAGCAGCCAATTTCTAGTTCGAACCTCAGGCGGCAAAGCAAGTCCCAAAGCAGCCTTGGACTCTGAGGGCAGGGGGACATGGGTCAAGTTTGTGCGCCTCAACAATGGATTTGATCTGTGTCGGAACCATTTACTTACTTACATGCATTCTGGTTACATAAATTTCTAAACTATAGTAAGATTTTCACTGGGGACATGGATGACCACGGTAACTATATCTGTTGGGGAATGAGAGCGGAAAACTTGTGTGCTTTTTTCATGGTTGATCATAATTTGGAGATTTGGTAACTGCGAGTCCAATTGTATCAGGATAAGAAAGACGACGTGAAAGCTGGTGTAAAGCCCACAGTCTTAAGGTTTGGAGAATCAACAAAGAGTTGGATAAGTGGATTTGGAGTTGCCTCCTTTACTTTCTTCCTCCTCACTGGATACACAGCTAGCTTTGGTATGCGATGCCTCTCTCTCTCTCTCTCTCTCTCTCTCTCTCTCTCTCTCTCTGTGTTCTTATCAAACAATCATCCTTCTTCTTGAGCAGGCTGGCCATACTATGCATTTTTGGCAGCTTCAGCTGCCCAACTATTCTGGCAGATTTGGACCCTTGACATATCAAGACCTCAAGACTGCGAAAGAAAGTCAGTATTGCCGATGAATAGAGAACAGAGTCTATTAATAATTTCGTCTTTAGATGTAGAGAATAGAGAACAGGTAATGAAAGAAAATAAGATGTTCCTTGTTTGTTTTCTTGAATACCCATGTCAGGTTTCAATCAAACAAGTACTTTGGAGCTCTCGTCTTCCTCGGGATTTTGACAGCAAAACTCATGCAGTGAAAGCCATATGTGACCGTGGCCATGACTCGACGTGCCACATTTAAGATGGAAAAGTGGAGGAATAAGATCGCTTCTCTCGGGTTCATCTGAAAGTCTTCTGACCGCCGAAGTGAGACCCAAGTGTGGGGTTTAATAGAATAAGCATGTACTTGCATTATACAATGTCTAATATCTCCGGTTGATAGTAAAACTATGCTCCAGAGTGACTAGAAGATACAGAATTTTCTTGAGAAAATATACTTTTGTTGACTGTATATGATGAACATTAACGATGTCCTGTATGAAAACACCTTTTTTACAAGGCGGGCAATACGTGATGTTGTCTCTCGTTGTTAAGACAGGCAATATGTTTAAAGTAGGGCCAATAAACAAGACGAAAGAACTGAGTTTCTCATATTCAATCTTGGCTTCTGTCATAGCTGGTTTGAACAATAGTGGAATTAACGTCAAACTGTGTGTGGCAAATGGTGAAGATAGAATGATAACTATGAAAGTGTTGATGGCGGCAATGGCAGCAGTGATGATGGCGGTGCGATGCTGGTAAAGTGGTGGCGGCGAGGAGGGTAGTTGCAAACATGGAGGTAGTCGAAGTGAGGGCGAGACTATGGTGCAGGTAGCTCCTGGTGATTGAAAGTTGAATATGTTTCATGAATATGCTCCAAAGTAGATATAAATACATGAAGGTTGTCAGTTAAAGTGGTGACGGCGACAAGGGGTGGAAAATGAGATATTCATGTTAAATTAAAACTAGAACATAGCTTCTTTTATGTATTTATATGTACTTTGGAACATATTCATAGAGCACTAACAGCACTGTATATGAAAAATATCACCAAAAATTGATAAAATAGTCGATCATTCCTCTTAATTTGACAAGAATTTGTGTCGATTCGAAAGAGTTAAAGAACAACTCTGCTAAAAAATTACTCACTAAGAAGTAATTTTTTGTGTTGACTCCAGAGAATGAATCAGTAGATTAAGGGCAGTCTCTGTTTTTCCAATGAATGAACCGACTCTGCGACGGAATTTGTCCGAGATTTAAGCTTCTTCCGGCCGACCTCTTCATCGTGAAAGGGACCCGACGTCCTCCTTCCATCCTGGAAATGCTGAGGCTTGCGCTGTCTCTGGCGCTCTGCAAGTAACACAATATGGACGCCGCGTTGTTTATATAACTAGTTAACTATAGCTGGGGTCAATCCAATGGCTGAGCCCAAAAAGGAAAGATCAAGAAAGGCAGACTTACATACTGCTACAATTTTTAAAGCAAACATTAATTATATTTTTCATAAATTGAAAAAAACACAAAAAACCTTAAAATTTCTTTCAAGGCAGCAGAAAATGAGAGATGTGTACACCCGTGCATCTCCAAACGAGTCTTTGAATTAATTTGCTACCGATTCTATCTGCAAATGGACTGATGCGTGCCAGTTTTCACTCATAATTAATCCCATAAAAATCTGATGCCCGACCGAACCACTTTATAAAATGACAATGTTTGATTAAGAAATCGCATCAAATTCATAGTTAAAAAGAACACCAATCGGATTTCAATTTGTATTCAGGCAAATTATTATCATATCTGGATATGTGAACATCCGAAAAAAAAAAGGGTAAAGAGTACCTCTGATTCAGATCTCATCGTTAGTTTAGAGAGCGGAGCTGATCAAGTATAAGGTCTCTAATGGAAAAGCTGCTGATGTAGAAGTACGTCCTTGCCCCTTGGTAAGGAAAGAGGCTCAACGTGCGGGCCCGGCCCAATAAGAAGTTGGGCTTTGGCTGGGCCGCAGCAAGCCCAGGCCAGCCTTATATATTTTTAATAAAAAATAATATATAAATATACTGAATCCTAATAATGTATTATAATTCTATATAAAAAATAATATTAGAAATATCTTATGGAGCCCGTACGGCATGTTCGGGCTAGAGTCGAGCCAGGTATCAGGTACCCGGCTCGATGCGTAGGCTCACACACCTCTCGGTATCATGAAATGGGGTTGGAAGTGTAATAAAAACATAAAATTTGGTCGTCACATAAGTGGCCCCATGGAATGTGTTAGGTTATGGATGTGAGACATCTGGATGAATGGATACATATATATGAAAATTCAATGGCGATTCTCCTCATGTAAAGTCACCCAATTCACTTATTTATGATGACAGATGATTGAGAAAAAAATCAATGAAAAAATATGATTGGTATATATATATATATATAAATTAAAGAGAGAGAGATGTAAAAAACTTTATCATCCTTTTACCTTTTTTCTCTCGTGTTGACAGTTGAGATAAAACAAAAAGAAAAATTACTAATTACTAATTCATACTATTTAATAAAAATGTCACATCTTTTTTCTTTCTTTTTTTTTTTACCGCCAGCTTCCACAAAAACTGTACGACCCAAAAGTAGCATATATATATATAAAGGGCACCATTATTTTTTGAAATTTGGGCATGATGGATGATACACAAATAGTAAATGACCTAATAAGACTATTAAAAGTTCTTTAAGACGAGGACTATAGATCAAGACTCAACCGCACTACCTTAATATCTGTGCTTTCTCATGGCGTTGGTCTGTACCAGCATACAACCAACTGCAAATCGCTCTGTTTTTTACCAATGCTTTTGGAACTTGATGCACCTTTAGTTCTGCCGTCGTTTCTAGGAATCTCACCAAGAAAAGAAATTGATGTCTATCATGACGTTTGAAAATCTGAGCAATTCACTGTCTTTTAGCATACATATATATTTTTTTCGTGCTATAGTCTGACATTTCTTTACAGACTCACTGCCTTTGACAAAGCAAAGGCCTTCCTTTACTTACCGCAAGGTCCAACGCTGCATCAGTGCCTGAATTGAAAGCTACACGGCAAGGTCCAAAGCTGCACCGGTGCCTGAGTTGGAAACTATGTGGCAAATCAATTGGCGAAGGCGTTGCATGTTGCTTAACAGCCACTGAGCCGAGTAGGTTAAGAAGGAACACACCTTCTTTAGTTTCTCACTTCTTTTGTTCAGGTGCATGCATGAGAACTGCAAACATCCCATCTTACTACTGTAGTGGAGAGGGACTGAGTTTAATCATCCAAGAAATCTACGTTTTGCTTCTAATCTTTCCCATGGTTAATGACTTTTTCTTTGAAACCAATGAGTCCTGGTCTCCTAGATCGCAAGATTTTATATGAATTGCGTACTCAATCCATTAACCGTTCTGCTAATCTTTTAGGTCCAAAAGCGTAAGGCGACCAAAAGCTTGGGATTTCCTTTACTTTGAAAACATGCAAGAGAAAATCTTTTCGGCCTTCGTCATCAAACTGACGCAATTGAGTCGATTAAGAAGAAAAAGACCATCTTTAGTTTCTTAAAACTCTTGTTGATTACCAAGTAAGTGCATGAGAACTGCAAACGCCCCATCTTACTATATATTAGTCGAGAGGGACTGACTTTCAACATCAAAGAAATGTGAGTTTTGCTTCTTTGAGCTTCTAATCTTTCCATGGTTAACGACTTTTTCTTCGAAGCGACTGAGTTCTAGATCGCAAGATTTCTTACGAATTCTTAACAGAATCCATTAACCGTTCTGCTAATCTTTTAGGTCCAAAAGCCTAAGGCGACCAAAAGCTTGGGATTTCCTTTACTTTGAAAGCATGGAAGAAAAAAAATCCATTTCGGCCTTCGTCATCAAACTGACGCAATGGTCAGGTCGTATACCATCGACCATCTCAGCTGAGTCAAGTCTTCCGCCGCTATGAATCGATGAGAAAGGAAAAGCGATTCTTTGGGTTTCATGTTAATACGGGTGTGGAGGCACGGGTATTAGGTGGGCAATTGCACACACACAAAAAATATTTATTTTCATATTGATATTTCATGGTAATTTCTTATAAGTTTACATATTGGTGCGTTTGGATGACACCTTAAAAAATAACATTTTGTAAAATTCAGGTTTTTTGACAAGTTTCAGGGGCCTAGTTTATGCATTTGGGTGACAAGATAAGAACCTTATTTTCACTTTTTAAAGCCTGGTTTTTGTTTAAACAACAAAAATGATGAGTTAATATAGTAAATATATTGATACTATTAAAATATGAAGTTTTCCATGAAAAACCAGGGGGGCAAGGTTTTTGTGGCCCTTTGAAAATGAGTTTTGTCAATAATGCCTAAAATCATGTTGTGGAGAAAATGTCTGTGGCAAATTTGGACCCTTGACATATCAAGACCTCAAGACTGCGAAAGAAAGTAAGTACTGAATCAGTATTCAGATTATGCGTCTTCTATAGTTGTAGAGAATAGGGAACAGGTAATGAAAGAAATTAAGATGTTCCTTGTTTGTTTTCTTGAATACCCATGTCAGGTTTCAATCAAACAACTCGTCTTCCTCGGGATTTTGACCGGCAAACTCATGCAGTGAAAGGCATATGTGACCGTGGCCATGACTCCTCGTGCAACATTTAAGATGGAAAAGTGGAGGAATAAGGTCGCTTCTCTCGGGTTCGTCTGAAAACCCAAGTGTAGGGTTTAACATCTCCGGTTGAAAGTAAAACTATGCTCCAGAGTGATTAGAAGATGCAGCGTTTTCTTGAGAAAATATACTTTTTGTTGACTGTATATGATGAACAATTACGATGTCCTGTATGAGAACACCTTTTTTACAAGGCGGGCGATACGTGCTGTTGTCTCTCGTTGTTAAGACAGGCAATATGTTTAAAGTAGGGCCGATAAAGAAGCCCAAAGAACTGAGTTTCTCATATTCAATCTTCGCTTCCCTCCTATGGCACTTAAACTGGTTTGAACAATACTGGAATTAAAACTCAAACTGTGTGTGGCAAATGGTGAAGATAGAATGATAACTATGAAAGTGTTGATGGGGGCAATGGCAGCAGTGATGATGGCGGTGCGATGCTGGTAAAGTGGTGGCGGCGAGGAGGGTAGCAGCAAATATGGAGGTAGTCGAAGTGAGGGTGAGACTCTGGTGCAGGTAGCTCCTGGTGATTGAAAGGTGAATATGTTTCATGAATATGCTCCAAAGTAGATATAAATACATGAACGAAGTTATTCGATTGTTGGCAGTTAAAGTGGTAACGGCGAAAAGGGGTGGAAAATGAGATATTCATGTTAAATTAAAACTAGAACATAGCTTCTTTTATGTATTTATATCTACTTTGGAACATATTCATAGAGCACTAACACCACTGTATATGAAAAATATCACCAAAACTTGATAAAATAGTCCATCATTCCTCTTAATTTGACGAGAATTTGTGTCGATTCGAAAGAGTTAAAGAACAACTCTGCTCAAAAGTTACTCACTAAGAAGTAATTTTGTGTGTTGGTTCCAGGGAATGAATCAGTAGATTAAGGGCAGTCTCTGTTTTTTGTCCCAGATTTAAGCTTCTTCCGGCCGACCTCTTCATCGCCAAAGGGACCTGACGTCCTTCTTTCATCCTGGTAAATTGGTAATACTGAGGCTTGCGCGGTCTCTGGCGCTACAGTTTTTGAAGCAAACATTAATTATATTTTTCATAAACATAAAAAAGGCAGCAGAAAATGAGAGATGTTTGATTCTACTGCAAATGGGCTGGTGCGTGCCAGTTTTCACTGATAATAAATCCAATATAAATCTGATACCCGACCGAAACGCTTTATGAAATGACAATGTTTGATTAAGAAATCGGGTCAGATTCATAGTTAAAAATGACACCATATCTGATTTTAAATTGGATTTAGGTAAAATTTTTATCATATCTGAATATGTGAACATCAAAAAAAAAAAAATGGTATAGACTACGTCTAATTTAGGACTGAACATTAGTCTAAACTTAAAGAGCAGAGCTGATCCCAACTCCCCCAAGGCGTCCAATATAAGGTCTTTTGGAGAAGCTGTCTTCTTGGTAAGGAAAGAAGGAGGTTCAACTCTAGGCCTGGGCATTGGACCGGCTCGGCCCAATAAGGAGTTGGGTTTTGTATGCCTGAGCATTGGACTGGCTCGGCCCAATAGGGAGTTGGGCTTTGGCTGGGCCGCAGCAAGTTATTGCGGCCTAGAGCAGCCCGGTTAAAATTGAAATATATATTTTTAATATAACATAATATATAAATATAATTAATCATAATAAAATATTATAATTATATATAAAAAAATCTTATGAGCTGAATTGGGTTTAGTAGGGCCTACCAGGCCTAGAGTCGGGTCAAGTATCAGTTACCGGGCCCGATGCCCAAGTTAAACCAAACTCTTCTTTTCATGAAGTGGAGGTGGAAGTGTAATAAAAATCCAAAATTTGGTCGTCACATAAACGGCCCCATGCAATGTGTTGGGTTATGAATGTGAGACATTTGGATGGATGGATACAAATATATGAAAATTGAATGGTGATTCTGGACATATAGAGGCGCCCATTTCACTCGTAAGGGTGGGTCGTTTGATCCATCATGACAGACTGTTGAGAAAAAAACAATGAAAAAAGTGTGAGATAGATATTTTGTATATGAATGCATGGAGGCAAGTATAAATATAAGACAGAGATATACATATGTAAATAACTTTATCATCCTTTTACCTTTTTTTTCTATAGACAGTTGATAGAAAAAATTGAGAAAATTTGTGAATTGATACCATTCAACATCTTTTCTCTTTATTTTTTTCTCTTAACCGCCAACTTCAAAAAAAAACTCGAAGGCTGTCTACCATCCAAATGCGTAGCACATATATAGAAGGGCACCATTATTACTTAAAATTTGAACTTCTCTTGTTAAGAAGACACCAAAAAAAAAAGTA
Organism: Nymphaea thermarum; assembly: GCA_011799765.1. Taxonomy (NCBI): domain Eukaryota; kingdom Viridiplantae; phylum Streptophyta; class Magnoliopsida; order Nymphaeales; family Nymphaeaceae; genus Nymphaea; species Nymphaea thermarum. The sequence goes on from JAANDH010000096.1 coordinate 173,612, forward strand.
GTGAAAATGTAATGGAATTTCAGAGTTCAAGCTGCAGTTTCTACTCAAATTGAGTTTGTATAAAGTGTGTTGGAGCGGATTTACCAACTGCAAATCACTCTGTTTTTGACCAATGCCTTTAGAACTTGATGCACTTTTAGTTCTGCCGTTGTTTCTTGGAATCTCACCAAGAAATTGGTCACCATGTTGACGTTTGTAAAATCTGTGCAATTCACTCTGTCTTTCAGTATACATATATATTTTTTACCATGTTATAGTCTGACATTTCTTTACAGATTTCTTCGCCGCACCGGTGCCTGAGTTGGAAGCTACACGGCAAGGTCCAAAGGCTGCCACTGAGCCGAGTGGGTTAAGAAATGAGACGCCATCTTTGGTTTCTCACTACTTTTGTTCAGTTGCATGCATGAGAACCGCAGACGTCCCATCTTACTACTGTAGTGGAGAGGGACTGAGTTTGAACATCCAAGGAATGAAGGTTTTGCTTCTAATCTTTCCCATGGTTAATGACATAACCAATGAGTCCTAGATCGCAAGATTTTATATGAATTGCGTACTCAATTCGTTAACCGTTCTGCTAATCTTTTAGGTCCAAAAGCGTAAGGCGACCAAAAGCTTGGGATTTCCTTTACTATGGCCTTAGCCATCAAATAAAAAATGCAATGGACAGGTCGTAAATGTCTTGTGCCCACATGAATTGAATCTCACGTTACCAAGAAAGGAAAAGCCATTCTTTGAATCTCACGTTACCAATAAAAAAAAATGTATTTATTTTCATATTGATGGTTTACGGTATTTTTCTCGTTTACATAGTTGTGCTCTTTAAAAATTTAAAATTTTATAACTAATGCCGTGTGACCACAATTTTCAGGCTCATCTGCCCCTAGTTAATCATAGAAGCTTCTATCAAGATATATACTCATGGGAACAGAGTGAATTCGTCAAGGAGCCATGAAGCTAGATTTGCTCAACTCTGATGGCATATGTTTGAGTGTGCCTTTTAACCAAAGACTTCATATGTTTCAGCAATGGAATCAACTTAAGGTTGAGTTCGAATGACATCCTTAAAAATCAACTTTTTTTTTTTACTAGTTTCAATTTTTTTTTTAAATCTGGTTATGTTTAGACAACAAAATGAGCTAATATAGTAAATATATTGAGTAAAAATATGAGGTTTTCTAAGGGGAAAGGGGACAAGGTTTTTGAGGCCCGTCCAAAATGAGTTCTATCAAAATGCCAAAAATGGTGTTCTTGGACTTTTCAATCCAAAGGAGCTCAAGAATTCTATATCTTGAAGCGCATCTCTTGGTAAAATCTGCCAAACTCACCTTACCTGATTGAAAAAATATAAAAAGAAAGGGACAAAGTGAGTGTCTTCATTTGGTAAAAAGAAGGACTTTAGCAGGTGTTTTAAAATTAAATTCCAAGTCTTCAAAGGCCCACTGAAACTGCAAACCAAGTGACCAAGCTGCCAGCGAGAATGGCTTCAGTGTTTCCCACAGTCTTCATACAGGATAACACTTTCAATCCAAGCAGCACAAGGGAAATATGAAAAAACCGAAGGGGGTATAGTGAAACCTTATATTTGTAGAGATCAGTATAAAAGGAGCACCAGGAGCAGGAAGCCTGGCATCTCAAAGTCGCTCTCTCTTCTTCTTCTTCTTGTAGCAGTTGCCGTATTTGTGCTAATCAAGCATGGCATCAGCCGCATCCTTAAAGCTTGACCCGACTTCTGCTGTTAGCTCCTTGGAAAAGAGAGTGGCAACTCGCCCACCCACCAAGAAGGCGAGCTCTGGCTCTTGGATCCTTCAGTTGGTACCTGCAACAGTGCGACCATATGCTGACTTGGCTCGTGTCCACAAGATTATAGCATTTTGGCTTGTGGCTTGGCCTCAATTGTGGTATTATGCTTTTACATCAATTAATTAATTGTGTGTATGTGTGTGTTTGTGTTGCAAGCAGGGTCAGAGGTAAGTGCGGGCTGCATGGCGCATACGCCCCACTGAACCTTTTATAAAACCTTGTTTTTAATTATTGGATCTAGGTAGATTTGGGTCTAATTATATAAGTCAATTTCATGAAACCCGAGTCACCATCCCAAGGCCAATTGAAAATTTGTTACCTGTATATCTAATATGTTCAATAGGCAAAAAAATTTTGGCTCTGCCCCTGAATTTACACTTCACCATAAAAGCTCAAATCCATATGCTCGAGGAAAGAAAAGATACGTCAAAGATCAATTTCAATCTGTAGCTTTTGTCAGGTTCTTCTTCAAAAATCCAAATTAGCTCTCAAGAGAGAGAGAGAGAAGTTTGTTTAAGGAAAGTCGTTTGTTTCATGCTTTTTTTTTCACTTTCCTTCCTTTCAAGGGCACTTCAATTTTTTTTTTTAAAACAAAAACAGCTTTAGCTTTTATATTTATAATCTAATCTCAATTGTGTGACCCCTTTGAAATGGGCGGCGTAAATGATTCCCATTAAAGTTTGGTATTATGGTAACTCCTTGTTTATACATGCAAGATTGTATTATGGTAACTCCTTGTTTATATATGCAAGATTAAAAATCTTCACTTGTAATTTTTGTTGTCTGGCAAAATGGGGTAAGAAGATGAGTTTATGGTGTGAGTTTGGTGCAGGGGAATTGCTTTGGCTACACCGCCTGGTAGGCTTCCGGATCTGAGCTTGCTGTGGGTGCTTGCTTGGGTTGCCTTCTTCGAGAAAGGGTTGGCCTGCACCATCGATGACATATTCGATCGGGATCTTGATGCCAAGGTATGATTCTTTGTCTCTCGTTCATGTTCATGCAGAATTTGTTACTATCAGAGATTAAAGAAGAGGCAATCTTTCTGTAACAATTAATTCATGTATCCATTTCTAACGTCTCGAAAATCAAGTCGTCCCTTGTGAATAAATGAAATATTAGGCGGTCTTTTTGCCGATATTTGAGTTCATTTTCTTCATTTAGTAACAGCTTGTGTGACGTTTAATTTTAACGCACATAATATTTGCTGTATCGTGTTTCTCCGAATATCCATTTTAAAGCTCCAAAGTTAACCTTCTCGTTTGGCATCACAGGTGCAACGTACAAAATCAAGGCCAATCGCATCTGGACTTATCACGCACTTCGAGGCAACTCTATTTCTTGTCTTTCAAACCTTACTTTACATTGGTGCTCTCTCACTTACAAACACAGTGTGGTCTCTCTCTCTCTCTCTCTCTCTCTCTCTCTCTCTCTCTCTCTCTCTCTATATATATATATATATATATATATATATATATATATATATATATATATATATATATATATATATATATATATATATATATATATATATATATATATATAATCCTCAACTAAAAATTTCTATATTTTCTCCCTATCGCAAAATGATTTGGGGAAGGTCACTGTAGGATTCATTTGCTTTTCTGATTCTCTGGAATAACTTCCCTCTTTTTTGGCAGTTTGGGTATTGGAACTGCAATACTATTGCTGGTTTTCGCTTACCCATTGATGAAGAGAATTACATATTGGGTATGCTTCGCATTTAATATACGAGTCTTCTTTTGCTCAACTGCAGTTGTTGATCATGGTAAACTTAATTGCAGCCATCAGCATTCCTAGGCCTGACGCTCAGTTGTGGAATCTTAATGGGCTGGTCAGCGGTTAAAGGGAGCTTAAGTATTGCTGGCATCTTCCCATTATTCACTTCTTGTGTGATGTGGACTATGGTACATGACACTATGTATGCACAACTGGTAAGTGAAATTTTTGTACTTTATGTTTACTGCAATCATAGATTTAACATATTTTTGAAGGTCACATGAATTTGATACAACAGTTGGAAGTAAGTGATAGCGAAAAAAATCACTTTTTCTGAAGGTACTGCATTTGTAGGATGATAAACCTGAGACTGGATCCATTTAGTCAGATCTGGTGAGAAAAAATGATCTAAATACAGTTAATAAAACTTGCACATGCCATGCACTTGCACTGACTGAATCGATTAAGAGTTCAAAATCCAACCAATCCCTGTTGGAATCGGTTTGTCACTACAACTTTAGGTTTTAGTAGACTCTGAATTAGATTAGGAAAGAACTAATCAGGTTGTATCAGGTTAAAAGTGGATCTGAACACCTGAGTTGGAAGGGTACTCCGGTCGTGTGACCACTCATGTCTCAAAGCAGTCCTGAACGAACCCTGAGAGCAAGTCCTGAACCTGAGAGGGACAATGGAATAAGTTTTCACCTTTAGGAGCACCACAACGGTGGATCTGATGTGTATCTGAACCAGTTACTGATTTACATGCATCTGGGGATCCACAAGCCAACATTTTCTTGAAGGCCCAGTAAATTTCTAAACTGTGGTAAGATTTTACTGGGGACATGCATGGATGACCATGTTAACTGTCTCTGTTGGGGCATGTGAGTGCAAAAATTGCGTACTTTTTCCGTTGTGAATCATAATTTGAAGATTTGGTAACTGCGAGCCCAATTGTATCAGGATAAGAAAGACGACGTGAAAGCTGGTGTAAAGTCCGTAGCCTTGATGTTTGGAGAATCAACAATGAGTTGGATAAGTGGATTTGGAGTTGCCACCATTACTTTCTTCCTCCTCACTGGATACACAGCAGGCTTGGGTACGTGCTCTCTCTCTCTCTCTCTCTCTCTCTCTCTCTGTGTTCTTATAAAACGATCATTGTTCTTCCTGAGCAGGTTGGCCATACTATGCATTTTTGGCAGTTGCAGCTGCGCAACTAGTGTGGCAGATTTGGACCCTTGATATATCAAGACCTGAAAACTGCTTCGAAAGGTCAGTACTGCTGATAACTATAATCTATTCATCATTATTGAGATTATGTGTCTTCTACAGTTGTATAGAATAGAGAACAGGTAATGACAGAAAATAAGATGTTTCTTGTTTGTTTTCTTGAATACCCATGTCAGGTTTCAATCAAACCAATACTTCGGAGCTTTCGTCTTCCTCGGGATTTTGACCGGAAAACTCATGCAGTGAAAGACATAAGTGACCGTGGCCATGACTCCTCGAGCCACGTTTAAGATGGAAAAGGGGAGGAATAAGATCTCTTCTCTCGAGTTCATCTGAAAGTCTTCTGACCGTTGATGTGAGACCCAAGTGTGGGGTTTAGTAGAATAAGCATGTAGTTGCACTATAAAATGTCTAATATCTCTGGTTAATAGTAAAACTATGCGCCAATGTGATTAGTAAGTTACGGATTTTTTTTCTTGAGAAAGTATATTTTTGTGTTGGCTAGTCAGATGAATGGTTTATGATGTCTTATATGAATGCGCTCAGATTTTTCTTGAGAAAGTACATTTTGTGTTGACTATGTATGATGAATGGTGTCTTATATGGGTGCACCTTTTTACCGACGAAGCAATATGTGCAGTTGTCTCTTGTTGTTAAGACAGGCAATATTTTTAAAAGTGGGGTCAATGAACATTGAACTAGCCTAAAGAACTGACTTTCATGTATTCAATTTTGGTTTCCCTCCTATCACGATAAGCTGATATCAAGTTCATAAAAGGACTGACTGAAAGTGAGTTGAGCTTGAATGTGGTGTAAAATATATTGATTCAGAGAAAATTGAGCAGTAAAACTTGAACTGTGACCTTCCTGACACAATCTCAAGCTAGCCTGTAATGGAATTTGAATTTTAAGTTCCCTAGAAAGAGCACATTGCCGATTTGCTCTAGATCAACTACGTCATATGACGTGCTGAAATATGCGAATTATAGTTGACAAGCTTACGTAGGCCGAGACGAGTTAGGCAGATTACCCATTGGACATATTTATACTGTCGCGTTCACGTATGTTGTCCACTTAACTATTTCCCAATGTTCCTAGAACCTTCTTGCATTTTCTCTGTCACAAAACCCACAGCATCACACGAGACGTTGCTCTTCAGTGAAACACATTATGTAGTCTTGAGTAACAACTTCGTCCAGTAACAAGTAGATCTTATATCGATATCAATATTTCCTTCGTTCTTGGAGTCTACTTTAGGGGTCATTTTGTACAAGCGAGCAGGTGCTATCAGTATGAACGGCCAAAGGGACTACAGTTTTGAGCTGTCATCGCTATGGACCAGTATCCATCTGAAACCGCCGGAGAGAAGCCCATACAACTGCTGGCGTTGCTCCCTTTTCAAATTTTTATTATTGTAAAATTGATCTTATGTCTTTAAATGCAAAAGGAAAAGAGCAGGACAATTCGACGTCGTTCACTACAGCAGGATCAATTGTCTGAATCCATTTAATAGCAGGAACGTAACAAACACGTACACACACGACGTTTGCACACAGATAAGCGACTCATTTGGACCATCAGAGATCCAACACAGAGAATGGCAGCTCGGCAGGAATGCAAGTTGATTCACAGCGATTCTGTCGAAGGGAAGCCAAAATAGGTTGCCAGCACAAAACTCTTTTTCACCCAATGCCTGAAAGTCGTGCATAACAATGCATCACGGCTGCAAACCCAAGCACGTCAAGAGACGGACCTTCTTAAGTCAGGTCAACCAACCAAGTAGAACTACTGGTAGAACCTGAACACGGACAAATAAGAGAGCCGTCCATCTTGTTAGATGGGCTTGAGCTGAACGCCTGAAAGCCGGCCTAGAGTTAAGGACTCAGAATCAATCAGCCGTGCGCGTAACCTGGTAAAAGCTACGACTAGTCCTAGCTTGCCTATCCAAAAACAGAAAACCTCGATTCCTTTCAAGAGACTAGCTAAAGAAGTGTTGCGTTCTTTGTACATACATCAATCCTACTAATTGCACTACATCCTTTTTTCTTGACGAGGCATGCGACCATGTGGACGAAAGCCACCATTCATGAGAGATAATCCCACGTAAAATACAGACGATGCAGAGTTTCCCCTTCAAAACCCAACTATGCATGCAGTCGTGCACACGTTTAAGGGATGCACGAAATCAACAAAAACGCGTCACGGTGTTCTGTTTTACGATTTATCTATTTAATGGTGATATACCGGTTCGTTCCGTGCTTGGCCCAGTGATCCTTGAGATCCACTGGCATGGACAAGTCTTGGCCCTCGGCTGCGAGCTTGTTGAGCAATTTGTTGAAGGCGCTGCCGCTCATCTTTCGGCCGCTCATGCGGGCGTGCCTCTTGTTAGGCATTACGGGCAGCGGGTACATGGATATGGTGGTCGTGCAGCACGCAGACTGCCAGCCTCCATTGCCCCACTTGTAGCACTGCTGGAAGGAGCCAGTGCAGGAGCAGATGGGGATCGGCATTGTTGAGTCATCGAACGTCACTTGGTTCAGTCCCAAGTCTTGATCCTTCCACTCGTGCTTGGTCACTGAGAGCTGCTTGTTGAGATCCTCGCCTGTTGCCTGCCGCCTGGATTTCCTTGCCCTTGGCATTCTGGGGCTACTGACTGTTTTGCTTTCTTTCCGTGGTCGCTTCATACGCCTGGGTTTTACGTTGAGAACCTGGTCTGATACTGCAATTGGAAAGGCGTCGGCAGCCGAGTTATCTCTCGGGTGATAGCCCATGTCTGCATGCATGTGCTTACTGCCTGGACGTGGATTGGCACCATGAGTGCTTGAGGGGCAGGGCATGCCATTCTCCCTTGCATACTCGAGAGCCGAAATGGCTGCATCACGTTCCATGATAGCTGCATTCCTCTCAGCAAAGGCAGCATCCCGTTGCATGTAAGCCAGGTCCCTCTCGGCCAGTGCAGCCTTCTTCTCGTTCACAGCTGCATCCCTCTGCTGGATTGCAGCATCTCTCTCGGCCATAATGCCCATCAACCTCATAGCTGCGTGATCCTTCATTGACTGTTGTGCTATCCACTGTCAACCACAAACTAGAATCATCATCAATGATTCCATTGCAATTTGTTTCAGTTTTACCAAGACATTCTCTCTCTCGCTCTCTTTTCAGGAAAACCACAATGAGTACCTGATGAGAAAGCACAGGTTTGAACTGATCTGGTTTGTGTCTTCCATTTTCCTTTTGACCGCCTTCCGCCATGGTCCATTCAACTTTAGCAACAGAGAAGAGACTGAATAGCTGCTCTAATTGTCCAACTGCAACAGACAAAAGAAAGCTTCTTTACCTACAACCCAAATTCGAACTCCAAGTCAGGGGATAAAGTTGTCTATTTGTTTTTGCTATCTTCATTAGAAACAAGCCCTTGACAAGAAAAGTGAATTTAAGGAAACATGCAGGGAGAACGTGAACCAAATCTGAGCTAACGAAACAAAGAATTTGTTAAGATAATGTTCATATCACCTGGAATAAGTTTCTCATGATCGTTGACATATGACAAATAAAGGATAACCGAATATCCAAGCAAAATCTATCCTTTATCAATCTTATAATAAGATACAATAGACAACGATAACAATTACTGCGTCACACACTTGGGAACTTATTCAAGACATTGCATACCATGTGTATGTCCTGATTTCTCAGGATGAGAAGTTACTTTCTGAACTGTTTTCCCGTAGACTATAATGTGTATGTAATGTAAATGTTCGCAACATGAGAAGTATTTCTGAACTCGTTTACAGTAGAACCCCAAACTTCGCAAAAACATTGATAAACCAATATACAACAGAAAGACGAGTAAACATCGATGACAAGTGGATATGTCTTTAATTAAATGACTCCAGGATAAGAGGTGCAATGGAGATATGAACTAGTTTGCTCATGCATGATAAAGTATCCAGCAAACTAGAAAATGCTGCAAACCTAGACGCAAGCACAAACAGTTCCAGACGAAAAGAACATTTGAGTTGTCCCAATATGAACCATATCCTATACTTCTTTCCAATTTTTATAAAATAATACGATTGTCTTAACTCTTAACCAAAACAACTAGAAGCAGGCACAAATAGTTATAGATAACAATAATATCTTTGACCTGCACAAGAATGAAATTGTATCCTAATATTTTTTCCTCAATTTTCGTCAATCTAGGTAGTTCATAGACAACAACTAGGGCATGCTCTCTCTCTCTCTCTCTCTCTCTCTCTCTCTCTCTCTGTCTCTGTGTGTGTGTGTGTGTGTGTGTGTGTGTGTACGTTGTTAAGGATAACAACAGTTTTAATGAACGATCTACCATAGAGATACAATGACTGGAAAATAAAGTCCAAATGCCAAAAAATAATACAGCCATAAGGAAAAATTGAAGCCGGAGAATAACCACCTCGGTGAAATTTGATTTCTAGATGACATAACATGTGCTAACCAGGGGAGAAGGATGACTTTTCCACTAGAATTCACAAAAAAAATGAAGCAAAAAGTAGCAATAACCCTTGAGAGCACAATGACTATTGCAGATTAAAATTGATAACATTAGACATTTACTAATGCATTGGCATATTGTCTCCAACCATCAACACCTCAAGCAAGCTCATCATGTCAACACTCAACAACAACCTCCAATCAGTGCCATAGAAATCCCATTTGAAGAGGTGTGCACAGGTCCAGTTACTAGTTTATCCCATATAACTTGATTCTTCCATTCATAAGAAGGGAACTTCTGAGTCTCAGACATTACTAACGATTGGAGATTGGTAGTTAAGTAGGTTTTTTCCTCCTAGTGCAAGTCAATTTACCCAAAGTCACCCAATACATGGGAAAGAAGCATCTCCTATTGAAGTTCGACCTGAAAAATTCTCACCATCTTCAATAATGTAAACAGAGTATGGAGACGACTCAAAAATGTGGACAGTGAAGATGCAGAAAGAGAGAAATAGGCACCCATCGAACTATCATTGATAAGGGATTCAACTGATAGATTAAAATATTGAAACCCAAGGAAAACATGAGAAAGAACAAAAAAATGAGAAGATTATCAACGCAAAAAACATAACGACTTTGAAATGTCTTAAGCAAATTGAGAGTTAAACTTCACAAAAATCAACAAGTGCATTCATTTGAAGCTTTCAAAAGATGACAACAACATCTTGTCCATTAGCATTGTATTCTTGCTATGCATTTTTAATGCCAATCCTTAGAACTATAAGTTTGCTCCAGCATGTGTGATGAAACATTTCCAAGACAAACCTAAAAAGAACTGAAAAAATCCCAGTTTTTATCACATAGAGGAGGTCATACAATCACATTCTTGAGGATAAATGCAGCCAACGAAAAACACAATACAGATGCTTCTAAATACAAGATAACGACCGGAACAGAGTTTGTCTTTTCCCCACTCTCTCCGCCAATCGAGCTGCTATTACGTAGTCTATTTACCAAATTCTCCACATACACTGTCATCATAACAGGGAACCAAGTATCGTTACCTTTTCCCTACTTCTACTACATTCCGGTGGTCTTTCACCAAATACTCCGCATAAGCCATCATCCTAACCCCGAAACGAGCATCAGTTACTACAGAAACACCTGATTCGAAACTCTCTACAAGAGCACTAAGCTATTAGAAGTACTTCCAGAAGTTTTGTGCAAAAAGACGCACAGAAATCGCAATTACAAGGCAGCTAACAGATTTATGCAACAGAGAACTCCAGAAAAAGCTCGAGTCCATGGACCATCCCTCGCAGCGATCGAAATTTTCTTGTGAACCCTTCAAAGAAAGCTCCAGAGAATGACAAAGTGCGAAAAAAGCGCAAACGACTAAACGATAAGCAGATCGACAGAAAGACAAGAAGATCAAGAGAACATCGAACCTATCCCTAAATTTCTTGTCGGTTAGTTCAAATCGACTAAGAAGATGCTCAGAAACAAGCAATCGTTCCGTTACTGCAGATAACGAAACGCTAAGCTAATAGAAGCAGAAGTGGAAACTTTGGGAAAGCAAGTAATGGTTGTCGCTTGGAAAGGGAAATGAATCCAGATTATTCACAACAGGGAAAATCACAGGCGAACAGGGGAAAAAAAAATCAAAATTTCCCTCACCTGGAGAGAAAGCCACGCGATTTTCCTTCCCTCCGGGATCGTCGTCCTCTCTCTTTCTCTTTCCTTTTCTCTCTCTCTCTCTCTCTCTCTTACTCCTTCCCCCCATTTATATACCCGGGAGTGTGAAATGAGGCTGGTGATGGACACAGAGTCCACTGAAACGGATTTTTTCAGAAAAACACTCTCCAATTATGTGAGTTGACAATTACATGCCTCTCAGCCCTATATTAACGTTTTGGTATCAATTTCCACGTTTTATGTTGCATTGAGTAAGGTTAACAACTTATAATAGTGAAATAAGTTCAAATAACGGTATTTACTTTTTCTTCAGTTCATGTCATCCGATTTTTTCCCCTTTTAAACATACCCACGTAGTTTGATTAAATTAACTTCTCAAGTAAAAGATGATAACAAGTGGCCGAGTTAGAAAAATTCATTGAAATGACACTTGTTTAAAAATACTTAAATCTCGTGAGACACTTATATTTTTATATATGTATATAAGGACAATGTCTATGTGGCTACTAAGGATAACCAATAAAAAACAAATTTGATAGTACCTATAAGATAAGCATTGATGGGTTGGTAACTCAAAAAAACTTTGTTCAACCTTTTCTACACTTGTTCTTATCTTTCTTTTATTTTCCAATTCAGTTTAATCTAATCTTACAAAGAGGGGTAATGATTTATATATTTCTCGAGAATTGACAGAATAAATTCTTCAAGAGATTTACAAATGTGATGGGGCATGATTTTGCTCAGGGGGTAAAAATTTCATTTTAAAATTCATTCATGATTTCCATCGAAAAAAGGATTCGTTTACGATTTAAATAGTTTCAAGGAGCATAGCGTTACTAATCACGCTAGGGGTTTGTTTAAAGCAGGTCACATTTGGATTTTAAAATGCAAGGACATTGGATATAATATATCTATTTGATACTAAATCCAATCCAAATCTAAATATAACTCAAATCAGATGTTATTTCTTAAATTTGAATATGATCTAAATTCTTAAACCATAATACTACCCAAGGGGGTTGGCGAAATGCTTGAGGCGACCGGTTCCGTTTCGAATGCCCTTGCCATCAACCATTTGTGTTGCAAACAAGGGATAACTGATGTGCAAGGTGAAGCACGGTGGGAATGGCGCCTTGAGGCACCAAAAACAGTCCATGTACATTAGGGGGATAAATGGTTTGATGAAAGTTTCGACCTTTTTTCTAAGCGGTGGGAAACCCCGTTCGCCCGAAAAGACATGGAAAATGGCCTTAGTGTTTTTCTAATACATAATCTTTCTTACCGGTTCGAGTCAATCGACCTACTACTGGCAGAGAGAGAGAGAGAGAACTTCTTCTTCATGTTCTCACCAATTGCCTGCTTGAGAATTATTGGATTGAAGATTTTCATTAGGAATGCACATATTACATATGCATTTTGTAATAATGTAGTCCCAAATAAAAAGGACCCGGTGTCCTTATCTATAAAGTTTATGACTTTGGAGATCCTAAGATCTATGATCCCAATATTCCATTTAAAAACCCTTGGTGTTTCAAATTGATGTAGAACTTTCAATTGGAAAAGAACATTTTTCTTATATTTTTGTAGATAAACATATCAATTGTTTATAAGTTAAAAATAAGTTTGGAGCTGGATCTTTGTGGCTTAATACACTTTTTAAATATTTACTTTGGGGGAACCGCATTCGGCAAAACCGTCAAGGTCATACTCGCATGCCTCTAAGATCTAACTTGTTTTGGGGTCTAGGTGGACTTATGATACTCCTCAATTTTAACTCATGCTTAGCGCTTGCCACTGTTTGCAACCCAGAAAAATAACGCTATTGTTGCTGGTTTCTCTTAGCGCTTGCCATCGTTTGCAACCCAGAAAAATAACGCTATTGTTGCTGGTTTCTCTGTTAATACATAACCATTAATTAATGTGGAGTTACTAACAATATTGTCATTTATCTCATAATAGCCACAAGAAATACACAACAAGGATGTTGGAAGTAATATTTTGAAGGGTGGTGATTGTGAGATTTGAATTTTGATTGCTTTCTTTAATTGCCAAAGGGCCAAACCATTGCACCTTCCTCTTTGGAACTAAACTTGGATGCAAATGTTATATATAATTCAAACCCAAAGAGTGGACTTTCATTGCCCTAGGAAAACGCGCCTCCCCCATTTATCAACACATGAAAAGCCCTAGTAAAGTATATTGGCGAAATGCAAACAAGAAGGGTAAATAGTTAACTCAAATTGGATATTTTTTCTGCTGATCAACTAAAAAAGTGCGAATTTTAACTCAAGGTAAAAGTTCACATCATTTGTCTATTAAAGGTCTTGGCCTTAGTTAGAACTCTCTTACATCAAACTTAGCGCCACATTGAGTTATTGAATTTAATCCAAAAATTTAACCACAGTAACAAGAATCAGTTAAAATCATCCAAATTGAAAGTCAAACTCAGTAATTTAGCATGTTGAATGACTTGCATTGTTCACATTAACAAGAAGAATGAACATATGTAAGAGTGTTTTGATACACCGGCATTCCTATGATTAGAAAACACATTTGAATATATATGATTAGAAAACACATTTGAATATATATTTAAGAAGGTTAAGTCCAAGTTTCTTTACACATTCGGCAAATAAACACACACAAACACACACACATACACATGCAACAGCTCGCCAATGCTTGGTGACCAAACAAGAAGGCTTAATTTCGCCCCCAAACTGTTATCGGACCGCCCATAACTTGGCTCACCCAGAAGCTTGGCTTGGTCCTCTACTTGACCGAGCCATCCCCACAAGAACAGACCCACTGGGCGAGCCATTTCAGTGCACCCAATCCTTGCCGGGAAGCACACCCAAAGGACAAAATCACAAGAGAAAGAAGAGGGCGTTAAAAATCGCCTTATTCCATTATGACGCTAAGCGAAAGGGAAGGCCAAATCTTCCAGCGCCTTCGGCCAATGGGAAAACGGATAGATACTTCGAAGGAGGCATATTGGACGGTCGAGATGGAGCCAGGTGGACGGCGTAGGATGCACGAGAGGGAGGGCGCGATCCGTGTGAGGTGAGAACCAGCCAATGAGGAGTCGCCTCCCTCCTCCCCTCCTTCGTACTTAAACCCCCGTCTTCCTGGTGCTCGGTGTCAGCGAATCGGAATTCAGGAGTTCGTTGTTCTCTCCGAGTCGTGTTCGTGTCGTTTTTTCGGGTTTTCGCTGTCTCCGTTGCGAATGTCTGAGGTCGAAGCTCCGGCGGTTGAGCCCGAGGCCCCGGCGGCCGAGGCCCCGGCGGCCGAGGCTCCGGCTCCTGAGCCTGCTCCTGCTCCGGTGGCGGAACCGGTGGCTGATAAGCCGGTGAAGGAAAGGAAGGCCAGGGCGCCGAGGGAGAAGAAACCCAGGGAGCCTAAGTCGGCTCCGTCTCATCCTCCTTACTTCCAGGTTTGTGCCTAATATTTGAGGTTGATCAGTTTTTCTGATTGAGATTGTGGCATAGTGTTTTTTTCAGTTGATCTTCTCTCGGCCGGCAAATTTTTTGTTATTTTGATGTTTGTTCGATGTTCTTTTTTTTTTTCGGAGATCGAATGATGCTTATTGTGCTTTTGTCGGTTTTCTTTATAAATGAATGGTGTTTTTGACACTTCTTTTTCTTGAATTGGCGCCGACTTTGCTGAAACTGGGATTGGTTTTCTGAGATATAATGATCCGTCAAGCATCGCCGCTGATCGTGATCAATTTGTTTCTCTTTTGGTGCCTTTGCGAAGGAATTTCTTACTTTGACGTGATTTTAGTCACTTTCTACCATTTGTAGTTTTAAGTATATACAGTATTAGGTTGTCTTTTGAATGTTAATCTTCTGTTCTTCCCATCTCTGTTTGAAGCTTATCATCTTTAAATTTGTTCTGAAAATTTGTGCTATTTCTAGACCCTGTTTTAGTATTTAAGGAGTGATCGTCGTAGTAATTCTGATCTTTTCTGTTTTTGTGTTTTGCAGATGATCAAGGAAGCCATCACCGCTCTGAACGAGAAAAGTGGCTCGAGCGCCCACGCGATCGCTAAGTACATGGAGTCGAAGCACAAGGCGGTACTTCCAGAGAACTACAAAAAGAAGCTCGCCCTGCAACTCAAGAACGCAGCGGCCAAGGGCAGTCTCGTGAAGGTCAAGGCCTCATTCAAGCTGTCCGAGGCTCCCAAGAAGAAGCCAGCCACCGCCCCGGCCAAGAAACCCACCACCAAACCAGTCGCCGCCGCCAAGCCCAAGAAGAAGAAGACGACGACGACCAAGAAGCAGGCTCCCGCTGTGTCGGCTAAGCCGGCTAAGAAACCCGCCGCGAAGAAGGCACCTAAGAAGAAGGCCGCCGCTCCGAAGCCCAAGTCCATCAAGACCGCCAAGTCTCCGGCCCCTAAGAAGGCCAAAAAAGCCGCCTGATCGGCGATCGCCATAGAAAATTATAGATCTTCCATGAGTTGGATAAATTTCGACGATGTCCAGAAGTTGTAACTCGGTCTTTTTGGTCTCTTGTTCTTCGACCTTGTAAATTCTCAGGTCCTCTTTTTCTCTCTTCTGTGAAAATTGAATGAGCGGTCTGATCTTTGATGTTATCACCATCCTGCCTGTGTTGCTTCTTCTTCTCGGGGTGGTGGACGCGAACTGCGTTTTTCGAAAGGGCCAAAACCGCCAACTCTAAAACGGGCCTCATGTTTCGGAGATTTTATCAATGGTGGACGGTGTTTGGTTGTTTCCCGATTTCGTCAATGGTGGGAGTTCTTATCCTGTCGTTGTATCAAATGACGGTTGTGTCTTAGGGTGGGGGAGGCCGGAATGTGAAACCAGGGACGAAATGGGGTTCTATTTTATCCATGGCTGGCGCTTGTGTTCGTGAAAGTTCTCCGGGGGCCCGTCTAGATTTTGGTGGTAAAACGCTGACTTAATAAATGTTATCTTCTTTGAACTTTCTAATGTTGAGTATTATTGTTAGGGTGCGTTATTCTTATCCCCGTAGGCAAGTTGGAGGCGGAGGACACAAATCATTTCAGTGCTCTGTCCTTGATTGTTGATTTGTTGGTGGTGGAGACAAATCTTGTCAGTGCTTTGGCAATGGAGCTATTGAAAGAAGGAGAGATACTTTTGGTTGATGAATAGGTTGTGGACAGTGTTGGTGTCGGCAATTTTCGCTTGAGGTTTGTACACCTTGGATTTGAGATACATAGTTACTTGAGATATCAAATTCATGGCTTTAAGATAAAAAAACTCCTCATCCCTCCATTCAATCTATGGTTTTTTAACTTCAGTTTGTTTAAATTGAGAATCTCTCAAAACACAAATTTTTATGGGGCATCAGATGTAACCCTGTTGTAGGTGGTTGTGGAAAAGAGAATCAAAGGGCATAACAACTGAGATTTGAAGATTTGAACTAGTGACCAGCGAGCTGCTTAGAATCATCATGTCACTCTCTTTGGTCCTGCTGTGTCATCCTTTATTCAATTGATGAGAGATATTTAGTATGTTCCCAGAGAGGGAGTGTTGCGTCTCTTTCTTCATGGCTTGTTTTTCTTTTAACTATTTCTCTCTCTTCCATTATTACTTACGTTCTCAATTTTCTAATACTGACGTCAAATTCAAAACACGAAGCTAGCTTTTGATAAACATTTTAATCTCTTGAATTCATGGTGGATTTCGGGGAACACGTGTTGTGCCAGTTTTTGGAAGACGAGATATTCAATAGGGTAAGAATCCCAACTTGCTTGACTTGCGATAGTGGCTTATAAATGATAAAGGACGGGACCAAAGAAGCAAGATCACAGTAGAAACCAAAGAAGCAGGATAACATGTCCTATGGGCTTCTAACAATGTTTGAAAGGAGGCAAAGACAAGCTTCGTCACTCCAAACTCCTATCGGACCAGAGTGAATAAATGGGATAAGCCTTGTCAAAACAATAGATACTCATTTAACTCGATATCATTTGTATCTCCTCATAGCGTAAGGGAATCCCAAATCAAGAATCTTGTTCAGAGACGTGGCAGAGGACAGGGCAGACGTAAGGAAAGAAATTAAATGGCAGCCAAAGTTTCAGAATACATACTTTGAGTTTCTCAAAAAGAAACATGAGGTGAGGCATGATTGCCAGCGTTAAATGCTTAATCCATCTGTATAGTTTGATTGCAGAAATTTGCTATTGAATTTGAAGCACATTGAACTTCTTCCTTGTACAAACATGTGTGTGTATGATACCAGGATATGTTAGTACAGCACTGTTTAAATTAAGGGACCACCCCAGAGTAAGAGATGGTGGAAAAAGAAAATCGAGAACTTTCAAAGCCTGCACTGAATTGTAACCAATAAAATAATAAAGAAGTATTGAACATTGAAAAATAAACTAGAATTTCACAGGACTTGAGAGGCAATGTCATGAAGCACGAGAACTTTGTTTCAAGGTCTATGATCACGACTCTGTGACAAAAAGGTTGCGAAGTGTTACGCCTGAAGTGTTGTAGCCATCAGCTGATCTTGAGGCGATGGCCATAAATTGCGAAAGACGCGTTCAGTCTGAGCTCATCTTCTTTTCTATGCTCGATTTGCTCAGGACAAACACCCCAAGGAGAATAAGAAAGGCACCAAGAAACCACTGCAGAGACCAATAGCAATCAACATCAATAAATATATATGCATTTTATTAAGAAGATTCACCCCAATAGCTCAATATCAGATAGCACAAAGTTGCAAATGAATTGAAATGGGCTACCTGGGAAGATAGTGGTTCCCTGAAAAGAATAAAGCCTGCTATACCGGAAGCAAGGAAGTTTGTGGCGAAGTTCATGACAGTAGCCTGTAGTGATGACAGCAGCTTGAGGCTGTTAACATGGCAGCCCCACATGACCATGTTGCAGGATATGACCAGGCCATACTTAAAGAACTGCCACCTCCAATGAAGCTGCAGAAAGCAATAGGAGAAAATAGTTGCTTTTAGTTGACATGATAAAAAGCATACCCGGCAACAGTGAAGAATGAATGACTTGCTCTAGGATGCACAGGTTCAATCGTTTCAGACCACTGTAGCCACAATCAAGTGGAATTGAAGCAGCAGAATGGATCTTAGTTTCCTTAATTCAGCAGCAAACTCGAGTAGTCCACAAAAAGATCCATCTGAGAGGATAGCTTACTAAAGGTTGAGGGTTGAGCAGGTCCATCGATGTCCTGCAGATGTTGATTGCTTGGTGTGCGACAGAGGTTCCATAACAGACTCAACCTCTTCTTGATATTCTCGGTTGAATAGACAAGAAAATAACCAGAGAAAATCACAGATCACACACGCACACACATCTGTGCAACATGCTCATCATCCTGACATCCCCTACAATTAAAGCGTTTATGGAATCTGGCCTTCAAAGTTCAAACTACAGAAAAGAGAACCTTTATAGGAAAGACATCACCCACATAAGGCCTTAGATCTAACGCGACAATGCAAGATTTGGTTGATAGACGAAAGCACAAAGAGAGAGGCAGACAAATGTTTAAAAGGAAATGCCAGGGAAAGCAACAAAGAATACCCCATGCAGAACCAAAACTTCACTGTAAAAAAAAAGGAATGAAAACAATTTCAATAAAGACCAGTCATAGAAATACGAACAGGTTCTAACTGAGAAAGAACACCTGCAGTTCTGCAAGACTATGATTTATAAAGTGATTAGGATGCGGCAAGTTTTAAACTTGTGCTTGTGGGCATGCTAGGGTGATGACCGATGGCTTCGTTACTCTACAGAGAGAACCCTAAAGATGGTAGTGATCATTCATATAAATGCTTTTACTATTCTAAAAAATAAATGGTAACCATCGACGCCTTAAAGGAGGTATCAGCATAAAATTTTTAATAGTAAACTAGATAAGCACTAGTTTGCCCCTGAAAAAGTGAACTAAAGTCCCAAATTAAGAAAGCGACAGAGAGAGGTTGCCAAAGTTGCACTTCTAAAATAAATTCGTTCGAAAGAGAAAATCTCTCTAAAGCCATGAATTAGAGCGGAAGACCATGCATTGTGACCAAACGGCAGAAACATATTTTCACAGTAACGACATTGCCTCCTTTCATCTAGTGGATATATACAGCGATGCCAGTTTTTATAAACTTGGATCCATGCTTAGAAAATGTTCACAGAAAATAGTGAATTTATATGTCAACAATCCAATCATATTGTTTCGGGCATCGCTTTGGTGGCAGCCAATACTGTTAATCAATATCAGATTACTATTACCTATCAGATGACTATTACAACGATTCATAAGGTTAAAAATCAGTCAACATGATCTACAAGCAGATGAATTCAACAATCCCCACCACGCTAAAATTTGGGCATTTGACACAAGTTCCAGAAATCAGACCCTCCATACGTCTAAATCTCGGCTTCCTCCCGCACTTGTACAATAATAATATGCACAATTTTCTGCTCCCACCCTCCGGACACAACCAAAACAAGAAAGAAGCAAGGGGAAAATGGCCCCTCAGCAGATGAAATTCCTATAATTAGCGTTGAAGTTGTACGCATACGCGGACCAGATTAGTTGGTTTCCTCAAGCACAAGACAAACTAACGAAACATTAAAAATAGTAAAACCGAACGAAATCCAAATCAAAAAGCGGGATACAGGGAAAGAAGGGCGATGTTCTTACCGAGGAAGGGAAAGCTTTGGCAGAAACAGCAGCAAGAGCAGCACAGACGCCAGCAAAGAAAGCCCACGCGTACCCTCTCCTTTTTCCCTCCATTTCATTTCTGAGGAAGATCCTTGGCTTGCGATCCGCGACTCCTCCGGAGGGAACAATCAAGAATCGACAAGCTCAGTACTGTGAGAGGAAAAAACGGGTCAAATATTCGGCGTACTGACCCGAAACCGGGTTCCTAAGACTGGATCCCATGTCTGATCCAGAAATAACTTTGGGACCCACGGTGATCTATTTTACAAAGTTACAAATTATTTAGAAATTTTTTCTCGAAAGTTTACGTATTTAAAATTACTACACAAGTATTTGAATAATTACATAAAATTATGAACCGTTTAAGTTGACCGGGTCCGAAGCGTGGGTCAAACGTGGACCTGGGCTGGGGCCGGGGGAGTGGGTCAGGGCGCAGCCCGGCCCAGAAGGTTGTTTTTTGTGAGAGAAAGAAAGCACAATGGGGAACAAACACAAGGGCGTGTGTGTGGGAAAGAAGAAGGGAAACACTGGTGTTCGGAACGTGGAGAAAGTCCAGCGTGGCGATCCGGGTGTTGGGGCGATGGACCAATCAGGGTGGAGGAATTGGAGGCACACGGATTCTGTGCTTTCTTTCGCCTTTTCCCTCCCCACCAAAGAGTCTTCGGAAAACAACCGCCGCCTCGGCCTCGGCCTCTTTCCCCTGCTTCTTCCCAACCGCCGGATATAAATAGCATCAAGGACAGACCTGGGTAAACTTTTCTCAACCTTCTCTTTGTGGGTGATTGGTGGTTGGATTCTCCGCTCTCTCTTTCTGTCTCTCTCCTTCTCGCAGGTAGCCTCCCTCTCTCTGTCTTTCGCCTGCGAAGGTTGTTTGTGTAATTTGATTTTGGTCGTTGTTTGCTCCTCCTGTAGATTTGTTTTCTTTGATCTTTCTTCCTTTATGAAACTTGCATCTTGAACGCATGATTTTATCTTGTACTTGATCTCTCCTGGAATTCGTTCTCTCTTCTTTCATTGTGCTCGTCTTGGTGGTTTGGTATGCCCTTCCCCCCTTGAAATGTCTCAATTTTTTTTTTAAGCTCTGATTTGTCTTCACAATTTTGGAGCTGGTGGCGCTCATCCTTTTCTTTCCTGAGATTTGGTTCGTTTTTGAATCGAACAGTTTTTGAGGCCTTCTTCCTTGTGTTGAATCCTTGATTGTTCGTTAGTTCTGGTCGTGATTAGGCTTCGTATCTGGCTTAAGGAAACAAGCATGTCAGCAATATGATTGTTTTATTTTTGTGGGGGTTTTCTCCAACAAGTGGCTTATTTTTTAGGGTTTCCGTTTTCTTCATTATATGTTCTTTGTTCATGTTTAGTTGTTTTGCGTTGTAGACCCTAATTAAAAGTCCCTCTAATGCTTATTCAGGTTTTTGGTCTTTAAACTGCAATGGCCCGTACGAAGCAGACCGCTCGTAAGTCTACGGGAGGAAAGGCTCCTCGCAAGCAGCTTGCCACAAAGGTCTCTCTCTCTCTCTCTCTCTCTCTCTCTCTCTCTCTCTCTCTCTCTCTCTTACACTCCGTCCCCTATTTTTCTATCACTCTCTCTCTCCTCCCTCCCTCTTTCTCTCTCCCCGTCTGTCTATGGGTTCAATATGTTTGCTTTGGTCCTTACTTGCTCTTTGACATCGTCTACAGGCAGCCAGGAAGTCTGCCCCAACCACCGGTGGAGTGAAGAAGCCCCACCGTTATCGTCCTGGAACTGTTGCTCTTCGGTATGTGCAGTCTCCACCGTTCTCTGTACTCTAATCCTCAAAATAGTCGCATGTCTTGCCGTATGTTGTGTTGTCTCCTCACCTCTATTTTTCTGTTTCCAGTGAAATTCGCAAGTACCAGAAGAGTACCGAGCTGTTGATCCGCAAGCTTCCTTTCCAGAGGCTTGTTCGTGAGATCGCTCAAGATTTCAAGGCAAGCTGCTAATCCTTTCGTTTCGTGCTTTCCTTTTTTGTATTACTACAGTGGATGTGATTTTTTACTGTTCGAATCCCTAATTGTTTCCGTGCCATGACAGACCGACCTTCGTTTCCAAAGCCACGCTGTTCTCGCTCTCCAGGAAGCGGCCGAGGCGTACCTTGTGGGTCTTTTTGAGGACACCAACCTTTGCGCGATCCACGCCAAGCGTGTGACCATCATGCCGAAGGATATCCAGTTGGCTCGCCGCATCCGTGGCGAGAGGGCTTAACCTCCTTGCTTGTATCCGTATGGCGGCCGTTGGTTGTTTGGCGACTCAAGCGTGGTGGCTCGGTCAACCCGGAAGCTCGTTGATCTGTTTACTGTCTTGTGTTTTTAGCGTCGTTTCTATGGACTTGTTATTCAGAGTTTAGGATTTCTGGAATTCTTTTATGTTCTTGGAATGAACTTGTTAACAGCTTCGATGCACATACCTTGTAACTGAATATGATCCCTGTTTGGCGTTGTTCTATTGTCAATGGTTGCGTGTTCTACTGTTCTGGTTAAATTCGTGAATAATCTTTTCAACAATCTATCATCCGAGCAGATTTGCCGATGTTGTGTCGACTTTGATCGTCGTCGTGTTAGGTTCTTGCCGTTGTGTTTCACTCGCTGCCCATGGCTGTTTACCGGGTTGTGCGTGCTCTGTAACGCGTTCGTGTTCTTTAGCGCGTTTCCTTCTGGCCTTGGTTTCGTAAGTGATGACGTGTGGTTTGGATGTGGTTGTTTCGTTTGTGAGTTAATTTTGACGGTGCCGACTCTCTCGCTTGGTAAATCCTTCTTCGCGGTATGGTGTTTTTCGCGCGTTGTTGTGGCTGCTGATCCGATCAGAATTTTGTTTCTCTCGTGATAATGTATGCCGCGTCTGTTCTTTAGTATGAACGCTTCTTCTTGTCTTCTGTTCTGACGATGGTGTGCAATTTTGTTACCGTGTGAAGCTGTTGATTACATGTTCAATGAATCGAAAGTTCGGTTCGTGTGATGGAGTCTTGCATGGTTCCTGTCCTTTTCTGAAGTGTATTCTGTGGTATTGGTTCGACCTTGGGTTTGATTATGGCCTTCCAACATTTCTTTCACGCGGCGTAAAATTTCTTCAAGACCTGCCTTTCTGCAAGGCGATGGTGATCGAGCTGGCCCACGCTGTGGAGGATAAAACGTGGCCCCCTGGTTTTCCCTTTACTGGGGTTTTGTCTGCTACTTACTTTTTTTGGGATTTTTCCAACTCCTTCAATTGTCTCCAAAATGTTTTGCAGATGTTCGGAACATCGTTGTAAGTGTTGGCGTGTATGCCAGTTGGTCGTCTCCGTAAATGAGAAAACTGATGCTTTCTCGGCTCATCGCCAGCGTTCTGCTTTCAACGATGGATTCTTGTGGTTTTCTTTTCATTTCAGCAGTGTTTTACAGCTTCAAGGTTGCATGGAAATGGTTACTGATTTGTTTGCTCGACAAAGCTATGAAGGGTCATGAACAAGGCTTGTAAACTGTAGTGTAGCTACCAGACGTTGGTTGAATTGCCGGTGGGTAGTAGGAGAATGGTAGCCGGACGTGGTGGTCGGAGTGCCAATCGATCACGAGCCTTATCCTGCCTGCATTGTAGTCTTAATAATCTTATTATGTTACGGGTGGGACTCCAATTCCTGTAATCCTATGAGCGGAACGCCATGGTTTCCTGGACTCTGGATCTCTATCCATGATCCGCAGCTGGGTTGCGTGTCCGATGACATGCCTTAAGCCACAAGTACCCATCAGCCTCTTGTGTGTCGCCGCAAGTATTGTAGGCTTCGGCACATTGTTTGCCGGACAAGTAATCAGATTTAGAAAAAAAAAATGAAAAAAGGGCAGAAAAAAAGTCCAAATATCCGGACCATATCTCAGCCGTTTACCAAACTCCTTTTTTGTTTTGGATATGAACCACTTGCCTAATTACGCCAGGAACTTTGCCTGCCAAAATACTTTCATTTTCTCAATATGAATCTCGATATGTTTGAACTTTCGACTGTGATTAGTGGGGCGAGTAAGTACCTGCAACGAGGAGGACATCGGTAGACCTCACTTATTTTGCCCTCTGTTTTCAACTGTATAATGATTCCAAAGGTAAAGGTTATATCAAACTTGTGGGAGGTCCTTCAATGAGTGAAAGAGCTAGTCAAAAAGCCTAGCAATGGAGGTCTGACTGTGGGGTATGTGCTCATAAATTCTTGGTACCAACCAAATCCATCTGCTGCTTTACATTTATCCCCTTCTCTATGCAACTCTAGAATATTATCTTGAAATTGGTGATCTAATGATGAACGCCATTGTTTTTCAAAAGAATTTGCAGAGCTCAGATTCACTGTGCTAAGGCCTTGTCCCACATCTTCTCCCAACAAGGAATTTGGTCGTCTGTCGAACTTGGGGACCTGAAATTCAGGTCATCCGGAGCCAATTTGAACTCATTGCGTTGCAGTCATGAGTCCTTGAATCAAAGAGTAGAAGCGGTTGCATATGGAGTACAGGCAATTCAGCCACTTTCAGCTTCTATAGATCACATTGAGCCCGCATTCACTAACCCTATTGTTTCTGGATGAGAAAGTCCTTAGTCATCCCCAACATCAGCCCTGAAAAAAACTGAACTGCTGCTTTCCAGAATTTCACATTTTTTATGAGATTTTTGACGCCGGATGCATTTCAAGGTTATACACTTACTGTAATATATCAACTTATTCTAAAAAATCAATGTTTTTTCAAAACTTTGCTAGGATCTTTCCTTGAGAAAGAAAAGGAAACCTCGTAGCGACGCAATGTTTGGAACTGTAGGAGATGAAGTTGAACCGAGCTGGGGTGATGCGGTAGGAGCGGAACAGATTTGATCAGTGGGCTATCTGTGCCTTAATCTTTTTCTCATTCTAAAATGATTCTGGTTATCTTGCTTTCTCGCTTAAATTATTATGAAATATAACATGGACTTAAGAAGTTGTGTGACATTATCTACTTAGCTGCAGAAAGCACAGAAACTCTGGCCCTATTCAGTTGAAAATAATTTCATGCCTAAAGAAAAGGACAACAGCCCAAAGGGGCATAATGTTGCTGGTCGGGTTGATGGGCATGTGAAGGTTCGGTCATCAGTTCGATTCTCTTAGATGCTATTCTTTTGGACTACAAAAACTGGCAGATGTTGTCCTGGAATTGAATTGAATGAACTGCTTAAAACAGGAACCAATGAGAGGGGACACCAAATCCTTCCATATATTTCATTGTGGTTGGTGCCAATGATCAAACAATTAGTAGAGAACTAAATGCGGATTGGGGAATTTAGTTAGGCATGTTTTTTTTAATAGGAAATGATTGCGCAAGGCTTTTTTCTAGTGGTCCACAAAGTGCAAATGATGCTGGGAATTCCTCCCCTAACAGTACTTCCATAATAATGAATGAAAAGTAGAACTTATCAACTCTTCCTTGGCTCTTTTCCGGGAATAAGCATGGGATTTGATTTTTGGTTTTCAAACAGTTTTAGGGCTTCATCTTTCCTTCCTAATTTTAGAGAAGAGCCTAATGTTTGAGAACTTCCGGATATATGTCAATATCAAGTTCCTCTAACGTTGCTAATATTTTCCTTGAAACATAGGAATTTATTGATTGGTACCTCCAAATGGTTGAGTAAAGTGGGGCATTTAGTTTCTTTTCTTCACATATTCCTAAAAAAATTGAGATTGTTGTGGATATTATCTACATTATTGTCGAGTAGTAATCCACTGTTTGATGACATACCCGCAATAATAATATATATCTGGCCATTTCATGAATTTCAAAGCTCACAATCCTTCTCCACATTTGACGACCTAAAACATCTTGCTTTTGTCGAGAAACATGAGCAATCCAAGAGTTTATTCTTTAAGTGATGATCATGTTATGACAGACATCATACACAGAATCCAATTTGGAGAACATGCATTGGAGATCATGTTTACCGAGATCCGATAAGAAATTCAAATCCGATGGCTGACCAGATTCAGATTCAGATTCAGTGTGCAGTGTAGTTACCTCATCTAATACCCAACCGGGATCCGAAAAAGATCTGATCTGATTACGTATAAATGTCGAAATTCAATTATAAAAAACAGGATTTTTTTGAATCTGATTACTTAAGGTTAAGCCCAATTCAGCAAAGACTAGATCTCAAGAATGAATAATATATACCTGCACATCCTTTATGGGTGACCCATGGATGCATGGCGTGTGCGTGTGCGTGTGCGCATGCGGGCGGGCGTGTAATCTGTTATCCAATTCATGGCAGGCCAGGCATCATTCTCATGGCCCAACCAGGTGTGAGCAGGGAAGCATAATGCCAATGATACAAAGGAGATGAATTCCAGTTCACCAAAACCTCAAGTGTACCAGAGGGCACTATAGAAGGGTTGAAAGATGAGTCTGGGCCAACCCATGCCAGCAAATTGTCATCCATGAGAAGCTGACTGGAAGATTGTTCATCATGTCTCCGTTTCCCAATTCTTCCCTCATCAACACCCATCTCCCAAAAGCTTCCAAATGAAATTTACCAGCTTTTCATGAATAATAGTCTTCAACTCTCACTTTTGGTTGGCACTTGCACTATCTCATTAAACTGTTCCCACATGTATGTCTTATACTTGACAAAAGTTTTCAACCCTTTCTAGGGAACCCCACATCTCCTAGGTTTTTTCCCTTCATTTGTATTATGTTATTTTCTAGATACAAGGAAAAGCAAAATGCAACTTGGCTTCATTGAAAATTTGTCATATAAATTCTGCAGTTAGAACTTATTTGCAAATGTGGGCACAAGCTATTTTATCATCTGGAATCTTGAACTGGCTCTCAGATGCTTTTTCCGCCTGATTCCATATGTTATTAATCTATATATAATATAAGTTTGTGAAACTTTTGTGGGTGTTTAATTTTAAACACTTAAATGATCTAATCTGCAGATAAAAAAATGTAGACCCCAATAAAAGGAGGTTTATTCCTGTGTTAGAGAGATTTTTGAAAATCTGAAAGGTTATCGATGAATTAACTGGATGATTAGTTATTGGTTCTTAGTTTCTTTAGCATAAAAAATCGAATCTATAGAAGGAGGCAGATCAAAATCTGCTAAAACTAAAAGCCCGAGCTCAATGTGGGAGAGAAAGGGGTTGCTGCTGGACACATACACAGACATGCAGGACATACAAATCTGCAAGACATGTCCCATAATTTTAAAGTAGTGGCCATTCCTGTTACCATCATGTCGATTTCAAATTGTCGTAATAAAGCAAGGGAGCTGGCTGGTGCAAGCGTGGTCCATGGGCAAAGTAATCTCAACAAAGAGATACTGGGCACAGTCCAATGCCTTGCCTTAGAAATGAATTCAGGCATTTTACAAAGTTTTTATAATGTCTTGAGGCATATTATTATTATTATATGCTTTTGCCAATTGATCCTACCAACTTCTACAAGTATTTTTCATCTCCTGGTCATCATGGGATCGATGCTTGGGCCCTCCATTTCCTCTCACGTCTTTCTCATTGTTTGTGAACCTGCACATCATTCAAACCCTAGTTACTCCCCGCAAAAGCAATTATTTCCCTACTCCCGGTTAGTGGCTTCTCTTACACACACACAAACACACACATACACACATATATGCACATGTACACACACATGCAAGCAGAAACAACTCACATACATGTCATTCAAGCTGTTGCACTAGAGGATTTTGTAACACACACATGCAAGTGTGAGACAACATGATTATACATGCTAGCATGAGCAATAGACACACACACACACAAACACACACACTCATATATATATATATATATATATATATATATATATAGTGACCACACGCCATTGCACATGCAGAGACTACGTACTCAACAGGCTTGTATCTAAGAAGATTATGAAGAATCTTGGATATAAATGGATTTATTAAAGATGGTAGGAGAAGGGGTGGTGTTCTGCTAGTTGGGTCGTTTAACCATCCAGAATATTTCAGATACACACTCATGCTATATATATATATATATATATATATATATATGTAGACGCACATGTGCTTGCATGCACGCATATGGTGACCCGTAGAGGAGACCGAGTGTGAAGCATATAAAACACTCTTTGGCAGTTACCACGTGACTCACATAATTAGTTTGATTTACGCATTTGTTCTTACGTACAAACATAATTTAATATGTTACATATTGGTGCTCTTTAAATTTAAATTTTTTTTATAGTAGTGTCCCTCAGCCACAAATTCTTCGCTCTGCCATTCCTTACTTGTCCTGCAAATTAATCTGGATGAAACCGGGTTGGATCCGGTAAGAAGCATAAAAAATTAGCCTAGAATCTATTGCATTCTTGTATGGTCAATTTCCGATTCGCATACCATCTTCTGCAGAGGTTGAAAACCTTCTTCCTCTCATTTTCAAGGAGACAATATGTTTTGATAAGTGGTGTTTTCTTGTGAAAGGGAAAAGAACTATTGTGAAACAACCATTCCATTTGATAATGATAATAAACTGTGGTGCATCCATGTAGTTCGATAATCATGGTTGTTTGAGAGGAACTTGGTTGACTCAGATAGTCTTTGGTACGTAATCATTCAACAGTTTCGCGGCATCTCTGAATATTCTGGAGCTGATTTTGGAGGCAACTGTGAGTACTTTAAGGCATAAGTCGATCGTGAACTGAAACGAAGTTTTGTATGAGTGCATGCATCATCAGTCTTTGAAAGCAAATGAAATTGTGCAGTGTACTATCCTATAAAGATGCAATATGCCAATGGAATCCCAACATATTTGAGGAACAGAAGATAGAGTGTCCTCAAATGTTCCAAAATCTAATATACATACATACATACATAGATATTATGTATGTATGTATGTATCCATGCATGTACATGTACATGCTTTTATAGTAATAGCATTTGGAACGGCATTTGGGCAGACATTTACTTATATTCGTCAATGAAACCTTGAGTGGCACTCTCGACATTGACGGATCAATTCAAAGAAGCATTAGCAAAGCATTTATTGATGTTTTTGCACCTTTTACTGACACTTTTTTAGTGCCAACAGAAACCTGTAAAGTGAGTTGGTATTGGTGGGCTGTCAATGTCAAAGATTTGAAATCTTTAAGAGGACCCTCACAGGTCTGCTTCTTGTTCAAGCCAATCTATCTATCTATCTATCCAAAGGCAGAGTCTGAATTTTTTGTTTATGTGACACTAAATATATTGTTAACAAGTTTTCAGTTAGAATATATATATATATATATTGATAAACGATGTGCCACTTTCTTTTTTTTGTTTTATGAAACTTAGTCTGTGAAAGCGGTCCAGCAGATCAGTGGCCTACAACTTATGACTATCAGACCATGCATTTATCTGCAGAAGAAGCTATGATGCAAATGTTTTGTCCTCGGCGAATGTATGATATTATGTGGAATATATGTTTCTGAAAACAGTGAGCAGATAGAAGCCCATCAAAGAGAGAAAATAATTCAGGAGAAACAAGTTGCACTTACATGATGCCCACCTCAATCTTTTTTTTTTTATTTATATACCTTTTCCCTACGTATGCCGGAAGAAACGAATCCGCAATCCCGGAAAAACCTCACGGATCTTTCTTTCAGGTGTGTATAGAGAGAGAGATGGATTTTCAGAGGAACATCATGGATCTTCTCTCTTTCTTTTCCGAGGAGGGAGAGAGAGAGATGAATGGATCTCCTTGTTCTTGTGGGGAGAGAGAGAAATAGAGATTCATGTTTCGAATTAGGTGAGGGACCCCATGGATCTTCCCGGTTTCTTTTCCCGAGAGAGGGAGCGAGGGGAGGATGGATGTCGGGCCCAGTGGTGTTCATGCGTTTGATGATGCGGTCCGCCGCATCGGCCGACCAAGTCGCCGGCCACATCGGCGAGGCTTCCAGTTCAACCCACGAGGGCGGGCCCCACACCCAGCTCCGCCCCCTTCTCCTTTCGGCTCGGCTGCCGAGTGTTCGGGGACGGCTCACCAAACGACTCGGATAAGGGTCTTCAAAATTACCGATTCAGAAAAGATATCGGTTTCCGTTTTGGCGATTTCTTGAATATTTTGTAAATCGAGTTTGTTGGTCTTTTTAGATGTGGTTTTTTTGTCTTTCTATGAAGTTGTTTACTTTTATGTCACGTCCATTTTGATCATATATTTTCTTATGAAAGTTCGTCATAGTTTATTCTAAGTATAACACGTGGCTGCCTCTCTAACGATCAATTTCTCTGGATTTTAATTAATAATTATATTGAATAGGTTCATGATTTATTGTGTCCAATACATTTGGTTGTAGGTTGTAAATGAACATTAAACATATAGTTAACAAAATTTCAATTGCCCACGAAGTGATGACCTGGGTCTCGTGGGGATGTCATATATAATGGTCCTACTAATTTAAAATTTCAGCCACCAATTCAAGCTTTCATAGAATAGGTTCCGTGGAGCACATGCGGAGCCCCCACCTATCTATGCCCATGCAAAAGAGTTTGCATACAACCAGTTAACGCACAACCAACTTTAGTAAATTGTTTGGCTCACTTGTAAGTAGTTTTTGTTTGAACCAAGAAATGCTGAAAATTATATCGCGACAATTGGTAGTGTTCTGCATGACAAGTACATAACCTCTTAATGGTTTTTATAGGTCTTTTATATATAGCCATTCTGAAGTCCTTTGTCTCACACTTGTGATGTTATAACTTATTATTATTCACCTACATGCAAGAACACCTATGTCACTATAGTGCAGGGTGTCGGTGCTGGTGCGGGTGCCGGAACGGCACATCCCAAAAAATTTAGGTGCGGCGAACATATTTTATTATTATTATTACTTTTAATTTATTATATATATATAACAAAATAAACATATTATTACAATTTAGTTATTAATGTATATAACATACTTGAATAATTGTATTGCATAGAAAAATATCAAAAAAAACATATATTATATAAATAATTTAGTAATAGGACATTCTAATTGGGCCCTGGTGTGAGTCGAAGCCGCGCCCATGGTGCGCACCCGACTCGATGTGGACTCCGGT
This sequence comes from Nymphaea thermarum, assembly GCA_011799765.1. Lineage (NCBI taxonomy): Eukaryota > Viridiplantae > Streptophyta > Magnoliopsida > Nymphaeales > Nymphaeaceae > Nymphaea > Nymphaea thermarum. The sequence continues at coordinate 204,270 of JAANDH010000096.1, forward strand.
GCATCAGTAAAATAAAAGAGTTCGGTGAATTAGATGAACTCTTACACTAGCTCGTCTTCAAGTGTCAAAGTTGGTTTTGGTACCAACTGCAATAACTTAGTGCAAAATCAACCAAATGGCTACATGATTTAGAATGTGCTCTATTAGCTACCTTAAGTTTAAAGTTAAAGGAAAGGGGAAATATGACACTTGGTATATGACATAATAGAGTGTTTTGGGTTGGGATATATATATATATATATATAAGAAAAAAATGAAGCAAAATAAATTTCATAAATAAAAAATTGGAGGTTGGGTGGCGGACGGCTTGTAGGGGTATGAGCCGCAGCTCCTTAGGTGCGACGTCGTTGTCTTAGCTCCCGGTGGGCCCACGACCGTCCAACGCCCTACATGTCAGCGCTTCAGTCCTACGTGGTTTGGCCCCATAGGGCAAAAGCAATGCTGACGTCAGCTGCTTGCAAAAACCCCATGGCCCGTCTCCCACGCGCAATCAAGAACACCTCTCTCTCTCTCTCTCTCTCTCTCTCTCTCTCTCTCTCTCTCTTCCTTTATATACTTCTTTTTGCATTCCCGTTAACGTCATTAGCTTTCCGTTCAGACATACCATCTCTTCTTCCACTTTCTCCTTCCTCCTCCTCCATTGTTCTCAAGCTTCTTCAAGGTAAAGTTAGGTAAGCAGTAACTCTTCTGTATACCTTCCATTGATAATTTACAGCAGGATCACCAATAATTTTTGTAACATGGTTAGGTTTCCTGCCGTAGAATTCACATGATCTTGTTCTATTAGTGGTTTCAGGGCTGCCATCCATGGAGGGATTAATGCTCCTCGACTCTGCCTTGATCATCACTTGAATAAACGTCGTCCTCCTCTTTGAAATTAACAATTGATTGTTTTGAGAATTCCCTTCTTTTGCTTATCTGTGTTATGTTCACGCATTACATGCTTATTCTTTCGGTTGCCTTTGGGCATTTTGTTTGGGAAATGTTAGATACTTTAGTTATTTTCCGAAGGGATGCATACAGAAACTACTTCTATGACTAATCGATTGCTTCAAAATTCCCGATTGCATTTTAACTTCCTTCCAGAATAGATGATAACCCAAGTCTTTGAAACTTGTAACACTATTCATTATGTTTTAATTCCCATCAGTTTTTGCTTGGGAGTAAGCGCTACCTTGTACTTGATCTGAACACTTCAGAAATAGAACACCAACCTAATTTTGTTCTTCTTCACTTTGTTTCAAACTCTTTCCCTATCTCGAGTCTTCAGCATAAGGAGGCTTGATATGATCATCACGGATCCAGAAGTTGTCCTTGCTTGTGACCAAATGTAGGAGGAGGCAGTTTACTCTTCCAACCATGTTCTCATGTTTCCAAAGCACAACTTTGTTTCTTGGGATTGGAGGAGAGAGGTCAAGGGTTGTCCTCTACTGTTAAAACAAAGGTTATTCCTTTAGCACCTGTCAAAAGTTTCCTGTTAAAAGCGAAAAGGTCATTCCATTTGTCACTGAAAGCCCAGACCAGATGCCATGAGAGTTAGTGCATGCTTCCGTCCCTTATATTTTGCTGACAAGCTTGAAAATGTCAATCTGAACTTCTAATTCGTTCATAGAGAAAGAAAAGGAAGAAGCAGCAACATATTCGGTGAGAAGACCTAGACTTCGGCAGTTTTTAAAGCATTGTCCAGTTTCGACTTAGTTGTTTGTGTTTCTCGATTTGTCTTTATTTCTCATTCTTTAATTTGCTGCGCATGCTGTCTCCTGTGAACGTCACTCTCACTTTGTCTAGTTCTCGTGAACTGATATAAAGGCTGCCCTTGTTCCTTTTCTCTTCCTTTCCACACTACCTTGATGCCTGCTTCCATTGCCAGAGTCAAGCTCAACCACTGAGACAATAGAATAAATGGAGCTTCTGTAAATGATTCCATCCATTTCAGTCCTGAAGACAAAACCATCATTACAAGCCTTCCTTGTGTCCTGTAAGGTGCTGTAGACTGGTAGAACATAAACTGGAACTCTCTGAGGTGTTTGTCTCTTTTACATTCTCTTCATTGTCTTTTAAGAGTTTGAGGATGTCTCCCTTTTCCAGATTAATAATGGTGTCCATCGGTTCGTTTCATCATTCTGAAGAGAATCTATCTGATCAACCGCACCTCAAGTCACCTCAGTTTCTCTCTCTCTCTCTCTCTCTCTCTCTCTCTCTCTCTCTCTCTCTCTCTCTCTCTCTCTCTCTCTCTCTCTTTTTCTCTATATTTTGTGACAAATACTACTTGTCTTCTGTAATGTTTAGCCATCAATGGCTTGTCTACAATTGGATTCTCTCTGTCTCTCTCTCTTCCTAATTTATTCAGATAATATTTTCACGTTTTATCATGGTCATGACCCATAAATTCTTACCAAATAGATTTGATTGATGGAGGCAACTCTTCAGATAATTTGGAAAACGATTTTATTAAGGAACCAATCGATTATGACATTGGTGTTTGATGTTTGATCCTTTTCGTTATCATCAGCTCCGTGATAAATGCGGATAGATATTAAAAACTCTCAGTTCAAAGGGTCTGGTTCTTTCTCTTTGTCCATTTTTACTGTTAAATTGTTTTCTCCGTCGTCTCTTTTCGGAGGGTGCTAATCCGTCTGATACTTGTTGGCTGCGGTGACAAACTCTGTGGAAATGATTTTGGTATGATACTATGATGGGTAGCGTTGAATTTGATTGCAGGAGGATGGAGACAACGGAATGTTGCGTTCCACCTGGGTTCAGATTTCACCCTACGGATGAGGAGTTGGTTGGTTATTACCTGAGGAAGAAGGTCGCAGCACAGAAGATAGAACTGGACGTAATAAAAGAGGTTGATCTCTATAGGATAGAGCCATGGGACCTGCAAGGTATCATACTTTCTTTCTTTCTCTCTCTCTCTCTCTCTCTCTATATATATATATATATATATATATATATATATATATATATATATATATATATATATATATATATATATATATATATATATATATAACATGCTGACGGGAGACATGAGAGTATGCAGAAACACGTGGATTCACTCTGAGCTAAGATCTGAATAATGGGTGCAACCACGCACGAATCCTTAGAACATCCTTCAAGCAGTTTCTTACTTCTTAGAGTCATCATCATCATTAAGTGCCTACAGGCAAAAACAACACACACACACATTGATGGGCTTCTCTCTCTTTCTCACACACACATCCACATTCAAATATACAGATACAGACACAAACAGATGTAGTTGGTCGGGCCAAGAAAGTTACTTGTTAGGCAATAACGCAGCTTTGCTTCCACTGTTCCACATATTTGTAGCAGCTTCTCATTAGTACATCTATCTGACTGTGAAAACAGAAAGATGCAAAACCGGAGATGAGGAACAAGCAGAGTGGTATTTTTTCAGCCACAAAGACAGAAAGTACCCAACGGGAACCAGAACCAATAGAGCGACAATTGCCGGATTTTGGAAGGCCACCGGAAGGGACAAGGCCGTCTATGATAAGCTCCGGCTAATCGGGATGCGCAAGACTTTGGTGTTCTACAAGGGCCGGGCTCCCAATGGGCAGAAGACCGACTGGATCATGCATGAGTACAGACTAGAAACAGATGAAAATGCACCTCCGCAGGTGAGCTCTCTCTCCTCTCTCTCTGCTTCTCTCTCTCTTTCAAGCTCAAAATATTAAACTTTGTCTCAGGAGGAAGGATGGGTAGTTTGCAGAGCATTCAAGAAACGGACAAACTGTCAAACAAGGAGTACTGAACCATGGGATGCGTGCTACTTTTACGAGGACCATGGTGGATTCAACAACGTTTCGGATTCTCTAGACTTTCTCCCAATCCATAGGCCACCTCCAACGTGTTGTAAGCTAGAGCTTGAAGTTCCAAATACGAACTACAGTATTGCAGAGGAGTTTCTGCAGCAGCCCCATATAGATAATCCAACGATTCAGTCATTCAGCAGACCAATATTTCCATCCATGGCAGAAAATGAAGGTTCCCCGCAGCTTTGTTATGGAGGAGGAAATCAAGATATGGAGAAAGGAAAAGTGACAGACTGGAGAACACTGGACAGGCTTGTAGCCTCACAGTTGAGTCAGGAAGAAAGGTATGATGGTAGAGGTGAAGTATGTGAATTAGGTATACTGGAGAACAAGGAATTAGGGTCTCTTCTTTTGGAGAGCGTGAAGGGGGTACAAGGGCATGAACTTGAACATGGGTTGCTGGATTCAGTTCATGGATGTGATGTTGGCCTCTGTGTATTTGATAAGTGAGTTTGGCATCTTCTTCTCGGAGAAGGAGAAAAGAGTTGCAGGCGATGTGTATCAGTTGGTGTGTTAGTGCATAAATGGCTGCTTGGTTTTGGTTTTTGTGTAGGAAAAATGTACTAAGGTTGCATTTTATCAGAGGGTTGGTACTCAGGGAAAATGGAAAGCATGGCTTCGAAAATATTAGATTGTATGTGCATGTGCCCCATGCACGCTTAAACCTGTACGTGTATTTTACATGTGCTTGGACGACATCAAAAGCAGGTTTCTGTGGAATTTACTTTCAGGTGAAAACGCTTCAAAATTGCTTATGAAGAAGATGGTGCAGAAGCAAATTTATAAAGCACCAAGAACTCGATTCATAGTTGCGGCATGGGACCTTGTTTGTGGTTCTTTCTCAGGATTGTAAAAACTATGTCAGGAGGAACATGTTTGGCCTTTAATTAGATTCAACATCAAAGGTTTAATTTTTTCTGCTATTTCAAAGCTCCATATACGAGGAGTTTTGAACCAAGTTAGAGTTATGAAGATGCCAAATGTGTTCCTCTAGTTCATGCACGAGCTCGTGCTTGAACGATATCTAGAGAGAGTGACAGTACGCGCCATATTTCTTTCTTCATCTGTCTTCTTGCAAACAGGGCTGCTTTTTTATGGTCCTTTGAGTTAGCTAATGGAAAACACGTATTATTAAAAAAATGCCTTTAAAACATTAAAAACTGGTGATCATACGAATAAAACGTGAAAAGAACTCGTTTTTTGTAAACGTATTTTTTTCATGTTTTTTGTAGTTTTTAGTTCCAGAATTTTATTTTCACATTTTTTGCATTTTACTCACATTTTTTACATTGTACTTTTAAGATTTTCACCACCTTTCATTTTCTTGCCGAAAGATTAATTGCTTTAAAATTTGCTGAAAGTTTTTCATTTTTTCCAGTGAAAACAACTTTACTATTTTATACCTGCATAAAACCTCGCTAATTAAAACATATGCTCGAACCTTGTAGAAACCAATTGCCTTCCTTTTGATCATCCAAAGCATTCTAAAGTACGAGCATGCATCTCTTTAGGTTGAAGATGGAAGGCATCATTTTTTTCCATTGTTCGTTCAGGCAAGTGGTGTTGTGCATTGGACAGCAGATTGTGCATGCACCTAATGCATACAGATGCGCGTGTGTTTCTTTGTGTGTGTGTGTGAGCGTAAGAGAGAGAGAGATAAGGAGAGAGAGATATGCACACTAGCGTGATTCAGTATTTTCAAGTATTCTGCTCCACGCGTTGAGAGACAAAACTTATTACAGTACAGAAAAACTTTTTTGTTTCCTCATCAAGCAAGCGTTATAACTTCTCCAAGACTCAAATATATCCTCACATGGGTATCATGCTACAGCATGCCAGTGATCTTTACCACAATATTTCCTTTCAATCGCTCATGATGCATAAGATCCTTTAATCTATTCAGCCAAACGAAAAATACGGTACCATTCATCAGCCATGTGAAGTGTGTGTCGTGTTTCTCACCCTCAAGCTTAACGCGCTTTATCTGAATATATAGTTCAGCCTGGAAAAAACAATGCCCTTCAAATGCTACCTGGATCTGATCTGTAGTGTTCATGAATCAAAGAACTATACTTACTAGCAGAAAAATCTAGTTGGATAATTTCGTGGGAAACTTCGATGGTTAAAGAATTACATCCAATTGTATAAGATCCCTACGTGTGTGAAAATGAGTAATGCTGGTCCTAGAATGAAACTAGATTTTCATGCTTATTTCCCTTCCATATAAGATCTTCCAATCTTAGTGTCGATATATATATCAATGAAGGTATAAGTTCTGAGTCGTTATCTTACTAAAACCAATATTTTGTCCATCAAAATCATTACGTTAGTTTTATAACTGATTTGGATGTCAATTTCCGTTTTCTTTCAGCTATATTTTATGTATCTCAGATCGACGAGAATACATTCCGATTCTAGGCATGCCAAAGCGAAGTGAACATTGGAGTGCTTTCAATGAGAGTCACACCTTTCATTGAAGTGAACATTGGTGGATTTCTCGTAGTGGCATGGAAATTCCACAGACAAGGAAAGCAACTTAATTTGCTTGAAAGATTTGGCTTGACGAAGCCCATTCTTGATTAATCTCACTGTATCACTTATATTTTCATCAAATTAAACGTCATGTACATGTCGCATTAAGTCTCCCCCCACTTAATAAGTTAATTAATGGGATTGGATTTAAAACTTTCAGAATGAAGGTCAATGGTTCGATTCCTAATGTTTGCTCCTTGTCACAAGCCGGTGGTGGAAGGCTGCCCAACTCCAACTTCCTATCAACAATCAAACATGGAATAAAACAAGTCCTGTGGAAGACACAACATTTCAAATCTAATGAACTTGGGAGAAGGGAAAACTTCTTTATGCAGAGGCAGGAACAAGCGAGATACTAGAGCCTGAACATAAAAAAAAGTGTTCGGTGCCTGAAACGACTAGAGTACTCCTGACACGATAAGTTAGACAAAAAAAATGAAATATTGTCTAGAGGGGCATAACTTAGCTGATCGGGTTTGTGGACCATGACAGTTTGGTCATCTATCTGATCCCTTGCGTGTTATTCTTGTAGACTACAAACAATGGATGTGTTATATTATAGTTCATAGGTATCCTAATTCGCACCTAAGTCCCAAAGTAGCTCTAAACTACGAAAAAGGAAAAACAGTTATGGACCTTTTATCCAATAGTCACTGATCAACTTACAAGGAACAAAAAATAATCAAAAGGTTGAGAAAAAAAGAAACACATTGTCACAAGCACTAAAATGTCCCTCACACGAAGTGGCTTGCGAGGAGCCCGACACATGAAAAGTGTTCGACCCCGAACTCCTCCGAAGCTCTAAGAAATCAAAGACATCACAAAAGCAATTGTGGGACAAACCCCATCCTACCACATTTAAATATTGCAGTAGCTTTTCTCCACATCTTGCCGTTTGATAATCTCACAATCATTTTAATTACTTGGCTGTACATAACAAAAAATCAATGAAAGAGGTTGCATGTCCTTAAAGAGGTTGGTGCAATGGTTTAGGGTGAGGGCTAATAGGCAGTTAGTCTTTTGTTTCGAGTGTGAGGGGTGTCAACCTTACCGTAAAAGGGACTTCATTGATGCACAAGTTGAAAGACAATGGGGCATATATATATATATATATATACAAGAATGAGAGCTGTTAGACCCTTGGTAGCTTGAGCTTTGCTTTTGTTATATAAATATAGAAAGACCCTTTAGGTAAGTTTTTCTGAATTCAGATTTAGAGTGGTTAGGCAACCGTTTAAGGTGAGGGCCTGATGCACAATATATATATATATATATATATATATATATATATATATATATATATAGGTGGATACTTTTGGGCTCTCCCTTGACTGGTACCTGCTCATCCAAGAATGACCCGCCCTAAGCTTGAGTTATATATATATATATATCCCTTGACTGGTACCTGCTCATCCAAGAATGAGAGCAGTTAGACCCTCCCTAAGCTTGAGTTTTGCTTTTGTTATATAAATATAAAAAGACCCGTTAGGCAAGTTTATTAAAGCATGGATTTCGGATTTTAGACCCGAAAGATCCATATAACCTGTTGAACCCTTCTCATATCTCGGCTACAAAATGACAGCATTGAAGACTCGTTTCAGGGTCTCCTATTTCACGCCTTTTACATCGCGCTTTTTTTTTAAATTTCAATAAAATAAAAAATGCATCAGAATTTCGTTTTTATTTAATTCTTGTTAATTTCCTGGCATTTTCTCGCCTTTTTACAGTAAGAAGAAAAGGACAAACTCTTGGAAACCGATGGGCGACAGGGAACAAACCAAAGGACCCAGAATCCCTGATAGAAGGTGGGCAAATATTACTTAACGGTCCTATATTTTTCGGATAATTTCAAAAAGGTCCATATTTGCTGATTCTCTTGCGTCTTCTGGCCTTTTGTTTTTGCTGTAAATATCATATCTTTTGGAATAAAAGTCTTGAGCTGACCTCCCAGCAAACTCCTTTATTAGAAATCTCAGACATGAAAAAAATTGCAGGGTTTAGCACTTGATATATATCTTCAACTTGACACCTTTCAAGTTTTTCATAAAAAAAAAACTTAAAATAATAAAAAAAATTCCTGACATTAATAAACTCTTCTTTGACTGTTTATTTAGAAGGATATACATATTTCTGAAACAGAGGATAAGCAGAAACTTCACAACATGCATTTATCAGCCAAGGATAGCTCGAGGCCCTCCGTGATACTTATGTTTTGGCGCTTGGCGTGGGAAAGAGTATCCATACGGAATATCATGTTAATAATCGGCTGCCAACAGAAAAACTGGCCTCCCTCAGATCACGTGCAGCTACTGCGGATTCACGTGCATGAGTGGGGCCCACAGAACTCTACGAGATGGGTCCGGACCCTGAACCGGATAAGAACCGACCTAGTACGTCTACGTGCTTTCTTAATACGTCCCAGACTATTCATTGGATCGGGATTTTGGACCTTGACGAACCCGATTTGAACTCGCCAATCATGCTCGTCGGCTCAGGATGACCGGGTCCAAGTCGGTCGGGCACAAAGCACTGACCTTCCACCCGTTCGGGACCCGACCTATCTGCTTTCTAAGCCTTGGTATGGATTTGGACCACCATCACTTATCCGACCCGATTCTGCAATTATCAGTGCCATGCTACAGAGACGTTCCTTTCTTAACTCCGACCCTTTTTTATGACCATTCGTTTGATGTGAAGCGATTCCCGTGACCCTTGCACTCCCTCTATGTAGTATCAAGAAGTACAAAATTCGAGAAGAAGCAAAGTTTTCTCCCTCTCCCTCTCACTAGAAGACTACAAAAAAAACATACATATTCAGGAAAAAAAACTATAGTAATTTACAGAAATCTACCTACAAAATGAGAGATGTGAAATTAGCCAATATTTGAACTTTCACATCCACCTGCTCCATAGAGATGCATTTTATAAGCATATCTGACTCATAAAGTAACATGCTTTTCTTCTTTAGTTCAGTTGTAGAAAAGGGAAGATATCCACCTAAAAAGCCAAAGCTTTAAGAGGGCAACTTTAAAATCAAAGCAAATGTAATAAATGAACCTTGAAGCAGTTTTTAGGGTTTCCTTTTTTAATTTTTTGGCTGATCTCTGGATCATAATCTCTCTCCCTCTCTCTCTCTCTCTCTCTCTCTCTCTCTCTCTCTCTCTCTCTCTCTATATATATATATATATATATATATATATATATATATATATATATATATATATATATATATATATATATATATATCACTTTTTTGTAAGTTTACTAACAAGAGTCGCATGAAAATTTCACCAAAACTTTCAAATAACAGCCGTTGATCACTGAAATCCACGACTCGGATGTCAGAATACAAAATGAAGTTTAGTCAACCACGTCACCACACATCAGAAAAAGGAAACTAAGAAGAATTAGAAGAACAAAACCGTGTATAGTGTATACATATGATCTTTATTGATGTGGATCTAAAGAGATATGAGGAGTGATTTACTATCGTTTATTTGGATCCTTGTCGCCGAGTTTCCTCACTGTATGTGCACCCATATTCCCTCGCTAGCCGCCTCTCCCACCACCACAAACAGAAGATAGTACCCTGGCGGCGCCACCGCTGACGACGGCGGCGCCGATACCCATGCATCATAGGCAGGACTTGAGCTCGAAGAGGCAGTCAAGGCGACTCTCCTATTCCACTGCAGCACCAACATCCTTTGGTTCATGGAATAAGAGTGTGTGTTGAAGGGAGGCGCCACCATGCTCACAGACACAGGCACTTCCGACGGGTTCACGCCGGAAACGGAGAATTCCACGGCGAAGTTCTGTCCATAGGCGAGAGACGTCTGTGAGGCTGGGGTTAGTATTGTCGGCTGCGACGGCGAAAAGCAATAGTCTGGGGAGAAGCGCTCGAGGCTGAGGTCCGTGGGGAAGAGGCCGGTGAAGTTGTATCTAGGGTGTGTGTTGCTGCCTCCGACCAGTACCCGCCCATCCCGCAGTAGCACCGCCGTGGAGTGGTACATTCGGGGGATCGTGGTCGGGTTCTGTAGGTCGAATCGTGAACCGGATGTTCGCCAGGTCCGGTAGATGACCGGAGAAAGCACCGGCTTCCGGGCACTCTCCCAGCCGGCAGTTCCCGAAGATGCGCCATTGATTATGAGGACGTCGCCGGTCGGGAGCAGCAGCATGTCGCTCATCACTCTCGGCGTCGGCATTGTCTCCATCGACCAGTCCGGCGTCCTGTCTGTGACCGTTATCCGGCCGCACGTCGAAAGTGCGTCGACAAATGTACCATCGTTGTGGGCGTGGAAAAAGGACCCGGCAGGAGCGCCGCCGCATATCAGAACTTCCACCTTGATCATTGCGGGATCGGAATTCATCACCAACGGGAGCATTACTGAAGATCCGGTGCTTGGATAGTTCCGGGGTCCGCCCACCGGCATCACCGGGAATCTCTTCACCACGGCATTTCTCCGGTAGTCGAACACTATGGATTGGTTGTTGGCGAAGATGAATAGGTTTCCGTCCGGTAGCAAGTGAACGAAAGGATAGAGATTGTCTTCCGACACGTAATTGAATGTTTCGCGAAGGAACGGGAAGTAAATGGCTCCAGGATTTGTACTGTCCTTGGGGTAGAATTCATATGTGAATTGCCGGCGACCGCCGATAATGATCTGGCGACCGTCCGGCAAAATGTGATTGGAAGCGTACCACCTCGGAGCAGCGAGGCCGTCGGCAATCTCTTGCCAATCACAATTCCAGTCGTCGCATGACTGCAACAGACGGACGTTACGCCCGCCGGTGGTCCATCCGCCGGTCTGGACGAGCTTTCCATCTGGCAAAGTGGCGCCGGAAGAGCACCAGGTATCAGTTAGAACAGTTAATGGCCGGACAGAGTTGCCGGCGACGTCGTACTCGACGGAGTGGGCCGTGCATTCGGTGGTGGCAGCGGGGTCGCAGTTAGGGAAGGAGATGTTGGAGGGGCCTCCGCTAGTGCGGTCGAAGATGATAACCCGGTCGTTGTGGAGGAGGGTCATATGCATGGCCGAGACGCCGATGCAACGCTGAAGGAGCTCCCATTGACCACCGTCTTGGCCGCCGGAGACGGCAGATTGAGGTGTCAAATTCAACTGGTGGGGGCGGCGACGATGGTGATAGTAGCGATGGGGAGTGAGGGCTGCGGAAGGTGGGAGGAAGAGCAACAGCAGCAGTGGCAGAAGCACAGCTGCTGCAGTTGTTGGTTTCTGTACTTGGTGAAGTCTGCCCATGTTTGATCTTGTTGCCTTCCTCTTCCTCTGGATTGGCCATCGGAGAATAATTCCTGGTATTTAAAGGGCGTAGAGAAGAGTTTCTCGTGAGCATGTCACGGTAGAGTCTTACATTAATTTTTAGTAAGCATTTGTAGTAAGTGATTACTTAGACATCCAATCAACTTGATTAATATCTTACAAAATGTGACATAAAGTATAAATTTCGACAGCTTATATTTTAATAAAAAAATTATACGTATGATACTTTATAGACAACAAATGGCTCGTAAAAAATTCAACACATAATAAATGTAACTCATAAGTATGTTATACATCTTACATCTTTCTGCTGAGAAATGATGAGATCTATCATGTCCCTAATGTTGCGGAGCTTCTCTCCTCACTTAGTGAAGGGGTGTTTGATTGCCTTTGGTATACTTTAATCTAAGATCCTAAAGAATTGAGATTCATGGATTTAAGATCAGACCTTCAACGTTAGGATTTCTATCAAACCTTTTCTCAATGTAAGAAAATAGAGTGAGTACGTCTTAATGCATGAAAGTAATGTGAAAATCTCAAGTAATTAAGATCTTTAGCTTGATGAATCATGGTTCTTATTGTCGATCTTTTATCTTATCATCAAAATTATGCCACATTATATCTATAAATCTAAAATCAGGAGTAATTAAACACACCCCTTTAGTGTCTATGTGAACCTTTTTTTATATCAACCTTTTCACCTAATTAGCTGGGTACATACGGAGATATTGCATTTCATACTGTCTCAAAATCTTTCTTATGTTTCTTGCTTAATTTATTGTCTCTCTTTAAGAAAAGCTCACGTCAAGTTCAAGGAGGACAAAAGATGCCCGATAGAAAAAAAGTGATAAAGATAAGTCCGGCTCCAACTTGCATATTTTACAATTAAGATAAAGTTCTTTCTCTCCCTCTTCTGAAAAGGTAGACGTTCTATCGAAGGTTGAGCTTGCATTATACGTCCTTGACAAATAGAAAAAGTTTGGTAGCTCTCTCTTCTCTCTCTTCTCTCTCCCTCTCTCTCGCTCTCTCTCTGGTTTTGGGACAAAGACAAGCTTGGAATTTGGACATATCGTCAGAGCTTTGGAGAACTAATTTGTCCAAAGTAGAAAAGATGCATGTGAATACAGGGTGACACAAAGGGCGGATGACCACAAGTCCTTGGAGGCATATTCTTGAGGCTTTCCCTTCACTCAAAAAAGAAAAAAAAAAAAGTCGAAAAACTTTTTCCTTTTAGAGGTTGAGAAGTTTTGAATAGACAGACAACATGGGACTGTGCCCTACTTTTTTTTTTCTAAATTTGGATTGATCTCTTGTTCTATTAATGATAGTTTAACAAATAAAACTGTTTGTAATTCTTTTATGAGTTTCCTAAAAAAATGGAGCAAATTAATGTAACATTTTTTAAGGTTTTATATGATATGCTTCAATCTTTATGTCATATTCATGAAACGATTACATACTGGTTTGCCAAAAAGACTCTTGGTGTTCGACAGTGTCTTGAACAACTCGATCTGCTAAAGGCTAGGCCTCGGACCATTTATTTAGTGTTGGACACCCTCTACAAAAGAAACAAGAACTTCTATGATGATGATGAAGACTGATATACGAAACATACAATTTGTAATAGACTATTTCTTGTCTATAGTTTTTTATGGCGTGATAATCATGGTTGTGGGAAATGGGTGTTGGTCTGTACTTCTGCTAAACTAAGTTGCTTGTTGCTTGTAATTTTCACTCATTTCAGCCTGTAGTTATGGTTGCAATGGATTGTCTATTAAGAAATGTGCTTTTGATCGAGCCAATTTAATGAATAAGTTGGAGTCATTTGTCGCCAATCTTTTAGTGAACCGCTGGTTCTATACCTTAGAAAGGCAAATAAATGCATCGAACTGCCTAATAAGTGCATGTATTTTGATTAATGATATACGTTTAGATGCATCTTAAATTTGTTAAACAGAGATATTAAATGGTGTGCCCCCAAGTTTTTATGTCAACATGTTTCTTATCCTAAAACTGGCCTGCCAATTAAGTGATCAAACTATAAAATAATGGATTCCTTGAAGTGCGTAGCTTATTTAAGAAATAAAAACCTTTGCAACATATTGTTTAAAGGTGTGAGAGGGATATCAAAGTACCAAATATCGAAAGGCTCACAATGCATCAAAATGGCATGGATAAAAAATTCATGATCTTATTTTGGAACGATGATGTGATATAATGCATCATTTGTAGTTAAATCCTTGTATCTACTGCATTAGATGAAGTTAAATCATTATATCTTTTAGCCTGAAGCATACATATATGTGCTCATGTATGTGTCTCTTTTCTTCCGGCCTCTCATCATTATCATCATCGACAAGTTATTCATTTGCTGGTCGGTTTGAGCGACATGCAGATGATGCATCTTCAGTTTCATCCCTATGGTGCTACTTCATTAGACTGCAAATGGTCTCTCATCATTATCATCATCGACAAGTTATTCATTTGTTGGTCGGCCTGAACGACATGCAGATGATGCATCTTCAGTCTCATCCCTATGGTGCTACTTCTTTAGACTGCAAATGGTAACATGTATGACACTCAAGTTAAAAGGTATATCATAGGAGCATGCAGAAAGCCAAATAGCAGTCCTAGACTCTAAAGGCCGGAGTAAAGATGGTGCCTTACGCCTCTCACATGCAACTTATTATTGGCTGTCATGATGAGAACCTTACTATGGTTTAAGGAAGGAGATCCTGGCACCACGACAGATGCACATCTAGCCATGTGGATATATATAGCTGGACAAAATGCGCACACATGCATCCCTTTTGATGCTTTTCCGTCAATTTTTTAGGCTACTAAAGAACAAAGGCCGTGTAGCTTCCTTCAGCATCTAGGCAGCCTTTTGGTCCCAAGTACCCTTGTTTTCAAAAACCGTGGTCCCGAATACTCTGCAAGGTTTCAAACCACAGGCTTATTCTCGAATATATTGTGAAGTTATCACGAAATCCCATCAAACTTATTTTGCAGTTTTTACAGTATAATCTTTTCTGTATGCTGCAATTTTGCCACATCTTTATAATTAGAGAGTGTGAGACTAAAACTACAGTGAAGATTATTCATGGCTCTTGCATGTTGCAGTAAATTCCAGGCACTAAAAGTCGTCTTTCGTGTTGGGAACGGTTCATGAGCTTGTAGTGGAAAATTTTGAGCTTTTTGAGTCGTCTAAGAAACAGATTTCTGCGACATGGAGGTCAAGAGGAAACTCATCCTTTTCAAAAGTTACTGAGAAACCCACTCATAAGTACACTTCTGGCACACGAAAATTCTTTTTCCAGACAGAGAGATCGAGAGAGAGCTAAAAATGAATTCATTCCAACGGAACACATCCAAAGGCAACGAATGTAAAGTATACATCAAATTAGAACAACAAGTGATGAGTAAAATTAGAGATAAAAACAGGGTACCAAAACACCTTAACGATGGAAGTGATGTCTAAAGAAAACATTATTCCTTGCCACCAAACACAAGATAGCCAATCCCTCCAAGGCCTTGTTGCTTAAAACACATCGGCTTGCCAAAGACAAACCCCAAGATTTCAGTTGACTTGGGTTTGGACCTTATTCTTATTTTCATATTGATGTTTCATGGCTGTTATCTTTATTTACATATTGGTGCAACTTAAAATGCTAAAATTTTATTATTAGTGCCTCTTACCAAGAATTTTATGGCTCCGCCCCTAATACAAAGATTGTAGTAATCAGTTAGCATATAGGAAAAATATACCTTTTCACGAATTTGATTTAGTGGGACTCTGTAATTAATTCTGATTCAGACCTTATCTTTTAAAGCTGAACTCGTATCAGAATGGCATAAGATCCAACATTTATATGTAATCAGGTTCAATCATTATTGGATCCCAGTGGGATATGGGAGTAGGGTTTGGATTTGTTTATGGAATTGACGTACCAAAACCTCGGCAAATTGGTTACTACTGTAACAACAGATGATGAAGATTGCCCGAGGTTTTTACATCAGGGATCACATCCAGAACAGGGCCACAGTACATAGTAACCAATTTCCTTTGCTATGCAAAAACATACAAACATGAAGATAACTATGAGCCAAAGATAGCTTGATACTTATGTAAGAAGGCAATTGAATATCACCGTCAAGTTGTATTTTATAGTGCATAGCTGGCCTAACTCAAAAGCAAACAAGAATATTCTTTATGGTATATTTTTTGCTCATCTGGGTAGGATCCAAACTAAAGATATCTTAGTTAAGATGGTGTATGGTACTTGCTTCAAGTGCTTCTTTATAATGACAAAGGACCTTGGTCCACCTGACCAGGGATTTGGATTGACTGCTTTGAAGTTAAAAGTAGGCCAACACTTCAATACTGGGACTTGAGAAAGGAAATGAAAGGAATAAACTTTTACTGCAAAGCTTTCTCTTGAAAGAATGTCGCTTTTGCATATAACCTGCTTCTTGAAGAAAGCAATTCCAATGTTTTATCAAAAAATTAATTCAAGGTTTTTTGTTTTTTCTAACTGAAAGAATGAACGGGAGATATGTAGATATTGAACAAAAGAATCACAGGCATATGGTAAAAGAGCCGGATCCGACGCAACTCAATGTAATAATGTTCAGATCTAGATAGAATATATCTACATTTAAGAATGAAACCAGTGTATCTGGATCCATATTCAAAATGGTGCAAATCCATTTGTCATATGTCAACCTGAACCAAGTATCTGCTGGAAGCACATGCAGCCCACAATATCTGAACCATTGTAAAAAAACCTTGGTCACGGGCATGGCCAACAGAAATAGGCCAAAACAACCAATGCTGTATACAATCCGATGCACACACTAAAATACTACAAAAAATAGAGTAGCAAGGCAATTTCTCTTTCTCCTTGTCCTGATCATAAAGCAGGCAATATCAACTTCTAGACTTGATTCATGTGACGATCTAAAATACGAATATTAAACATTAAGAAAAGGGATCCATGAGGTTGCTGCTGTCAGACTATGTCGTATTAGGGCACATGGAAGACCGCTATCATGGTTTTGCTTTCTTCCTCTCTTGTAAGGTGAGGGAGGCATCCTCACTTTGCCAGATCTTATGTCTTCTTGTGCTTGAAGCCTTTGCATATGAAATAAGATCGATCGACAAGAATGAACACTACAAGATTAAGGACACTTTAAGTTCAAGTTCCTCATAGACCTCAGAAACAAATCCTTCTACAAAGTACAAATTATTCTCCTCTAGTGGAAATAGAATCTCCCAGAACATCTGACGTAGAACCAAACAGTATAAAAACATATACAGATTATCCTACAAAAAAAGACCTACTTTCTACATCAAACAGCATCTCTTCAGACCAGCAGTAAGCCAAGGGCACCACCATGTCCCAGTAATCGCCTTTCCCCTACTGTATAGATTAATCGTGCTCTAAGAAGAAGTGAAACAACAGGAGTTGTCTGCATTTCAACTCGAAGAATGGCGCCAGTCAAACCAATCACATGAGTATGCTTATCTGAGTGCCATCATATATACCGAATCTAGTATCCACAACCCTAGGTGCATGTACTTAAGGATGAGGTGTGCACTGTGCACATAGGTACAACTACCAAGAAGACCCAGGATAGTAGGATACCTAATGCTGGAGCAGTAGTCAGCACATGGTCTTATGCATGTTGGCTGTGAATCTACAATTGCATGGATCAACCTTAGAAAGGGAAGATATTGAACCCAGTTTAAACAATTAATTGGCAACACCAGCTCTCCCCGCCTCCCTATGCATTCAACCTTGCAGAAACAAGCGGCTCGCAACTCGACTACTTTGGTGAATGAGATTAGCTTAAAACATGAATATGAATGATAACACAACAACGACAATAACCAATCTTGAATTCATGGAATATTTGGAATGACAAGGATATGCATGTTCAGATCATTAATTTGACAAAGTTATGCCATTGCTAATGGCAGTATAGCTGCGGCTACTTGGTACTCCCCTAAAGTTGTTGGGAAACTATGCAAAAAGATCAATTCCCCAGAATACAGCCGGTTGATTGGTGCGAAGCTTTCGATCCATCCTCTTAATGGTGTCCATGTCTTCAGCAGATATCTCAAAATCAAAGACCTCTATGTTCTCCTTCAACCTCTCAAATTTTGAAGTCTTGGGAATAACCACAGTCTTCCGCTGTATGCCCCACCGAAGGGCCAACTGAGCAGGTGTCTTATTGTAATTCTTGGCTAGATCCTGGTCACACATAGTGCATGTAATACGTTAATACTTGCTACTGTCATGAGGGAAAAGCAAAAAAAGGACTTGATGTAGACTACTCTTAGTCTGGCCTTATATCAGATAAAAATCAACTGGGAGGCGAGAAAACCAACGAGAATAAATTTTAAAAAGCACCAAGTCAATGAAGTTTTCCATGGACAACATGTTATGTCAGTTAGAAAACATGCTTGTCCATGGGTTTATCCCATTGGCTATGTGCAGGATTTCCCGCTTTTCTTCTCATTACTTTTTTCTTTATGGAGGAGGAAACAAAACATACCACGAGAACAGGATCTTCTAAGCAAGAAACAGAACCAAACCACTCTGTATTGGCCGCAGCGCCACCAAGAGGAGTATGAGCAGTAACACAGATCCCATGCTTTTGGCAGAATTTCACAAGATCTTCACGCTGAAAGTAAGGGTGTGTCTCTATCTGGTTGACCGAAGGTTTCACTTTTGAATAAGCAAGGCAATCCCTTGTCAAAAAGATATCAAAATTGCTGCACCAAATGAAATCTGACATGGTTATCACTTATACAACCTGAAACAAGAAGAACTTAATGATGCCAAATCCTGGCTTTCTAGTTCTCCTTTACGAGGTGAAAGTTAATTTTTCTATGAAATTTGAGACTCTGAAACAGTGAAACAAAGGATCTTTGAGATTGAATGAGTTGATGTGTGCACATTGGTTCACCAGAAGCAGAAATAGACATGAACCCTTCAGTTTTTAGCAATTGATGAAGTTAAAATCACCAGTATTTAAAATTAACCGAAATTAGTCAACTCCAACCTCACTTTGTTTTCCAGAACTTAAATTATAAAGGCTGGAAATTTGCATTTCTCGCAACTCAAGTTAGAGCCGCAAAAATTGGAGTTCTACCTGATACCAATGCTACGAACCAAACCCATGGAAACCAGTTCTTCCATTGCATGCCAGGTGGTTTCCAATGATATGGTAGTGTCTATCTCAAGCACACCATTGGCATCCAAAGCACTGTCTGTTGTTCCAACCCCTGCATTTCACATAAAAGTATTTAAGGAAAAACTTTAAAAAGGCTTATATAACTAAGGAAAACCTTAAGCATCCAGGTGAATTTGATGCCAATGTTAGATTCTCCATGCTATTTGGCCGATCTAAGTTAGGTATTATAGATTCACCTTAACTATCAGACAGGTGAAAATCATGAATTCATCATACATAACAATAACAATATGCAACCTATTTCTTCTCTTTATCACATATAATTCTAGTGAACAGCATAGAGCAAGAAAGTCCTGCACCTAATTCCATAGAAAACATTAGAGCATTTTCCAGGAACTTTTTCTTAAGCTTGCTTGATAGCACGCACACCACCCACGTACCTGTATGTTTTGTAGCTATGGGAAAGTGGACAAGGTATAAATCTAAGTAATCTAGCTTTAGTTTCATTAAGCTGTCTTTGCATGCTTCAAGAACATGCCCATGATCCGAGTTCCAGAGCTGTCATTAGAACCAGTAGAACAATTTGTTACTCATCATATGAAATCAAGCATGAAGAGAAACAATGTACTTAATAAGTTAAACGTATAAAGGAAGAAAAGAACAGTCTCCCACCAACCTTAGTGGTTATGAAAAGGTCTTCTCTTTTGACAAGTCCTTGCTGAAAGGCAAATTCAAGTGCCTCACCAACTTCTGCTTCATTCTTATAGTCAGCTGAAATTGAAAGCCAGAGAGCTGAAGTCAAATATCATAATAATAATGAGAATCCATCAATTTGAAAGTTGTCATCTTTCAAATGAGCTCAAAGCACAGAACAAGGACTGGTTTCCATTGAAACTCTTATTCCCAATGTTCCCATAAATGCCGAGATTATTTTTATGGACAAGCCACTACTTACAGGAAGAAAGAAAAATCTAAACTTTGCCCAGATCTCGCTGTAAGTGAATTACAGATACAATACTATTTACAAGTGGCACTCGGAAGAGAAGATTTAAACTAAACAAAATATCGACAGTACAAAATTATATGCGGACCTATTGCCATGCAATTTTTTGAGACAAATTTCCTTTGAAAATACCTCATTAACTTTATAATGTCAGGGAGATGTGATGGAGGTCAGCCAAATCCGTGAATCAGATATAAGATGGTTAGATATGTGGTCAAGCTCATCCACTACTCAAAACTCCTAAAATAATGGTTACTCATAGGAGTTTTCAAATCATCTACAACAAATATTTGCATTACCATTTTCCAACTAATTTCTTTTGCAACTAATATTTCCCCAGTTCCCTATCTGGACCAAAAATTTTGCCCATCCCTTTTCGCCTTGATCTTTGTTATTTGTCTTCATATTCTTCTTCTTCCCATTTTACTTTTTTCCCTTTTTCGGTCTTGCCCAGATATATTGCCCCAGTTCCCTTTTGCATTACCTCTCGGTCGAAGGTCCAGAGGGCTGTTGCCTTAGAGTGGAGGAGACTTTTTCCATTTTTTACTTCTTTATTTTTCCATCTAAAATATTTGGGCAAGCCCACCCTCTTGGAATGTCCATGGCTTAAGTGGTGTCAAGTGCTTTTGGCCAGATAGACGCATAGTGTTTTTCATTACATGTTAACAACTGATGACTTCAATAAAATGAACCACTCCTCTTATATAGCTGCCTCCCAGGAAGAAATAAACTAAAGAATAGAAGAGGGGATAATGGTTTAAATTCTGAACCTCTGGACCATATAGAACAGATTCACAATCCTGCATTCTAGTAAAAACTCAACTTATTGGTTGCATGTCATAGCACCATAGTTGGTGAAACAAATAAGTACCAATCTTTTGGTTGTTCAGTATGATGATCATCATCATGACAATGAAAACGACACGCACCACACCGGCAAGACCAAATTTAAAGGAAGCAGGAAAGGTAGTCATCAAGAGACTTTCTTGTTTATAAGGATGATACTGTGAGAAACTTACCCTTACATCAACATGACCAACTTAATAGATACGGTTCATTACTTTTGACAACGATAATATTTGAGGTGATCAGCGATGATGATGATATGTACAGCATGACAAATTAGGAAAAGAACCTCAAAATTCTCCGAAAGGAAAGTCTGTGCAAGTTCAGATTCTTGTCGTATTGATGATAAGGCAAGAACTGAGAAACTTTATCCATCAACCAAGATGACCTTAAAGATCCATCAAATAGCTCAGAAAATCATAATATGATGACTGTGACAGGTAACAATCTTTCAGCATGCAGCGTGAGATGATAAAATCAAGAGATAACCCCACATTACTCTTCAATAATCTCACAGAAGCTTGAAAATTCGAGTACTCTGGACCTCTGGTGATGATAATGATGGTGAAAAATTATACACAGCCGTGCAAGATGACCAGTAAATAAGAACAGCCGTCACTCTGCTTTCGCTGATAACAATAAATAATAATCATAGTGATGATGATGAGATGATATTTACATCAACTGTGAAGAAGACCCGTCTCTTATGCTGAGAATTTGGGACTAAGGACTGGAGAATCTTTATGTTTACCTGCGCAGTCAAAATGGCGGTAGCCCAGCTTGATGGCGTTGACGACGAGGTCCTTCATGGCATTCCCCTCCACACGCCACACTCCCAGACCCATTATGGGCATCTTGAATCCGCTGCTCAGAGTGATCGCCATTTTCTCTGCCAATGTTTCTTCCTTCCCGAAACAGCACGGTGAGTGGAGTTCCCTCTCGCTCTCTCTCTTTTTGTCACCACCAACTCCCGTCTTATGGAGAACCACACGACTCGGTTGGACCACAAACCGATTCGTCCCGAATTCCATTTTCCCGCTCGGCCTGCACTTGTGACAAACTCACTAATCACTATTGCTACATCAACGTGCCTTTGAACCCAAAGGACAAGTTATATAGGCACAGCTACTATTCGAGTACAAATATGAAAATACGAATATAGATGCGGTAGAAACTATAGGTATAAAGATATGATAAGATATATATGTGTGTAAAATAACAAAAAAGTTAAAATAAAAATGATATTTAAATAAACAAGTGACATAAATAAAAACATATAAATGTTAACGAACAATAATTCTAAAAAGCAAAACAAAAATTGAGTTAGAAAAATTAAAATCAAGTAAAATTAAGTAGTTTGAATCAAACTTTAAAGAAAAAGGTACGAAAGCATGTCCAAGTAGCTAAACTTAACGATATAGTAACATAGGGTACATGTACTTTACTAAAGTAACCATATGACTTTGATTCAGGTTCGGCTAGATTCAATTAAACCCCTTGTTTCTGCTATTAAACTACGAATAATCGGTATTTGGATTCGCCAAAATGAAGCAACCTTGGCGGGTAATAATTAAACGTATACTGAACATATGACGTCTATAGTTTTTAGTGCAAATGACATGTTGAAGTGTTTTTTTTGTATATATAATTCAATCACTTATGCATTTTTAGCTTCTAAAACGGGTTATTTTTAGCTTGACTCGACTTAAATTTTAAATGCTTACTATTCTTTGTCTTGAAACAAGGCATTCCATATCAAATTAAGGCAATTTGAACGAATGTAACTCAATTATTACAGCGGAAATTGGTGTTGAAGCCTTGAATATGTCAACTTCAGTTCATTCAGTCCGTTCACCACCCCCAAGTAGTTGGATGTCGATAGAGTTAAGTTGGTTTCACTTTCATATATTGCTTAGTCATTTCACATTTAACTGTTTTTGAATTTATAAGTTGAAGTGGGTATTGCCATTACATAGCTTGACAATTGACATACTGCTCTTCGGTAAATTGCTTACTGTCACGTTAAATTGTGGGTTTTCATCGGTGTTTGAAGGAGGTGAAAAGTTCAGTACTGAGGGGTCTCCAATCCAGGGTCGCTTTTTTATTTTCACTTTTCCCTGTCCATGCGAAGCTTGCCTTTTGGAAAATGGCAGGAAATGCAGGCATATTCCCTCAAGACGAATATGCTCTTTTCTTTCTGAAAAAGTGTGAGCCACTTTTGTTGATTGTAATGAAGAGTTTGTATTTGCAACCCTGTCATGAACTCTACGTTTTCCTTCTATTTTTCTGAAATTGCAGCATCCTGTATTCTTCATGGTTCATATGCATGTAGTTCACCAACCAATAGACATGTCATTACTTAAACTGAAGATACTACTGGCCAGAAATGTCCTCATCTTCTTTCTGTCTCCCAACTCCAAGCACAGGCTCGCAGATAAGCATGGAAATGGCGCACAAGCATGCTTTGGAGGTAAGATCCTCATTTAAAACTATGAATAGCAGAAAGACGGAATGCCAAAATCAATAAAATTTCTTGAAGTTTTGATAAACTGAGAAACTGTAGTATGGCATCGCATCGTGCAAGCTAATACAGCCATATGATGGCGATAAAGCTATGCGGAGAGATTGATTCTCCAAAACCTGGCAAGTTGGTTGTGCAGAGCTTGCGATCCATCTGCTTATATTCTTAATGGAAAAATCAAAGGCATCCATGTGCTCTCCTTCACTCTTTCAAACTGTGAAATCTTGCGAACAACAACAGCCTTCCTCTGTAAGCGACACCGGGTAATTAACTCTGCTGTAGAGTCGTAGACTTATTGTATCAGTTGGACAGGTTTTGATTCATAAGGCAATGAATTTGCAACATCAGCAAATATAATGCACAAATATGAGAAAACTAAAGATATCTTAGTTAAGATTGTGTATGGTACCTGCTTCAAATGCTTCTTTATAATGACAAAAGACCTTGGTCCACCTGACCAGGGATTTGGATTGACTGCTTTGAAGTTCAAAGTAGGCCAACACTTCAATACTGGGACTTGAAAAAGGAAATGAAAGGAATAAACTTTTACTGCAAAGCTTTCCCTTGAAAGAATGTCGCTTTTGCATATAACCTGCTTCTTGAATAAAGCAATTCCAATGTTTTATCAAAAAATTAATTCAAGGCTTTCTTGTTTCTTCAAACTCAAAGTATGAACGAGAGATATGTAGATATAGAACAAACGAATCACAGGCTTAAGGTAAAAGAACCAGATCCGACGCAACTCAAATCTATATCTAAGACTGAAACCAGTGTATCTGGATCCTGATTATAAAGCAGGCAATGTCAACTTCTAGACTTGATTCATGTGACAATCTAAAATACGATTATTAAACATTACGAAAATGGATCCATGAGGTTGCTGCTTTCAGACTATGTCGTATTAGGGCACATGGAAGACCGCTATCATGGTTTTGCTTTCTTTCTCTCTTGTAAGGTGAGGCCTCCTCACTTTGCCAGATCTTATGTCTTCTTGTGCTTGGAGCCTTTGCATATGAAATAAGATTGATCGACAAGAATGAGCACTACAAGATTAAGGACACTTCAAGTTCCTCATAGACATCAGAAATGGATCCTTCTACAAATTATTCTCCTCTAGTGGTAATAGAATCTCCCAGAACATCTGACGTAGAACCAAACAGTATCAACATGTACAGATTATCCTACAAAAAAGGCCTACTTTCTACATCAAACAGCATCACTGCAGATCAGCAGTAAGCCAAGGGCACCACCATGTCCTAGTAATCGCCTTTCCCCTACCGTATAGATTAATCGTGCTCTGAGAACAAATGAAACAACAGGAGTTGTCTGCATTTCAACTCGAAGAATGGCGCCAGTCAAACCAATCACATGAGTATGCTTATCTGAGTGCCACAGTATATACCGAATCTAGTATTCCCAACCTTTGGTGCATGTACTTAAGGATGAGCCGTGCACTGTGCACATAGGTACAACTACCAAGAAGACCCAGGATACCTAACGCTCGAGCAGTAGTCAGCACATGGTCTTATGCATGTTGGCTGTGAATATGACATGATAAAAATCCTAAAGCTCGTGATACAAGAAAAAGATACCTGAGTTGTGATAAAACATTGGAGCATACGGCATGCTTAGGCACAAAAATTGAACTATGTTCAACCAATCCTTCGACGAACATTGCATGGATCAAACTTAGAAAAGGAAGATATCGAACCCAGTTTATACAACTAATTGACAGCAGCAGCTCTCCCCTCTACCTATGCATTCAACCTTGCAGAAACAAGCGGCTCGAAAATTTGACTACTGTTGGTGAATGAATAGCTCAAAACATGAATATGACTGATAACACAACAACAACAATAACCAATCTTGAGTTGGAATGACAAGGATATGCACGTTGAGATCATTAATTTGACAAAGTTATGCCATTGCTAATGGCAGTATAGCTGCGGCTACTTCTTACTCCCCTAAAGTTGTTGGGAAACTATGCAAAGAGATCAATTCCCCAGAATACAGCCGGTTGATTGGTGCGAAGCTTTAGATCCATCCTCTTAATCGTGTCCATGTCTTCAGCAGATATCTCAAAATCAAAGACCTCTATGTTCTCCTTCAACCTCTCAAATTTTGAAGTTTTGGGAATAACCACAGTCTTCCGCTGTATGCCCCACCGAAGGGCCAACTGAGCAGGTGTCTTATTGTAATTCTTGGCTAGGTCCTGGTCACAGATAGTGCATGTAATACGTTAATACTTTGTTACTATCATGAGGGAAAAGCAAAAAAAAGACTTCATGCTGACTACTCTTAGTCTGGCCCTATATCAGATAAAAATCAACTCGGGGGCAAGAAAACCAACAACAATAAATTTTAAAAAGTACCAAGTCAATGGAGTCTTCCATGGACAAGATATTATCAGTTAGAAAACATGCTTGTCCATGGGTTTATCCCATTGGCTATGTGCAGGATTTCCAGCTTTTCTTCTCAGTACTTTTTTCTTTATGGAGGAGGAAACAAAACATACCACGAGAACTGGATCTTCTAAGCAAGAAACAGAACCAAACCACTCTGTGTTGGCTGCAGCGCCACCAAGAGGAGTATGAGCAGTAACACAGATCCCATGCTTTTGGCAGAATTTCACAAGGTCTTCACGCTGGAAGTAAGGGTGTGCCTCTATCTGGTTGACCGAAGGTTTCACTTTTGAATAAGCAAGGCAATCCCTTGTCAAAAAGATATCAAAATTGCTGCACCAAATGAAATCTGACATGGTTATCACTTATACAACCTGAAACAAGAAGAACTTAATGATGCCAAATCCTGGCTTTCTAGTTCTCCTTTACGAGGTGAAAGTTAATTTTTCTATGAAATTTGAGACTCTGAAACAGTGAAACAAAGGATCTTTGAGATTGAATGAGTTGATGTGTGCACATTGGTTCACCAGAAGCAGAAATATACATGAACCCTTCAGTTTTTAGCAACTGACGAAGTTAAAATTCACCAGTATTTTAAATATAACCGAAATTAGTCAAATCCAACGTCACTTGCCTTCCAGAACTTAAATTATGAAGGCTGGAAATTTGTATTTCTGGCAACCCAAGTTAGAGCCCCAAAAATTGGAGTTCTACCTGATACCAATGCTACGAACCAAACCCATGGAAACCAGTTCTTCCATTGCATGCCAGGTGGTTTCCAATGATATGGTAGTGTCTATCTCAAGCACACCATTGGCATCCAAAGCACTGTCTGTTGTTCCAACCCCTGCATTTCACATAAAAGTATTTAAGGAAAAACTTTTAAAAGGCTTATATAACTAAGGAAAACCTTAAGCATCGAGGTGAATTTGATGCCAATGTTAGGTTCTCGGTTCCATTTGGCCAATCTAAGTTAGGCATTATAGATTCACCTTAACTATCAGACAGGTGAAAATCATTAATACAACATACATAACATTAACAATATGCAACCTATTTCTTCTTTTTGTCACTTTTAATTCTAGTGAACAGCATAGAGCAAATAATTCCTGCACCTAATTCCATAGACAACATTAGAGCATTTTCCAGGAATTTTTACCCACACCACCCACGTACCTGTATGTTTTGTGGCTATGGGAAGGTGGATAAGGTATAAATCTAAGTAATCTAGCTTCAGTTTCACTAAGCTGTCTTTGCATGCATCAAGAACATGCCCATGATCTGAGTTCCAGAGCTGTAATTAGAACCAGTACAACAATTTGTTACTCGTCATATGATATCAAGCACGAAGAGAAACAATGTACTTAATAAGTTAAACATATAAAGGAAGAAAAGAACAGTCTCCTACCAACCTTAGTGGTTATGAAAAGGTCTTCTCTTTTGACAAGTCCTTGCTGAAAGGCAAATTCAAGTGCCTCACCAAGTTCTGCTTCATTCTTATAGATAGCTGACGTTGAAAGTCACAGAGCTGAAGTCAAATATTAGAATAATAAAAAGAATCCATCAATTTGAAAGTTGTCATCTTTCAAATGAGCTCAAAGCAAAGAACAAGGACTGGTTTTCATTGAAAGTCTTATTCCCAATGTTCCCATAAATGCCGAGACTATTTTTATGGACAAGCCACTACTTACAAGAGGAAAGAAAAATCTGAACTTTGCCCAGATCTCGCTGTAAGTGAAGCACAGATACAATATTATTTACAACTGGGACTCGGGAGAGAAGATTTAAACTAAACAAAATATAGACAGTACAAAATTATATGAGGACCTATTGCCATGCAATTTTCTGACAATTTTTCTTTGACAATACCTCATTAACTTTATAATTTCAGCGAGATGTGATGGAGGTCAGCCAAATCCGTGAATCAGATCTAAGATGGTCAGATATGTGGCCAAGCTCATCCACTACTCAAAAATCCTAAAATAATGGTTACTCAGGAGTTTTCAAATCATCTAGAACAAATGTTTGCATTACCATTTTCCAACTAATTTCTTTTGCAACTAATATTTCCCCAGCTCCCTATGCTGGACTAAAAATTTTGCCCTTCCTTTTTTTCCCTTGCCCTTTGTTATTTGTCTTCATATTCTTCTTCTTGCTATTTTACTTTTTCTTTTTCCCTTTTCCCCCTTGCTCAGATCTATTGCCCCAGTTCCCATTTGCATTACCTCTCGGTCAAAGGTCCAGAGGGCTGTTGCCTTAGAGTGGAGGAGACTTTTTCCCTTTTACTTCTTTATTTTTCCATCTAAAATATTTGGATAAGCCCACCCTCTTTGAATGGCCATGTCTTAAGTGGTGTCAAGTGCTTTAGGCCGGATAGATGCATGGTGCTTTTCATTACATGTTAACAACTGATGACCTCAATAAAATGAACCTCTTGTCTTATATAGCTGCCTCCCAAGAAGAAATAAACCAAAGAATAGAAGAGGGGATGATGGTTTAAATTCTGAGCCTCTGGACCATATACAACAGATTCATTCCTCTATTCTAGTAAGAACTCAACTTATTGGTTGCATGTCATAGCACCATAGTTGGTGAAACAAATAGGTACCAATCTTTTGGTTGTTCAGGATGATGATCATCATGATGACAATGAAAACGACACGCACCACACCGGCAAGACCAAATTTAAAGGAAACACGAAAGGTAGTCACCAAGAGATTTTCCTGTTTATAAGGATGATACTGTGAGAAACTTATCCTTTCATCAAGATGGCTAACTTAATAGATATGGTTCATTACTTTTGACAACGATAACATTTGAGGTGATCGGCGTTGATGATGATATGTACAGCATGACAAATTAGGAGAAGAACCTCAAAATTCTCCGAAAGGAAAATCTGTGCAAGCTCAGATTCTTGTCGTATTGATGATAAGGCAAGAACTGAGGAATCTGTCCATCAACCAAGATGACCTTAAAGATCCATCAAATAGCTCAGAAAATCATAATATGATAGCTGTGATAGGTAACAATCTTTCAACATGAAGCGTGCGATGATAAAATCAAGAGACAACCCCACATTACTCTTCAATAATCTCACAGAAGCTTGAAAATCATGTATTTCGGGTACAATGGTGATGATAATGATGGTGAAAAACTATACACAGCCGTGCAAGATGACCAGTAAAGAAGAACAGCCGTCACTCTGCTTTTGCTGATAACAATAAATAATAACCATAGTGATGATGATGAAATGATATTTACATCAACTCTGAAGAAGACCCATCACTTTGTGCTGAGAATTTGGGACTAAAGACTGGAGAATCTTTATGTTTACCTGCGCAGTCAAAATGGCGGTATCCCAGCTTGATGGCGTTGACGACGAGGTCCGTCATGGCATTCCTCTCCACACGCCACACTCCCAGACCCATTATGGGCATCTTGAATCCGCTGCTCAGAGTGATCGCCATTTTCTCTGCCAATTTTTCTTCCTTCCCCAAACAACACGTCGAGTGGAATTCCCTCTCGCTCTCGCTCTCTTTGTCTCCACCAACTCCTGTTGTATGGAGAACCACACGACTCGGTTGGACCTCAAACCGATTCGTCCCGAGTTCCATTTTCCCGCTCGGCCTGCACCTGTCACAAACTCATTATTACTGTATCAACGTGCCTTTGAACCCAAAGGCCAAGTTATATGGGCGCGGCTACTATTCGAATACAAATATGAAAATACGTATATAGATACGGTAATTTTAGAATCTATAGGTATAATGATATGATAAGATATATGTGTGTAAAATAACAAAAAAGTTAAAATAAAATCATTTAAATAAACAAGTGATATAAATAAAAACATTATATGCTAATCAACTATAACTCTAAAAAGCAAAACAAAAATTGAGTTAGAAAAAACTAAATCAAGTAAAATTAAGTAGTTTGAACCAATTTTGAAGTAAAAAGGTACCAATATAGCGACATAAGGTCTATGTACTTTACTGAAGTAACTATCTGACTTTGATTGGGTGAGTTAGGTTAGGCTAGAGCCATTTAAGCCCGCAAGAGATAAAAGTTACTTCTGCGTCAGATCCTGAATAATCGGTATTTGAATTGGCCCAAATCATGTAACTTTGGCGGGTGAGGTGATAATTAAACGTATACTAAACATATGACGTCTATAGCTATTAGTGCAAATGACATGTTGAAGTGTTTTTTTATAATTCTATCACTAATGCATTTTTATATTCTAAAACGGGTTGTTTTAGCTTGACTCGACCTAAATTTTAAATGTTTGCTATTCTTTGTCTTGAAACAAGTCATTTCATATCAAATTAAGGCAATTTTAACGAATGTAACTCAATTCTTACAGCGGAAATTGGTGTTGAAGCCTTGAAAATGTCAACTTCAGTTCATCCAGTCCCTAACCGTGAAATCTTGCGAACAACGACAGCCTTCCTCTGTAAGCGCCACCGGGTGACCAACTCTGCTGTAGAGTCGTAGACTTATTGTATCTGTTGCATAGGTTCTGATTCATCAGGCAATGCATTTGCAACATCAGCAAATATAATGCACAAATATGAGAAACCCAAGAAGAAGAAAAGAATAGTGCAGGAACTCCAACTTGGCTCACAGACTTCATGGATCCATGTGAGAAAAGCAATCTCAGTAGCTAAAGTAGAGCTGATACTTGTGATACATTCACATAACCTAATGAACTTTGTTTTCTGATAACTGACGACAATTGACAAACGAATTATGAGCTACAGAGATGAAAAGACTCGCTTTCCATTCTTGAATTATTGAACTGCGAAATATTTTAAGGCCTTCGAACCCAGGATTTTTTGTCACTGTCCATGGCTGGTCACTAATGCAGCCCTCTAACTGACAACCACAGGCTAAGGACTCGCAGATCTATGTTCAAAAGTAAATGTACTCCTAGAATTGGGCCAAAGCAATAAATATATGTAGTGCAATGCAGTTAAAAACGTTACAGTGCATTCATTGCCACGGACTCAAGCACATTGGACGCTTTTACTTGGCTCGAACCTTGATTTCTTCATTAACAAAATAAGTAAATTAATTTACCCACCCCGTGTTGGCACTGGACCATCAAAAGGAGTGTGGGCGATGACGCAGATCCCATGCTTTTAGCAGAACCTCACATGACCATCATGCTGACAGTAAGACCATATGAATCTCCATCTCGTTCCCTGTTCGCTCAGTGAAGATCCCAACTTCTGAAGCACGGCAGTCCATCGTGAAGAAGTTGTCTAAACTCTAAACTTCCTCATTAGTTACTGAACATGACTCATGAAGGTTGATATGTCACGCTCTGCCTACACGTGACTTCTTTTTTTTATTAGCTCTGCGGACCTGCGGTTAATAACAGGGGAAACCCTTTAATTTTCTGTTTGGGCGCCTACTAAGACATGCTTTGTGGAACTTCAACAAAGGATGGGCCAATTAGATTCAATTCAGTAGTAGATGAAAATTTATCTGGTTTCAGCTGCCACTGGACTAAGGCTGCCAAATTTTTAGCCTGTAGATTCAATAGATTTATTTCAGCTTCCTACATATTGGATACAGTTTGTGGGAGGAAAAACAGAACGCTCTTGCGTTCTAAGATGTGTGGCGCTCAGAAACTGGTATCATTGGATGGGATTGCGGAAATATTGAAACACGATTAGTAGACTTTGCATGCAATCCAACCTTGCAGTTGTGCTTTCAAGTATTTGACATAATCTAATTGCAAGGAGCTGGCACTCAACAAAAAGAAGAAACTTTAGGCTTGAAATGTATAGAATTACAAGCTGTTGAACTTCAAAATCCGTTAGTGTGTCGTTAATAAGACAATCTAAGAGCAGACTCTTACGAATCCATACATGTGGACCGTATTGGTAGGTGTTACTAAAAAAAACAAAAGTTGCCTGTGAACATAGTCGTTACAAATCTAGTTCACCCCAAAGTTGAGTTTCTTTGATAACCTGTTACCAACGGTAGGAATTAAACCCAAGGACGCTAGCTTTACCATTGCATGCCAAGTAGTTTCTAATGATATGGAAGTGTCTATCCAAAGCACCAAAATCTACATCCATAACACTGCCTGGTGTTCCCACCCTTGCATCTCATGAATATAAAGGAGAAAGCTGAAACTTGATTTATGAACCAACTCTATGACCGTAAGCAAAGAGAAACACAGACCTACAACAATAATTTTTCATCCCTGCTTACGCAGGTTGAGATGAGAACATGAATGTCAAAAACTTGCCTGCACGTTTGGTAGCTGTAGGAAAGTGAACAAGGTATACGATCCAAGTAATCTAGCGTGAGTTTCTTCAAGCTGTCTTTACACGCCCCAAGAACATGTCCATTATCTGAATGCCAAAAATGTGATTAAAGACAAACAAGTAACTCGTAGCTTGAATGATTATAGTCAATTAAGCAAGAAGAAAAGCAATTATTCTTATGTTTTGACAGGAAAGAAAGAAAGGAATTTTGGTGTTCCTTACCTTTCCATCGTTTTGAAATGCATAGAATGTTACAGAAGGCTATGTCTCTTCTGTGCGTTCCCTCATATCAAAGCTGCTACAGGTTACGAAATGGACTTCCTGTTCACAAGTCCTTGCTGAATGGATGATTGAAGTGCCCCTGCAACGACGGCTTCATTCTTATACGGTTCAAATGAAAGCCAGTCGTCGAGTTACAGATCATGTTCCGAAAAGATGATTCTATAGATGAAGCCTTAACCTTCAATTTTTCTAGCTAGTCATGCTATCAGAATGCATATAGTCTATGAGGCTCAAGTTTTAAGGATTCTCAAACACAAAAACATCTGAAATTACGAAACGATCGACACCTTCCATGACAATAATCTTGGGTTTCTCTCACAGAAAATGAACAGTTACATAAGAGACTGAGCACCAACTTGACAATCAAAAGAGAAAAAGGAAAAAGTTAATATGTCAAGTGCGTCTATCATGATTAACACTTGTAACTACTCGTGATGAACAACTAGGAAGATCGCCGTTAATAGTTACATAGGGTTAGTAGTGACACGGATCGTTGTGAACATTTCCACATCTTCTACAATAAGTTCCTTTTTTAGTGTTCAACGCAAAAGACAAAAGGACTTCAAAGGAAGATGGATTCGCAGCGACTCGATATGATGGAGGCCGGCTGATTTCCCATATTCCATTCCGTAAAATGGTCCTCCTCTGACACCAAAAATGATGATGTTATGCCTCGTTTTATTGATTACAGCATTCAAAACTCAAAAGTTCATGTCTCATGTTCTAATTTTCAAAGTTTTCAAATCTGGGACTCATGAATTCAACCACGCCAGTAGTCTTCGGAGGGAAAGAGAAAATGGCGATCACTCTGAGCAGCCCATTAAATGATTCTCGAAATCTTATGGACAATGACAATGAAATCTAGCATCTCTGTACCTGCACCATCGATATGATGGTAACCCAGTTTCATGGCATTAATAAGGATGAGGTCCTCCACGGCTTTCCCCTCCACGCGCCACACTCACTCCAAGACTATTATGTGCTTCGTCAATCCACTGCCCGGAGTGATCGCGATTCTCTGTCTCTCCCCCTCACAACAAGGAAGCCATTGCTGAGACGGTCTTTTCGCTTCTCCCATACTCTTTCATAGAAAATCATAATCAAACGCTTTTTCAGGTCAGCAAAAAGCATAAATTATAAATAAAAAGCAAGCAGTGGACTAAACAAGGATCAAAAACAAAAATCTATCGATAAGCGACTAATAAGCGGGAAACGAAAAACCATCGACAATAGTTCAAGCGGGGTTTGGGGACGAAAACTTTGTGGACGTGAACTCTGTCTCGTAGCCTTGAACTTTTCCACCATCGAGGGAACGCTCTGCTTGGAGTTAGTTTTTCCAAGTAAAATCAAACAAGGAGAAAGCCAGAAAGGTAGTTCTCACCCCTAAACCCTCGCGAGGTAGCTCCAAGAAAACATTATATAGTTAACTGAAATGAATGTGCATTTAGTTTCTTACCAGCTAAAAAAACTCATGCAAACAACTAACTTTTGAGAATCATATTTATGAGCATTTAAAATTTGAGACAGTCCAAGTCCACATTGCTTCGTATTATATGCTGCATGGGCTTTAGTTAGAAACCTATACCTCCTTACAAACACTGTGGAAAAGCTCGATCAGCAAGGCATTGGTAGCGTAGTTGGGACTTGGTTTAGGTTGTTCATCTTCGCCTTCTTTTTTTTAGGTGAGTGTTTATTTTTTTACCACACAAAATAGAGGCTATAGCCTCCTCTTGTGCCCCCCAAAGTTTATAGAGCTTGGGACTTTTTTTTTTTTTTGGTTTAGGAGGGTAGTGCAAATGTGCAATAGATCATGACAGTGACCAGGGGCGGAGTCAGGATTTTTTTCAGGGGCGAGTCAAACGGTCAGTGGGTCGGGCTAAGAGGTGTGACAAGTCAGGCCAGGAAGAACGATGGGTCCGGCAAACTAATTTTTTTTTTTTATTTTTTCAATATATAAAAAAAAAAAATCATGCGCTCACCCGGGCCATGGCCCAGGCGGCCCCCCCTCCGCCCCTTATAGTGACTACAAGTTTCATAGTACATATTTTATTTTGAGTAAACTACCTTACCGCCCAGTTGATGCCATCATATATCTCTTTTATCACTTGATACATCATTTGGGAAATAGGAAGCTTGTTGGTATTTCAAACCAGAAAATGATACTATTAAAAGCAAGTTGTGTTTTCTTTGCTAAATTAGACTTTGGTAGATTGTGTTTCTTTAGATAGTATAAGGAAAACACCTCTTCCCTCCATGCCCCACATTAGTTACATATTTGGTTGGTCCCCAGCTTGCAAAGTCTCTTTTAATATACTCAGCTATGGGTTTGCAACAGCAGGGTTTCGAACCTGTTATGTTCTATCAACTAGGTGAAGATATTTTCACCATTCAAACACGTCTGTCACAAAATGTCAATTGATCGACCTCGGTAGCCTGGTACCTTGAGGGATGGGAGGAGGAAGGGTGGAGGCTTCGGCTCTAAGCCAGATGGTAGGATGACATAAGATTCATGCTTGCCCGGATCAATTTTGGTGAAAGACAAACTGTACTCTTATGCACCATTCAAACATGCTCTCAACAGACACCAAGCAAGCGCCTTCATGCTAACAAGAACATTTCTTGTTATGGGAGTCACTGGTATAACTGCAATTGGATGCCAATCAATGCGTGCAAACATCTACATGAGCTGCTCGAGATGAAAAAGGTGAAAGTTGAAAAATGATATTGATAGGAATTCTACATTGCCTAAATCCAAATAAGAGCTTTAGTAATACAATTTCAACATTGTTGAAAACTGTATACCGGCAAAACCATTTTCAATGTAATATATGCTACATACCAATTAGATCAAGGAAGATCTTTGAATGCAAAGCCCCCCTAGACACAAATTTTTGTATGACAGGCTTTTCTTAACTACCGTTATAGATTGAAGGTTATCCAGGTCACAAATACTTTTAAAAGCTTCAATTAGAGTATATTGTTAAACTTTGAAAAACAACGTTCACAACAACTAGCGAAAAGGCATCTTTTATTTCATAGCTATCAAACACCCGAGTGACCAGATTTTTTTTGTTTGTGGGTACAACTACTTGATGATTAAATACTGTTCACTGTCGATACATTTTAACATTCATAAGATTTGTTAAAGGCATAAAGAACAGGAAGTAACCTATAGTACACCTATAGCATTACCATTTGAACAATACATGTCTACATATTTAAGGAATGAGTAAAATTTGTCTTGGACTGAATGTCTACTTTTTTCTTTTTAAATAAAAAAAAAACTAGGCAAGAGAGAAACAAAAAAAAAAGAGTGTATATGCGTGTACAAAATAACGTCTGAGCGCAAGCGCGAGGTACAGAGTTCAAATCGTGTCTCTGGAGATTACTCCAATCGAGTCACGCCCACGCACTCTTACTCATTGCTCGGATCGGCAGCAACGCGCGCACTCTACAACGCTCTTCCCTTGGCTGCGGCTTTCGCTTCTGACCGAATTTCTCGCCGCGCAGGTTTTGTTCTTCCAATCGCACGGTCATCTTCCAACAAGAACAAATTTCTTTGATTTCTATTATCATTCTCGTTGAATTCCTGTTTTCTGCATTCTTTATAGACTTGGGTGGTCTATTTTCCGCGATTTTTTTTGTTTTTCGGCGGTGGGGATCGTTTGGTTTCTAGGGTTTTTGAGGTGGGTCTCAACAATCTTTCGTATTATCTCTCCTTTTCTTGGGATTTGTATAGATTTGTTATGCAAGTAGCCCTAGAACGAGATGGGTGTTGGTCTTTCTGGTGTAGATTTTCGATTTGGGGAGGGTTTCGGATGATTTAGTACGTGCGGTTGGAGGTGAGAGAGGAGTCTCCCTCATTGGCGGTTCGGAAGACCGAAGCAACACCATTGAAGAGCTAGGAGAGTAGATGGTTTGAGCATGGATGGGGTTGGAATGAGAGGGTTTGGCAGTACCAAGAGGAAGGTGGAGGTGGTCGGGTTGAACGATGATTCAGAGGACGATAACGAGCCTATAGGATCGATTTTCAATCTGAAGAAGAAGAAGAGGAGAAAGAAGAAAAGAAAGGAGCTTATTGACTCGAAGAAGGTGGGGGCAACTTTTGAAGCGAGGGCGGGGGCTGAGGTTGATGGTCCGAAGGGGAAGGCTGCGGTGAATGAGGACGCAAATGATAGGGACGACGATGAGGGGCTAACGTTGGCTAGCTTTAGAAAGAAGTTAAAGGATCCGAAGGGGAGCAAAGCCGGTGGGAAGGATCTGGTAGAACGTCCTGGTCTGGCGAAGGGTTCTTTGCACGGGGCTCGTACCGGCGTGATTCAGTCGTGCAGTTCGTCGAAATCTATGGAGGAAGATGACGATGGTGGTGTTCAGGATGCTGATGATGATGATGTCGGGCTTGATCAAGTTTTGATTGGAAGCTTAAAGGTTTCCCATCCTGGCGTGGGTCAGGAATCCCAAACCACATTACCTGAAACATCTGAAGAAGGAAGCTTGAGGGGTGAGGAAGGATTAAGTCAATCTGCTGAAGAAAGCATAGAAGGATCGGCTCGCATGCCAGCCAAGCGGACACGGACTTCTTCCAGGCACCGGCAGAGTTTAGAGGCACCTAAGTCGACCAACAGGCCAGATGGATCTCCGGAAGACTTATTGTCTGAGTTTGTTAAGGCTCAGAGATCGCGCCCCCCTGCTATGAGGAAGGAGGAAAAGCGAACTGTAGTACCTGGTCAAAACTGGGATCGAGCTACTGAAAGAATCCGGGATGGTTCATCTGATTCACTAGTTACTAAGAGACATCCTGTCCAGAAGACACACGGTGAATCTTCTACTCTTGGTGGTGTCTCACCACAGCTTTGTGATGGCTTATCGGGATTGACAAAGGAAGGATCCTACAAGCCAAATTCTAGTAACATCATGGATGATTTGTCATCTGCCCAAGCAGTGGAATCCATCGATGCACCTACAGTTGAGTACACGGATGAAATTCATGAAGATGGAAACGGACAGCTCAATGGAGACTCAAAGAGTGAGGGGGATTCTTCACATAAGCAAGTGCAGTCTTCTCCTACATTAGGTGCTATTCACGAAAGCATCAATTCAGATAAACCATTTGACACTAAAAATTCAATTGAGGTATCTGCTGCTTCAAGTGGAAAATTGCGCCCATCATATGCCTCAAGGGAAGCAAACATGAAGCCCGATGGGTATTCACATAATGAGGCTTCTGAAGACCTGCTATCATCTGTTTTCAGAAGGTCCAGGTCCGGTACGAAACAAAGGAGGGTGTTTAAATCATCAAGCGCTGGTGCCTTCACCAACCAAGTTTCAGACAGTTCATGCCCTAAATTATCATCGGTGTCAAATTACCTTAATGGGGGCAACAGTCTGGAGTTGAGCCAACCTCCTCATGAACTGATGGAGAATTTGTCTTCGACCCAAGAGACTGACAACATGCCAAGCCTACCTCTTGGAAGTACCGTGAAAGGGGTAGTATCAAACGTTGTCTCAAAGGCCACTCAGTTTGTAAATGAGTTGGTCAAAATATCTCAAGCTGATAATGAGAAAAATTCTGCATCTGTCACTGAGGAAAGGCACTGCAGTGCAGTAACTACTCAGCAAACTGATGTAGTTCTGGATGACAAAGATGATATAGTTGTCATGTCTAAAGATTCTGACCACATAGCTGATTCTCTTCTGGACAATATGCCTTCTAAGCCTGTCAATACTCCCTGTGTTGCATCTGTTGAGGTCAGAAGAAAACTACCTTGTCCCTCATCTACTCCAGTTTCAAACGGTATTATGAAGTGTTCAACTTTAACACAAAATGCCTCCTTGACTGAAATTCAGAATCCACCTGAAGAAACTATCAGGTCTGATAGTAGGAGACATGGCCTTTCAGGTGATGTCGGAGATGAAAAATACTGTTCTGAATCAGGTAACCAAGTGATCCATAAAGTGTCTGGAACCGTTTGTTCGGAAGAAATATGTTCAGACCGTGCAGGAAAGGGGCTTTCCAAAATGGCTAAGAAGGTATCAACATCACAAAGGGTTACTCGGAAGGCTAGAAAACCCAGATATGGAGATATGACCTATGAAGGAGATAGCGATTGGGATTCTTCAGTATATCAGCGAGGGAATTCTGACAGTACTCTGGTTATGGAAGACAATGCTTTTGTGAAGACAAAAACCAAAGCTGATCTGCTGTCAACTCTGTTATTAGAGGCTCATAATGGAGGTGTAGCAGCGGTTGCAGCTGGATTAAAAGCAAAATCTCTGGTTCCAATTGAGAAAATAAAATTCAAGGAGATCTTAAAGCGTAGAGGTGGTCTCCATGAGTATCTTGAGTGCAGGTCGGTTATTCTTTTCACAAAGATTGCATTTTAATTTTGAGAATCTCTGTGACTAGCTTTTTCTTCTACTAGTGAAATCATTAATCTTTTTTGTTGTGTAGAACTTTTGTTTTTACTTCACAGAATTTTATTTTTAATTTAGTCTCTTGTGAAACTGCAGTATTGGGAATTCATTAAATCTTTCAAATTCCTGGAATGATTGTCCACATATTCTGGCAGCTGGGTGCTTGATTGAGGCCAGAAATTATGTAACCTAGAATTTCCAGGACTTAATTTTGTTGCTACATCTATGGTACAAAATTGATGCCTAGATAGATGGATGGATGCTTTGCCAGTCCTAAGCGTGGTTTGGTTAATGCATGCAGTTGGTTGTGTTTATATGTTCACTGCAGTTGTCACTTGAAATTGCTTAGGGTTGGGAAAAAGGTTTCACTACCTGATGCATTTTCTTTATTAGATGGATAGGAAATGACAACAATTCCGTAGTATAATTTTTCTGAAAATCTGAACATGTTAAACTTCTTAACTTAAATTTAGTTTCAAATTATATTATGAATGACGTTCTTGTGATTTGTGAATCCATGTTCTTGAAAAGAAGTTTGGCTTGATCCATAGACAATCACCTCAGACATATACATCCAAAGAGAAGAACAAAACTTGTTCAGAAAAGCTAGATTTTTCCTTTCTGGTATTCAGTTAGTTTGTTAATTAAATCAGTTTATCTAAGTGGCTTCATCTTTCCTGTAGTCATTCACAGTTAACTTGTTTGTTTCTGTACCATAATGTGCATGGTTGATGAAATGAACATAGCCTCAGGATGTTGTTATAGACGAGTGCTATTCATGCCTCAAGGATTCATAACCTTTTTGAACACAACAAACTTGCAATCATTATGACATGGCAAATAACATAATTAACCTCAGAATGTGGTTATAGATAGAGTGTGTTCATTCCTTAAGGATTCATAGCTTTTTTGAATGCAACAACTTCGTAATCCTAGGAAGATTAAGATAATTAACCTCCACATGTGCTATGGATACAGCATTGTTCATGCCCCATTGATTCATAACCTTGTTGAATGCAACAATTTTGCAATCCTACTAACATGGCAAAAGATAATTACCATTGGTTTCAAAATCATCATAATTTTTTTAACAGTTTTCAGTATTCTGCACAACCAGGTCAGTAGATGTAGTGAAAATGTGAAATGCATCTTGTGAAACCCTGCTGTCACTTGTGCATCTAACACATTTTCTTTTTATTTTTCAATCTGACAAATTGGTATACGGTGTATAGACTTTCATTTATGCATAACAAGCTGAATCAAATGAATTGCTGTTGCTGGATCATTTCATTTCGGAACTCTAGATACCAAGCAGCTGAGCAGGTTAGGAGCATGTACATTAACTGTTGGTGGGTCTAGTCATTAACAAGCTGAAGAAGTAGAATGGCCGACTGAGTTCTTCATCTGGATTGATTTTTGAAAAAGCTTTATATTTGGGATCTTGTTCTACTGCTGATGTGCTGAAGGCTTGACCTTTGAACAAATTGTGTGTGTGGACTTGAAGTTTCGATCTTGTCTCTGTTTAAATTTCCTGATACATGATCAACCTGTTTCCGGAAACAATTAATTTGTTGTTTCTTAACTTAGATTTTACTCCATTAGGAAATTGAGCATCCACAAATTTTGTATGAATAGGTTCCATGAAAAGGCTGGTCATATACATTGATTTGCACCTACATATTCAGAAGAATTAAATAAAAGATTAGCATTCAAAGCTTGAAATGATTACAGTCTACTTTTTTTATTATAGTCATGTGCTTGTTGTCATATAAACAGTTGTTTATCCTGGTGCAGGAATATGATCTTGAGTCTCTGGAGTAAAGATGTATGCCGTATTCTGCCTTTATCAGACTGTGGAGTAACATCCGATCCTCTTGATGATGAACCACCACGGGCTTCCCTTATTCGAGATATATATGCTTTTTTAGATAGCTATGTAAGTTTCTTTTGAGTGATTAGTGTTTTATGAAAAAGTCACTTGATTCAAAGGGCAGTAGTGTCAATGTGTTTATATTCTGTGCTGCACGCACACCACAAACACAATGAAAGAGGTGTTTTTTTGTGTGCGTATTTTTTTTTTTTTGGGTGTGGGTCTCTTGCAGGAGGAACCTAGGGGGGTGTAGCTCAGCTGCACTAAGTGAGGGGCCACGTATTTTTGGGCTTTTCCACAATATCAAATCACTCCGTGTTTCATCTTTGTTTATGTTTTCAGTTTTAAATGCCTAGTTTCTTTATTTAACTTTTTGCTTCAATTGCACCAATGAGCTGTATTCTGACATATTGTTTACAGGGTTACATAAATACTGGCATTGCTTCTGTAAAAGAAATTGCTAAACCAGATTGTATGCCTCAACTCAAACTTTCAAAAAGGAGTGATCTGACAGAAAATTCTGGAGGTAGAGCCATTGATACTGAGGAAGAAGTTGCATTTATTCTTGGCCAGGCTAAACATTTTGAGAATGTATCCAATTTAAAGTATGACACACAAATGAAAGATGACAAGTGCATAACTGTGGGTGATGTGGAAGCTGCAGACAGCCACAAACTCCAAGTGGCTGATATAGAGTTGGAGTCATCCACTTCAAAGGAGATGGAAGAAGATAAAGCCGGTCAGGTGGCAATGGATAAGTGTATATTAGGTTCAAGTGCACCATGTACTCCGGAGGTGCCTACGCATGAACAAATTGTGATGGTTAAAGACTCTGCAGTTTTGGGATTTGCTTATGGTGAGTTATGCAAATTTGAAATGGATGAAAAAGAAAATGGTTTTAGTGGTTGTATGTCACCTAGGCGGACAAAAATATCTCCTATTGATTCTGTAAGCATTGTTGATCAAAATGGAGAAGT
The DNA here is from genome assembly GCA_011799765.1 of Nymphaea thermarum. Classification (NCBI taxonomy): domain Eukaryota; kingdom Viridiplantae; phylum Streptophyta; class Magnoliopsida; order Nymphaeales; family Nymphaeaceae; genus Nymphaea; species Nymphaea thermarum. The sequence continues at coordinate 245,719 of JAANDH010000096.1, forward strand.
AGATACACTTAATCCAGAGCAAGCAAAAACTTCTGATGCAACCATTTGTGATATGGATGGTCATCAACGAGTTATTGTTATAGGAGCTGGGCCTGCTGGTCTGACTGCGGCTCGCCATTTGCAACGGCAAGGCTTTATGGTCAATGTTCTTGAGGCTCGGCATAGAATCGGTGGGCGAGTTCATACTGATCGATCATCACTGTCTGTTCCTGTGGATCTTGGAGCCAGCATTATAACTGGTGTAGAGGCAGATGTAGCTACTGGGCGACGACCTGACCCATCTTCACTGCTTTGTACCCAGCTTGACCTTGAATTGACGGTTCTTAATAGTGAATGCCCTCTCTATGATATTGTAACAGGAGAGAAGGTTCCATCTGCACTGGATGAATCTCTTGAAGCTGAATACAACAGCCTTTTAGATGATATGGAAGTTCTTGTTTCACAAAATGGAGAAGCAGCACTGAAGCTGTCGCTTGAAGATGGACTGGAACATTCTCTTAGGAGTCATCGTGTTGCTCGTCCGACAGTTGATGAAGTTGAGTTGCACCATCTTGAAATCAGTGATGACTTAGAGAATTCTATAATCTCCAGAAATACCCAAGCAGATGGTAGCAAAATAGCAGCTGCTTTTGAAACCACTGGAATGGAAATATATAAGCAGGATGAAGATCCATTGGATCCTCTAGAGAGAAGGGTGATGAACTGGCATTTTGCCCATCTGGAGTATGGATGTGCGGCATCACTTGACAAAGTTTCTCTTCCGTATTGGAATCAGGATGATGTTTATGGGGGATTTGGTGGGGCTCATTGCATGATTAGAGGAGGCTACAGCACCATTATGGAGTCTCTAGCAAAAGGACTAAATGTTCACCTTAATCATGTCGTTTCAGAGGTCAAGTATAGAGTAGTAGATTCTAAAGGAAGTGAAGCTAGGAGAAATGAGGTCAAAGTTCTCACTGAGAATGGTAATGAGTTTGTAGGCGATGCAGTTCTGGTTACTGTTCCTCTTGGTTGCTTAAAAGCAAATGCAATCAAGTTCTCTCCATCACTTCCGGAGTGGAAACAATTTTCAATCCAGCGTCTTGGGTTTGGAGTGCTGAATAAGGTAATATTGGAGTTTCCTGCTGTGTTTTGGGATGATTCTGTGGATTACTTTGGTGCAACTGCAGAGAAGACAGATAGTAGAGGACAATGTTTCATGTTTTGGAATGTCAGGAAAACAGTTGGTGCTCCAGTTCTGATAGCACTAGTTGTTGGTAAGGCTGCTATAGATGGCCAGAATGAAACTGCAGCTTTTCATGTGAAACATGCCATCTTGGTGCTCCGCAAGCTCTTTGGTGAGGCTGCAGTGCCTGATCCAGTTGCATCAGTGGTCACAAATTGGGGTCAAGATCCATTCAGCCAAGGGACTTACTCGTATGTTGCCATTGGGGCATCTGGGGAAGACTATGACATCTTAGCCAGGCCTGTTGAAAATTGCTTATTTTTTGCTGGAGAAGCTACATGCAAAGAGCACCCCGACACTGTTGGTGGTGCAATGCTGAGCGGTCTTCGAGAAGCAGTAAGGATTATCGATATTCTCAGGAACTCTCATGATTATGCTGCTGAAGTGGAGAAAATGGAGGCAGCACAGAGACAGTTAGATACTGAAAGGAATGAAGTGAGGGACATGACGAAGCGACTTGCTTCTAGTGAACTCTTTGCTCCTCAAATTAAGATATTGGATGGGGAACAGAAGCTACTGACAAAGGAATCCTTGTTGAAAGACATGTTTTTGACTGCAAAAAGTACTGCTGGACGCCTTTATTTGGCTAAGCAATTGTTGCAACTTCCTGTAAAGGCTCTGAAAGCATTTGCAGGAACAAAAGAAGGACTTAGTACGTTGAATTCATGGATTCTGGTAATACAAATTGTTATTTGTATGCTGGTGCTTGTGTTCAGTATTAGCTTGGTGGTGATGTGATTTTTCTGCTACATGATGCAGGATTCTATGGGCAAGGATGCAACCCAACTCCTGCGTCATTGTGTACGCTTGCTTCTGCTTGTCTCCACTGATTTACTGGCTGTCCGTTTGTCTGGTATTTCCTCTCTTTGTTTGGTCTTTTTCTTTAGCTCACAGCTTAGCCTATGTAGATTCTATTGGTGCTGTAATAGTTATGTTTGTCTTGACTTGATATTTACATGGACATGTAAGTAGATGCAATTGTGTATTCTTTAGTAAAAAGGGCACATTCTGGGATCGGTTTTCCAAGTCTCCTCCACTTCATACGATCAAAGGATGGGGATGATGTGTATGAAAAGGAAAAATGAGAAGGGCGACAAAGGATAAGTAGGTAAAGATGAGAGATAAAGGAAAGGGTGGAAAAGGCAGTCCTGTTCTGGGACTGGTTGAACCCATTGTCTTTATTTACTTGCACATGTTTGTGTTGAAAACTTGATTGAAATTGAAAATACCACGTTTCTTTGTATCACTTATTTAAGATCAAGAGGAAAGAACTGACCAAAATGATAAGATTACATTTATTTATTTATTTCAGTTGTTTCTTGCATTATGAAGATCATCTTCATGGTTATCTAGTAGGTTTTGCTTTCATACTGGTCATGTCTGTAATGGGTAACAAATTGCTTGTTTTTTGGTAAAATCGTGCAATGGTGCCTAAACTGACACTTGGGCTTGATAAGGGTGTCTTATTATTTAGTGATAAGTCTTGGTTGCTATTTTAGTGTTTGGATGCATGTCATGCCAAGAATCTCTTTGTTGCTCTTCTTGTCTTTACTGTTCTCTTTTGTGCTGTTGAGGGGAGGGTCTTGCTTTTTTGGTGTGCTGGAGGAAGTTTCATGGGCATGGTTCCTAAACATTCCTACATGCTGGTGTTCCCATCCTATAGCATCCCAAAAGGGAGAAGAAAACTGGTTTAGACACCCAAGAGTAACTGAAAGTGCGTTCCACTTTGCCAATCTGTACTTTCTCCACTTTTTTTTGTTGTTTGTTTCAGCTGACATTCAAAAAGAAAGACATGACCTTGGCTCCTTGCACCTCCGCATCTTCATGGATGTTATGCTGGAAGAATGAGCCTAAAGTAGAAATTACTAATTTATGTGGCATTGGTTTTATCTGTTTGAGAAATATGCTATATCACATAATGATTGGTATTATATCTTCCTCGTAGAGTACAGCATGATTGGAGCCTTGCTCAGTTGATAAATGTATGTTTCAGGGACAGAAGGTTCTTCTCTTTTGATATGCATGCTACTGGTCTGCCTTCTACAGAAACTATTGAGGCTAATCTCTCTCTCTCTCTCTCTCCAGGTATTGGGAAAACTGTGAAGGAGAAGGTTGTCTTACACAGTAGCCGTGATATTCGAGCTGTTGCCGGTCAGCTAGTTAATATGTGGATTGAAGTATTTCGAAGGGAAAAATCTGCTCATGGATGGCCCAAGTTTTCAAAGCAAACCAGTGCTTCAGATCAACCTAAGAACAAGGATTTGATAACAAAGAAGTCAATGGTGAAGGCCAAAACTGATGCCCCCGAGATGCAGGGAAATCTGGTTGTACCTTCATCTACTGGGAGTTATTCACCTGCACATGGGAGTAACAAAAAAGTGGAAAGCAAACTCGTTAAGTTAGAATCAAGGGCTGAAAATTCTTCCACAAATATGGAGTGCAGGGATTTGCAAGACCATGATGCTGTAATGTCAGAAGAAGAAGCTGCAGCTTTTGCTGCAGCTGAAGCAGCTCGGGCTGCTGCCCTTGCAGCTGCAGAGGTTTGTTTTGCTAAAGATTTAGTCTGAAACATTGAGAATTAAATGTTGCAAACCCTACTAAAACTGGTATAACTAATTTATGCAGGCATACGCATCATCAGAAGCAAGCATGCCACGTGAGCTTCCAAAAATACCTTCATTCCATAAATTTGCCAGGCGTGAGCAATATGCACAAAGAGATGAGTTAGATCCTAATAGGAAGTGGTGGGCTGGAAGTGATGTAGGTAAACAAGATTTTACAGCAGAAATTGATTCTAGGAATTGCAAGGTTAGGAATTGGTCTGTGGACTTCTCTGCTACTTGTGGTAATCTTGAGGGGTCAAGAATGTCCGCAGAAAATGCACAGCTAGGCTTTTCAAATGATGTTCATTTGAATTTTCGAGAGCATTCTGGAGAAAGTGGAGGGGTGGATAGCAGGTTGGCTAGGGCTTGGGTTCATTCAAATCGTAGTACTGGAGGGATGGACCGTCATGCAATTGATAGGTGGCAATCACAGTCACTAGGGTCTGATATGGATTTGTACCTTTCACATGAACCTGTGATAGATGAAGGGTATCTAAGTAAGGAACTCAATATGAATACAAAGCCTCGGAGTGAGGTGGAAAACAGCTCTGCCTCTCAAGCAGAAGAAAGTAAAGGATTGGAAAATCAGCAAAAAGGTGCAGAGAAAATCAAGCAAGGACTTGTAGATTATATTGCTTCTTTGCTTATGCCATTGTATAAAGCTAGAAAGATTGATAAAGAGGGGTACAAGTCGATTTTGAAGAAGAGTGTGACTAAGGTGAGTTTCTTATCTCAATGTGGCGTTATTTGGACAATTTTTACCATTTGAACCATCTCGATCTTGCATGCATTGAGAAGCTTTTATTTCTGTTTTGTTGCCTTTATTTATGTTCACTAGTTGGTTTACATGTGATACTCGATAGGTCTCTTCCTCTCCCTCCCGATAGATCTCCCCCTCTCCTCTCACTCTCTCTCTCTGAGTAAGAATTTGATAGGAACCTGTATCCAATAACACCAAATAGAAAATTAGTCTTACATTTGATTGCATCATTCATTCTTGAGGGATAGAACCAATGGATCAATACTGGATATACACTGTGAAATAAGCAGGAGTCAAGAAGTATTTGGAAAGGTGCTACCGCACCTTGGCACGTAGCTGCACCACAAAACAGACTTACTATATGACAACTGTCTTCTTTCTATTTCCGTGTCTTATATTGTGCATGCCATTATAGCTCTAGGAGTGGAGGAAATTTTTTACTATTTGCAAAAGTATTTTTTGTTGGTATGGGACAGGTTGCTCACAATTATTCTGTTTCTAGACATTATTTACATTCAGCCATAAGTATTTGGAAGTCTTTCCAGTATGGATGCATGCACAGTTCCTCAACTCTATGTATTGTCATTCAGGTCTATCATAAACCAAGGTGTTTGTGTACTATTTTATAATTGTGAAAAGTGGTTTGGTGCTCTTCAGGTTATGGAGCAATCAACTGAAGCAGAGAAACTGTTGACTGTTTCTGAGTTTCTCGAGTTCAGGAGAAAGAATAAGGTTGGTTTTATTTATAATCTACTTAGCAGAGTAGGGAGACATTATTTGTTTTTTTGTTATATATTTTTCACTGATGTTGCAATGTTGATGAATATGATCAGTAACTTGAGAAATATCAACAAGGCTTTGGTGTCTGTATTCTAAAATGATTTCAAAATGGATTGCAGATTCGTGCATTTGTGGATAAACTGATTGAGAGACATATGGCACTTGTTCCACTTCCTAAAACTTGAATTTTCCGGAGAGCAATTTGAGTTGCACATCCTTCTCTCTGAAGCAGCTGCAATGCCGTCCATCCTGGTGGATGAATTGGCAACAGAGTTCCAAATTGCGAGATGCACTTATTGTGAAGTTCTTTTCTGATCTCTATGTATTGAAAGGAGCAGCATGGAGAATTTGCAATTGGATCCTCCCATTAAATGGATCACATGACAGGGAACCAAGTTTTTCAGTTGTAGATTTGCATTCTACACCAGTGATCATGTATCAGTTTGAAGGAGTATCAAGTGCAATTCAGAAGTGGTATAAGATACTGGATTATTGTGCAACAACCATCTCATCTCCTCTCTGCGCACTCTTGCCAATCCTTGAAATTTGTTGCTTGAAGAGTAGTATGGATATGGCTTGGCGTGAGGCTGATGTTGGCCGTGATCACTCGGCCGCTTTTTTGTCTTGACTGGTTGAAGCAAGGTTGAAGTTGGCCTCTGCATCATTTGGCAGTAATTCAGCAGACGAGTTGGTCCTTTGCTTTCCCATTGACTATTTGACTTAGGCAACACATTGACCTCCTCTTTGTACAGCTCCATATTATTTCTGATCTGAAGGTTTTGTAAAATTTCTTCAATTTATAACAAAATGGCATCTTTATCTTCCTTTGAAGAGGAGGATAGCTGAAAGATGTTGGGCAGTTTGATATACAGGCAATATTTCTTGTAACTTGATTCTACTTGTGCTGGTAAAATGCAAGCCAAGTTGGAATCTTGTCTTTTTTCCCTCTCTTCTGCTGATGAGCTCAACATGCTCTTTGGCAGCCCTTTATTTGGTGGATAGTTCATTTTCAAGAGTCAAGACATTGTCTAAAGAGACCTGCCATCTTAATCTCTTCTATAGGAGTAGTCGAAGGGCAGGGACTTAGTTTTTCAATTGAAAAAGACGTTTCAGCTGATGCTGGCAGGAAATATGGCAAAGTTATTTTTTTGTAACTTAGCTCTCTCTCTCTCTCTCTCTCTCTCTCTCTCTCCTTCATTTATTTTGTTGAGATTATTGGTGAGACAATATGCCATGGGCGTAAACATCCTTTTGTTTAGTACGCAACAAGGACCTGTGCTGTTCACCTGTTGAAGCAGCGGGCTATACGGTTGGAGGTGTTAAAGTCCTCAACTGAACAAACATTTCAGCTGAAGCGGGCAATAGAAATTGTTCCTCCTCCTCTCTCTCTCTCTCTCTCTCACACACACACACACACGTAACACTATCATGATGTTTCTCTTACCTGAGACTGATTAAAAACAAACCTTCATCAGCGTGCAGGGAGAGTTTCTACAGGGCAAGAGCTTATGGCAACTCTTGAAGTCAGATCTTCAATCATGGTTTCCAAGGGTAGGCTTGGCTGTCTTTGCAATATATGCCTTTATGGAGGCAGGATTCTGCGCTATGGGACTTCTGCAGAGGTGGTCTTGTGGCTATTTGGCAGATTCGACTGTCTATGGGATCTTTGGATGCAGATTTGACAGGAAGTTTTTTGTTGCTCTACTTGAACACAAGCATCCCGCTTGCAGCACATTTAAAATTTGTCACTGTGCATTAACCAACTTTGTGTCCTTCATTTATAGGGATTGCTTTACCTGAATTTGGGACATCTCATCTCCTGTCATGAGGATGGAGGATTCTATATGGTAAGCAATTCTGTCGAAGGAGTTGGGAAGTTGGCATTTCTAGTTCCTAAATTCTGCTTGCATCTCTTAGTTGAGGAGCATTTAGGCAACCCTTTAGTACTTGGAATTGAAAACTCTCCCTCTAAAGCTAGTAGACTTGACCTGTTCCATATTTGTAAATTCCTCTATATAACACCCGTAGAAAGAGGAGCTTGCTTCGACTTCCTCTTGGACTCAATCTTGAAGATTGCGTTGCCCGTTTTCATAAAAATATGTTTAAGTTGTGCAGCTGTCCAGTTAGATTGCAGGCTACAGTTTCAGAAGGAAAATATAATATTAAGTTAACCGGAAGAGGGTAGATGAGGAGTGAAAACCACCGACTATTTTGGACGTGTCCTGCTTGCTGATTTGAGCTTTGCAATTACCATGTTTTGTTGGTTTCTCTTGTTGCTATGAAACTGTGTTCGGCTTCCCCCCTGATCTGCTAGAAAAGCTTCTCTGTTTCATAGAACGCTGGGAGAAGAATTTAAGGAACCAATCTTTTGTTGCTGTACTTTCTACATTTCCCTTTTAAAAGAAAATTTGTAACCTGAATTTCATAAGTTTTTTCTTTTTGGGTTTCTTTTCTGTTAGGAAAAGAGCTTCTACCATATGAAACATACACGTCCACAAACTCACACGTACATATATGCATGTCTGTTGGAGAGGGAGAGATAGAGGTCCATTCTTAATTTCTATGGTGTAAACGTGTCTGTCTTAATTTAATGAAGTCTTAAAATTCTTTGTTCTTGAAGTAATCGCATCTTTGCTATTGTCTATCGTGCTAAGAATGAAATATTCGCGGAACATTAACAGTGTCCCAGGAATCTACTTAAAGATTGGAATGTGAAACACTAGTGTTCTATTGTGTTATATTCATGGAATGTTATAATGCAAATTTGTTTCAATCTGTAAAAACAGGTTATTGTTTTAGATTTTATATTTTTATTAAAAAATTTATATGTTGCCAAACAAAAGAAAAGTGGTAGAAGTGCCAAGTTCAACGATGGAAGACGGCGACAACCGCAGGAAAAGGTTTGGAATCGCACCACTCAAACACAACCAGAATCCTATTCACCTCCGGTCCGGCCCTTTTGCCTCCCATGCTAAGCTGGGTCGGATAAGGAATCGGGTTTCCGTGTTTTGCAGACCCGAACCTGCATTTTGGACTGTTCCCGATTGATGATGAGAGTAGGCTCATTCCGGTTCCCACATAACTCTAGATCTGGTTGGTGCGGTTGGTTCGGACAGAGCCATCTTGACTCGGACCATTCTGCACCTACCAAACCGGGTCGAGCACTGTCTAAGACTTTTCAGTAGACTAGGATCTGGAGCTGGATCTGTTTGGCCCACTTTTTCTTTTTGAGTTGTAACTTGTAAGGAGAGAGGGAGTGGGCCGCCCATGGCTTGTGCCTGAATAGGTCAGAAGAGAAGTGAGCCGCCTGGGGCTTCGGCCCTTGTTCTGACAAGCCTGACAAACCGCTCCACCGGTTTCTTATGTGCGTGCATGGGTTTTGCTTGTAGCTACTAGCGGTGGGTTCCTTTTCTTTGAATCGGACCAGCAGCCTTCCTCTTTTCCTAATCTTTATACAAAATATTTCATATTGTATTCAGTTTATATTTTAACTTTTTCTCTAAACGAATTATGTGAAAAAAAAAACAATTTATAATAATAATTAGAAATTGTAGAGAGTGTTTGGCTGATAACCATGATAGAGACAAAACGTAGCTTTTTTTTTAGAATGGCATCTAAAGCGCGTTCGAATGACGGTTAAAAGCCTAAATAACTTGAACCTTCTAAACTTTTTTTTTTTTTTTTATATTAGACTTAGTTTTGGTCTTATAACCAATAAAAAGAATAAATTATCGTAAAGATACATTTTCTTAAAGGTGCCATCAGGATGCCTTCGGTGTCTGTCCTAAAATGGGGTATCTCTAGGTGGTAAGTATTGCAATTTCTCTAAATTTGAAAACTGTCGCTAAAGGTTTTAGCGCATTTAACAAAATGTAGTAATCCTATAATCATGGTTGAATAAATTATTATCAAGGTTGTAAGTATTGCAATTTCTCTAAATTTGGTTTATAAGTTCTTTCTTTTATTTTAATATATTGAGTTTAATTTTTTGGCTATTTTGTAATACATATATAGGATTTGAAATCTGCAGGCTGTCAAATATTACTGCGACAAAAGATTTGAAAACTGTCGCTAAAGGTTTTAGTGCATCTAACCATGATTTTTAAATATCTATCTATTGGAAACCTCCAGTCAGAGTAGGCTGATTTCAATTTTCTATGGACTTATATTATCCGTTTTAATGATGAAGGAATCTTAGAAAGAGTGCGGTGAAACGAAATTGCGGACATATTAGTCACTTGTGTGAAATAACGAAACATTTAGGGCCTTCCGCGCACATGTGACGTCAACGGCGGCCTTTACGTAATTTAATAAAAATTAAAGGTTCACGGGTATTGCTTACCCTATAAAAGGCAAAAAAGGGGTGGGCGAGAAGAGAACACAGAAAAGGGAAATCAGACGGACGTCTCTGCCCAAAGAGGGGAAGGAGAGGGAAGCGAAGAGGAAGACGAGATCTAGAAGATCTAATTCGTGTTTCTGCCCTTCGTCTCTCCGCTAGTCCCTTCTCAGATCCGCAATCTCAAGGGGGGAGCGAAAATGTCGAGCTTCAGCGGAGACGAGACCGCCCCGTTCTTTGGCTTCCTCGGCGCCGCGGCCGCCCTCGTCTTCTCCTGTAAGTTTCCGGTCTATCAATCCGTCATTGGTTTCTTGATCACCGTGGGTGCCGTTGTTTCTGGTCCATGATGTGATGATTCCGTGTTGTGGATTTGGATCAGGCATGGGAGCCGCGTATGGAACGGCGAAGAGCGGCGTCGGCGTGGCCTCGATGGGCGTGATGCGGCCGGAGCTCGTCATGAAGTCGATCGTGCCCGTCGTCATGGCTGGAGTGCTCGGTATCTACGGCTTGATCATAGCAGTGATTATCAGCACCGGGATCAACCCTAAGGCTAAGTCATACTACCTTTTCGACGGCTACGCTCACCTGTCTTCTGGTCTGGCTTGTGGCCTGGCCGGTCTTTCTGCTGGGATGGCCATCGGCATAGTCGGTGATGCTGGCGTCAGGTGCTTGCTGCTGATCCTTCTCTTCTTTCGTTCATCATTTATTTATTGTTTCGGTCTGATAGGGGGTTTAGGCCTCGGATCCATTTATTCATCATTTTTTTTTGATACGTCTGGATGTGATCTGATTTGTTATTAATGGCTTTCCTTTTCTGCTTTCCTTCGATATTGATCTGGTAATGATGGACGGTAGGGCTTTGTAAATGAAATTAACGATTTTTTGGGTTCCAGTGGTTAATGACTTCAAGGTTGACGACTCAAACTGAAAATATAAATTCTTGGCTTATAGAAAGTGTGATATTTCTGTTTCTCTACTGCTTTGTGCTTGTTTTAACATAAAATTATTTCCCTTGACAGCCAAATCTAGATATACTACCGTCAGCATTGAAATATGTGGCCTTTAGTTTCGGTCGTTCACTCATTTGATCAAGCCGTCACATTTTACCCAATTGTTGGTCTCTCTCTCTCTCTCTCTCTCACACACACACACACACACACACGCACGCGCACACACACACACACACACACACACACATGCACAGAGAAACATACACAAAGATATCAGTGCAACCAGGTATCATCGATATGTTATATTCTGTCATATAATGTCAACATTGTACAAACGAGCTTCGGTGGAAGATGCAACTTCATTCTGTTGTTCTTCTAATATTGGGTGCTATACAAACATGACAAGCTTGCAAGTTAAAAATATTAAAGCCAAAATTGATGGTACAGAATTGATATATATGCTAGGCATGGCAGTGTTAAGGAGAATACTGTTAAGTGTAAAATCCTGAACACCTGTTTTTTGATGAAAAAACTTATTTGTAGACAAAGATCCAAAAATATGTCTTTCTCGTGTTATCGTCCAACACGAAACATATCACGATTCTTTGTGTACTCTGTCAGACATATAGTCATGCCCATTTTCTTAAATCCTACCCCTTTCATGGTCATGTTTTTTAGGTTTCTGTTTCTTTTATAACTTTCCCTTGCTTGATTACTTTTTGAAATACTTTGGTAATTCACTGTAGTTTCTTCTTTGATGTCTGAATGTGTGAGTCTGCATGTGTGCTTCATTGCGTATATGTGCTTCGTTTTCATTGTAGTGAGAATCTAATTTTTATGAGCATAGATGACAATCATACAGACATATAACATGTATCATTTCTACAGTGATAAACAAGAGTATTTGACATTGCATTGATTTCAACCATGTGAATTAGTCGTTTGGATCCTTTATTTTGTGGTACATTATAATTTTCCTAGATGTTGGTCATTGTTTGATTAGAACTGTCTTATTTAATCGGACTCTTGAAGGAGTGAAATAAGTAGTTACTGCATTCTGTCCTTTTGCAGTTTTATTTACAAAGCGTCTTCTATGATGATTTTTTACTGCACCTTTTTACAATCAGGATATAAATAAACCATGTTCCTTTACAAATCCATCAACATGCTATGAACTAGTTTGGCAGTTGGCATCACCAACGGTGACTCTTTTATTTTGGCAATTGTTTGAAAGTACTGTTTTAATTGCAACTGTATGTGGTGCCCCATATTTGTTCCCTTCTCTCTCTCTCTCTCTCTTTATCTGACGCACATGTAATGCTATTTACTGCATACATTTTTCCTCATATACACTTCCGTTCCGTTGCTTTTATTTGACTTTTATGTTTAGCTTCTATTTTCTTATGGAATGTGTTCATCCAATGTTGATAAGAATTCACTGACCATTGAAATTATGTTGCAGGGCTAATGCACAGCAGCCAAAGCTGTTCGTTGGGATGATCCTCATTCTTATTTTTGCTGAAGCTCTGGCCTTGTATGGTCTCATTGTGGGCATCATCTTGTCATCTCGTGCCGGCCAATCCAGGGCAGACTAAGCATATTCAAAGATAAGCATTTTGGTTTGACTGTTCTTCATGAATCATCATTTGGTCTGAGATCAGATCATCAGAGACCTGTTACCCACTGTACTATCTCTAGTTTTGAATTTTTCATGTTGGAACTAGACTATTTTTTCTAGTTATAGTCTCTACGTTGTTTATTAGGGCACTAAAGGTTTTGGTTGAAATAAAGCTTGTATTGCCAACCTGCTGAATTGTAGCGGATCTTTTTTTGGTGAAGGAACAAGGTTTAACACGCTGTGAAAGCAGATTGTAATCATGTTTTTACTTTGTGCTCTCTGTATCTTCTTAGTAGAAAGAGCCACGAGATAGACATATTTGAATGCCACTTATGTTTGTGAAGTATAATTAAACGTAGACAAAAGAAGCTGGAGTTCCTATGCATGCCTTTTTTGAATGAGGTTCATGCAGTAAGTTTATCAAGGGATCTATTGGTGATTTTGTAGAAGATCTAAAATTAATCAGTTAAGTGAAGACTTTTCCTATCTTCTTATGAGTAATTAGTGAATACAGATTTTATCTATTTTTCCTTGTTAAATATAATTAATATAGTCACTGGGCAGGAGGGGCTCGCTGAGAAAGAGTTTGGAGTGACCATACAACTACCTTGGATCGTGCTTTATAAATATCTTGTTGGATTGCATTTCTAACTAGATAGTTGAGTATCATTTGGATAATGTGATAATATGTGCTGCTCCTGTCCTTGGTTTAGCTTGTGGTAGACAAAAAGCTTGTCATATAGGGATGAATTTGTCGACAGTTCAGTATCACTTGGATAATGTGATAACATGTGCTGCTCCTGTCCTTGGTTTAGCGTGTGGTAGACAAAAAGCTTGTCATGTAGGGATGAATTTGTCTAATCAATCTGAATTGGAACGGTTGCTGTTCAGATAATAAAGTCTTTAATTTTTGTAAATTGAAAGACCACTAGGACCGCTGAGTTGCCAGTTGGTGGACAATCGTTTATATGCTGACCCTTTTTATGTGCACTGGCAAGCCTGCCGAGCTTCATCCGTTGTCCCTACTTCCTAATGAGCAACAGCTAGGTGAATTTAGTTTATTATTATTATCGTATTATGATATTCGAATGCAGTTTTATAATTTCTATCTGAATGTGTTTTTGTCTTCAGATTTTTTTGTTCTTTGAATAGGTTTGCGAAAGGTTTTACTATTCAATTTAGAATGCAATTTTGTCTTCTAGGCTTTTTCTCTGCTTTGTTTCTCTAATTTTACGAAGGTGCTTAGTGTGTAAGCCCTTCGAGGAATATCAACGTAACTGGAATTGCTAATCAGTGTCGGTGTTACGAGTGTTGGCTATTTGTCAAGTTGCATATTTTTTCCTTGATAATTTTGTTTGGAGAGCTGTATGTCATTTGCCTCTAGTAGGAATATCCATTTTAGTTCTTTTTTGTTGGACTTGGGGAAAATTCGGTCAGTTTATCTTTCTGAAGTGACTGCCTTTTGACAGATGCGTCAAAGAGTTGATTGGAAAAATAGTTACTTGGGAAGTGGGTAGTTCAATTTTCATCGACTAGTCCCTTTTCTTGGGTCTAGAACCCTGGTTATGCCTTCTACTAATTCTACCTGGACACCATGAGAATGAAACATCGCCATTTGATTTTATGACAGCTCCTTGCTAGGGGTTCAAGGAATTTTTGGAGTTCTAATTACGCGAGGGAGGTATGATACATTTACTAGTACGGCCAGCTCCCTCACTCCATTTTCAAACGAAAAGGGACTAGCACTCGTAACTAATGTTGCAATGATGATGGGTAGGTTTTAGTGTTGAACGGACATAACTAGAGACTACTTGAGGTTGGTTTGGGTGGGATTAGCAGCACCTGTGTCAGTGCCTTCAAATGCTCATTTCAAGTCAATCTATGTTGCTGTACCTTTATGTGACTTTTCAGTCTCCTATTGGTTAGTTGGACTCTCCGGAAGAACTTGTGTTTTTTTGGTTCTTCTAACTTTACTGGCACGTAGTGGAGCTCTCCATGTTATTTTCTTGATAGGTTATATTGCTAGATGTACAACGTGTAACTTAAGGCCTCCTTCGTTAGGTTTTGCCATCAATGAGGGAATGTCTGGACCGGAGACACCAGACTGTTATATCGTTAGTAACCTCTCGCTCTCGGTCTCACTCTTTGTGAGTCATCATGACTTGAATCCTTTATTGAGATATCAACCATATCTGTGATTGGAAGGTGTCGATGGCTTAAGCTCTGAAAACTTTTAACTCGAGGGCAATTAAGTTTTGAACCGGTAGTTAGTATGATAAATGGCCAACATTGGTTAGACTAATTAAATCTTCCTCCTGAATTTTTAAGGGTTGATCCCTTTGATGGAGCACGGTGGTTATATAATTATGAAAATGTGGTCGTCCTAATTTCTTTTCTGTGCCCACTCCCCAAAAGATTAATGTGCTGTATGGGTTTAAATTTAACTGATGAATGTATTTCTCTTTTACTTGGATGAATGCATTTGTCTTTTACTTAATCAATGATGTGTTTTTGTGTAGGAGAATTCTATCCTACTGTGTGCCAAATGTGGTGGGATGTCTAAAATTTAAAAACCATCGCTAAAAGCACCATGAATAGTTGCAAAAAACATCGTGAACTATTGTTACTTATAAACCATTGCCGATACTCATGTGACACATTTTTTACTTTGAACCATCCATTAACATTTCGCACCAGCAGCACAAAACTCCTCTAATTCGTTGGATCAGAATAAATGTTTGGGCTTTCTTTGTTGTGGTGAAAGATATAAAGATATTTATATGGAGTTTAAAGTTGTTTAATTTAAAACTTATTTTCTACGAAAAAGTACGGCTATATATGTGTGTGTGTGTTTGAATGAGCACAAGCACATCTTCCATAGCCGAGAGATGGAACACTGATACTGAGTCTATTTCATCATAAAGTGATTTCCCAATTCATCTGGAAAGCTAAGTTCTTATAGAAAAATGACAGCTAGGTATTTACGATCATCAATGCGAGAAGGATTCACGTTCTCTCACGCAGATAAAACATAAAAGGTAAAACGGATAACGTTGCCTGGTATGAAATATGAATCCTTGCATGATTGAGCAGGCGTATCTGCTAAGCAAAGCTACTCGTAATCTGTACGCCAAGAAAATGTATTAATTATGGAATTCTGAATTGAAGATGTAATGCAAGACCTCAATAATGGAGATGACTGTTGCAATGGTAAGGCAGTTTCGTGTGGACAAGGTCTGAAGGGCCCAACCAGAGGGAAACCATGGCAAGGCAGAGCCCCGTTAGCACCAGCTTCCAATTATTATTTATGCTTATTGATATTTATTATTCTTTGGGGACAAGATGGCAAGAAGATTTTCGTATGCATTTTGTACTACCAAATAACAGTTATCTTTTTGCATCGGCTAAAAATTAACTGTGGTTACGAGTTTCTTTAACTAATTTGATGATGAAGATATTATATATGTGACATGCTTTAATTATATGTGTATACAGTGAAAGTATGTTCTATATATAATATCTTCATCATCAAATTAGTTAAAGAAACTCGTAACCACATTTGATCTTTTAGCCAATGCAAAAAGATTACTGTTATTTATTTATAGCCAAACACTTAAATGTTAGACAAATAATAAATAAGTTCAGCCCTTAATCTTTTTTGGACAGATAATGTTAGACAGCTTGCTTAATAAAAATATGTTATGTGTACGTCCTTTTCCCGCTTTTGAAATTAGTATTGATATTATTCTTCATTCGAATAATTTGTTGAAAGTAATTGTAAGACATGACTGTGGGAAAAATTTATCAATTACTAAGTCAATATATCATTTTATTATCAATTAGCTGAGCTGGGTCGTCGGTTTAGTTTGGTCTTCTTCTCCACTTGTTATTTGAAATTGATATTTTTCTCTTGCTCCTTCTCTTCATTATTTAAAGACAATGAATGTTTTTAAGAAAAGAACAAGAATGTCAACAGATCAGATTCAAATAAGATATACCTTTAGTTGTATCTATTTTTTAGGATATTCAAATATTTGGATTTTTAATTGGGATTCACATATGAATAAAGAAAGGTCATATCTGAATCCATATCTAAAATTCGATTTCATAATTTGAATCCGATCTGAATTCATTTTTTACATTCATAGAATTCGACTCCAAGTTATTTTGAATCATATTTGGTGAATGTTCATGTAAGAGCATTAGATATATGATATTCATTTAAAATTAAATCTGATCCACAACTAAATTTAAATCTAAATCCAATCACATATATATAATCAGATGTCATTTCTTCAATCTGAATCGATCTGATTTCTTAATCAGATATTAAATCTTTTTCATATCAAAATTTTTTAGATCGATCTATATCGGATATAACGATATCTCTATTAACCTACCACTTGCGGTAGATCTGTTTCCAAATATCTTTCATTATAATTCTGTCAAGAGCTAATCTTGTAATCAGTAAATGATGGTATCTTGCCAAAAGGAATAATACATCGGAGAAAATGTCGATGTCCAGGATATTGTTTTTGCTGGAAGGGAATCCCTTCCAGTGTCACCTATGTCATCATAGTGCAGGGTGCGGGTTCCAGAATGAAATCCAATTATAAACCATGTTCATTGCCAGGAAATAAATCACATTCATGTTCATTCAAAACAGGTTGCTTTCAATGTTGGCATCATGCGTGACACAAGCAAAGATTATTCTCTTGATTAACTTTATTGGATAAATGCGAGGGTTGATCCAGAAATTTTTCATGAGGAGGGACGAATTATAATTTTGAAATTTTGATGGGGTCGAAATATCATTTTCAAACTTTTTATATACATATTTTTTTTAAGGATAATGAGTTGTTCGAACTAGGAGGGAATCCAGGCCCAGGTCCAACCATATGGGCCGGAAATGGGTCGGTCTCCTTAAATATGAGGTGTCACGTTTAATTTTTTTTTTTTTAAATAAAAAATACTAATTGTCATTCATATCTTAAAAAGTTAATTTTATATATGGCATTATTAGTTGATCACATGCCTTGTAATCGATTTACTTAATCTGCTTATCTTATATATATATATATAAAATTGCACCGGCACGGGAAGGAGAAGAGAGAAAATAAAAAAGGCAATTAACTTTATGATGATCATAGCCACTCTATTTGCACCCTCAGCCTTTTCTTGTCATTTTTCTGCATTCAACAAACAAATAGATATGAAGTGAAAATTGCTTGACAGAAAGAAAATCATTGTAGAAAAAACAAAAGTATATGTTTCACATCAATGAATCAGGAGAAAACGTAAGTGTTATCGTTAAAAAGGACAGCATTAATAATTGAAGAGCTCCACACGTCACCCATTGAGTGGTCTGCTCTTTGAGAGTTCTGTGGGTTTGGTGCAGCAGTGGCTGGTAGGCAGCTAGTCATTTGTTCGAGCCTCATTGACATCAGTCACCTTTCTTGAATGAAATGCACTAGGTGGCGTGCATTGAGGGTTCTGCGCTAAGCATTTGGGGGCGGACTTGATCATCCTCTCAATCAGGCGGTGGGTGAGTGGCGCTAGGCATGCAACCTTAGGGGGAAGGTGGGTGGACTTTTATCAGCCTTTCAATCGAGCGGTGGGTGAGCGGTGCTAAGCATCAACGCAACCCTGGGGAACCTTTTAATCCGGCGGTGGGTTCCTTCCCGCTCACCCAACAAGAAGAAATGAGCATATATGCATTTGGAATCTCGAGTTGGATGACATCTACAAGCTTTTCTACCAGAAGGATGGAGACTTGTTAGATATATATATATATATATATATATATATATATATTTTTAATTTGAAGAGAAGGTTCCTTCTTCCCATTATTTGGGGTTTTGTTGGTTTTTGGAATAACATAAAAACTTAATTCATATAAAATTGACGTGCTAATGATTAGAAATGAAATCTTTTTGAGACCACAAATCCTCACTACCAGACAGAGATAAGAAGACAGAAATATTCAAATTATTTCTCCTTGTTTTACTCGTCCGAATGACAAGGTCTGTTATATCCTTGAGCGACGAAATATGCACTTGAGAATGGATTGTTTACCTTTCGGAATCTAAATAACCAATAATTAGTGGAAATAGTCGATTTGACATGCTAATAATGTATGAAAAAAAACAAGGTTGTAAAAGATTTTCCCCTGCATTTGTGGAGCGCATAATTGAGGTTCCAGTTTATAAGGGGAAAGCTTAGGCAAATTCTTAGTCGCCATTACATATGAAGATAGACAACCGAACAAAGAGAAGAAGAAGCAAAGTGGCAGGTTTAGGATTCGATCTATGGTCTTCATGTTAATGCTCTTTGGCTATAAATTAATTTTTTTATAATGAATAATTAAATAAAATCAAAGTATTTAGCATTGGGCAGTGGAGAAAGATAGACCAAGTGCCAAGTGATTCATGAAGCATCACTCATTTATAGCCAAAATGGCTGTGTATTAATGCTATACTGAGCCAACATTTTCTTATTCACAAGTTCAGTTCCTAACAAATATGGTGATATTTTTGAAAATGTCGCCGCCATTAACTACAGAAATAAAGAAAAAGAGGAACACATCGTGATATATTGAACAAATGTTAAAAACGAATTTATGATGATTCCAATGCCATTTTTTCGTGATTTTTTTATTTCATTATTTTTTTCAACTTTTCTTTCATTATTTTATTTCCTAGTGTTTTACGTATGTAACATAACCTCCTTACAGCAATACAATACTCATTAGTTTGCCATTTCTTGTATTTTTACCTAACATTTTGATTTTTGATTTAAAAAAAAACTCCAAGATTTTCCTAAAAACACAACTTTTGCCGATAAATACCATAGAAAAACCTTGACGTTAAAAACCGATATTTGTGGCTATGTGCTTGATTATTAGTTTAGTAAAAGAAACACACACACACACACACACACACACACACACACACATATATATATATATATATATATATATATATATATATATATAACTGCTCACTGTGTCTGTATTTCAATATGATTTGAAGTATATTTTGAACAAAATGGGTGCAATGGGCCATCGTATCTTACGGAAAGATTATTGGAGATCCATTTTATATGACAAAGTGGGATCAAGTATATTAAAAAGACTGTTTCATTATAAACATAGATTATGTTCTCTTGTCATCATCTCCCTTTTCCTTTTTAATTAAAAGAGCAGTTTATAATGGCCCTAACAGCAGAATCCTTACCTAACCAATTTTATAACCACATATAAGAACTCAATTCAAATAGTTTACTTCCCACTGCTTACATAGGCTCCACAACTTGGCTTGGTGGGTCAGCCACGGGCATTCAAGTTGAAAGGTGCCAAGAAAGTTCGGTATCCAGAAATGCATGTCGCTTCCCATAAAGCCGAAGCTGTGGTGAAACTTTTCTCAGTGGCCGAAAACGAGATGTGGACCGAAACGGTTGAACATGCATGAACTGACCGATATTTTGCACAAAAAACTCAAAGAGTTCGTCCTCATGTGGAAAAAAGAAGAAGGAAAAATCTTATTTCTGAACAGAAATTACTAAAGAAATCTTGTGGTTTCCTCACTTTGAAGGAAAAAGATGCAGTAAGCTGACAATCTTTGTCTTTTCCACGAATCTTCTGGAGTCTCTGCGCTTTAATTTGCATCTTTAACATACTTTTCTTCTTCCAATTAGGCTCAAGTTTATCTGTTTACCTGAACTTGACATACACAAATCCCAGTTTATCCTGTTTTTTGAGTAAAATTAACATCCAAACAGGGGTTAATACAAAGTAGCAGGTCGACTAATGCCACTAGATAGCTAAAAGTTTAAGACATGTCACTAAAAGTCTTTAGTTACAGGAGCATTAGCAACAGTCCGTAGTCTCTTTAGTGACATATAACAATTTTTAGCTATCCAACAACATCTTGCTGCTGGCTGATTTGAATCCACCAAACAGATGTTATTTTACAATGAAGAGGTTCAACTTTGGCAGCCAACAGTTTTTTTTTTTTTTTTTCTTTTAATTTTCTGACCTGATGAACCCAAAGGCCAAAACCCTAAAGCCCCATTTTAACTGCAAAATTTCGGCGCGACCCGGAGGTCGTGGGTGGGCCAATGAAAGCAAGACAAGTCCATGCAAATTGGCTCAATCAGAGTGAGGCACATGAAGAAGCTGCTGCCAAGCTGAACCAAGCTCATGTGATCACAAAATCCACCCACTCAATTATGGCAGGACTGGAGGTAGAGGACAATGAATGAATGAATAATCTAACAAAACATGCCAATAACATTGGCTGCGGTGGCCCATCATCAGGTTACTATGTTCCTGTCCAGGCCTGCAAGGTTGATGCCAATGCACTAAAAGCTTCACAACTTGTCTATCTTCTCTCATACAGCTTGAAGAAAATGGGACCAGAGATGTGCCAATCTGCTGCTGGATCCTCATCCATCTTTGTTTGATTTGTGTTCTTTGCACGCGCACCTGCACATGCAAACACACACACAAACTTTTCACTTTTTAGCCCATATGTGAAGGGGTTGGGTTTGGAAATTTTGCTACCCATGTGAGAGTTTGAAGTTTGTAGGGTTTCTTTTTTTTCTTTGAGAGAGAGAAGCATGGTTCATGATACAATGCTTTGGATGGACATAAATGCCAAATATTGGATATCAGAATGCCAATCTCTTACTTGTGAGATTGTGATTGCTCATGTTTTCCATTTAATTCAAACCAGAAATTTTGGTTGGCCTTTTATTATATTAAATTCCCATGCATGATTGATAATAGATCTTGTTTTTATGTTTAACCAATTTTCACTAGCATATATTGGGGAGACATACCCTAAAGAGGCCGTTGCTCTAGGTGGGGACTCTGATACCTGCCGCACATCAACCATTTGTAGTTCAAAAGAGTAGCACCCATGAGAATCAAACTAACCACCATTTGCATTCCAATTCGACCAGCTATGCCCCTCGGGATGTATATGGCATTGCACGTGCATTTAACAAGATGGAAAAACAACCTCTCTCTCTCTCTCTCTCACACACACACACACATAGAAACACACACACACACACACATATATATATATATATATATATATATATATATATATATATATATATATATATATATATATATATATATATATATATATATGGACATAGACACATAGTCACTGAACTTTATCAGGAGACAAGTTCCTGCGGAGATGTAAATATCCATTTTCTTTAAGAAAAAATGTGGGTCCATAAAGCGACCAGACCCATATCCTGTCAAACGCAACCCTGATTCTTGTGTCGGCCTTAGGACATGCATCACTTAGTTTCATAACCCGTATCAAAATATCAGAAACAGTTGAAGACTGTGCCCTGCATAATCTGGACCCGCAGCGGAAGGAAGATGAACACTGGAGAGCGGGAAAATGGAGTCAATGGGGAGAGTAGACAGTATGGTACTGTTTGGGGTGTGAAAGAAAACCTTCATTATGCAATAGATTTCAAAACCGACAGAAGGAAACTGTATGATACAGGCGTCAGTAAGAAGTGTTGATATATATATATATATATATATATATACATGTTCTAAAACTCTAATAGTTAATGCACAACGGCAAACTTGTTCATTTGGGCATCAAAGCTAATCTATAGAGTATCAATCTTACAGCATCTTCTGCAGATGTATGAATCTTACATAATCAACAAAAATTTATGACATTTCAAATACTTCTTTCACAACTAAAGATTCAAGAAAGCAGCCTCATTGTTTTCCTTGTGTTGAAATCAAGCTGAAGATGACACTGCAAATTTTCTTGCACTTGGGTTGTTGAATTTTCACCAACTCACAAGAGAAGGTGACTGAACTCGTTCAAAATTAATAGTGCTGCCGATAAGTGCTGTTACCGAAGATTGAGCATTTGATAAAAAGAACATTATATTCTTGAGAACAACTTGTTGAAGTTCCTCACTATGCTCCTCTTTCATAAAACAATATTATCATGAACGCTATTAATATACTTATATACTTAACAACTCCATAGATAACAAAAAACATAATGTTCTTTCTACCAAACAAAAATTAATGTTGGGTCATATTCCAAACTTTTGGTGGCAAGCAAAGCGTATCAAACGGTGGACCGAACGCACCTACTCATTCTACTACTTAAATGAGTGGTCGCATCTACGCGAACATAAGCTACGTAATATGGTACTGTCATCTTGGATTCAGCCATCAACATATATATAAAATATAATGAAGTCTCTCTTGTGCGTTCTATTTTCTAGTGGGAACGGATGATGTTAGGTAACAAATGGCGCAATTGCGACCGGACTTACGCATCCTGATTGTGATGCTAGAATTAAAAATTAAAATAAAAAAACAAAAAATGCCATCAAGTTGCGGCGAGCAACTTTAGTTGTTAATTTTTTTTTTTATTTGGGGAAAAAAAAAAGTCAGAGAATGAAGAGAGAGAATTGACCGATAAAATGAAAATATATAACAAAATTTGGGGACAAAAAGTCTCCTAACTACAAAAACAAACAGCAAAAACAAAACAAAAAACAGAGTGAGATGCAAATTTCTCGCCAAGAAGACAGATTAGTAATCCGTTCGGTTCTACCATCCACACCGTGAGGTCAAATTGGGGTACTGAGAAACGGGTCCAGGTAAACATGGGTCTTGGCGATCCGGATCCATGTGCCGCAGAAGGGCCCCTCTTTGGAGACCATAGCCACAAATGGAAACCGGCCAAGATTTGAAAATTTTCCGTCGTCGCATGGGAAAAATGAACCATACCCTAATAAGACTTTTCAAAATCTTAGCTGGTTTTCATATGCCACAATTTTGATTGCGATCTCATTTATACATTTAATGCAAAGTATTCACTATGGTTTTCAGCATCAGGAATATTGTGCAAGTATTTCATAAATATTGGACCAGATTCATGGAACATCTAGAGTGGTTTGGTTCATAAATCTGCTTCAAAATTCGGAACAAATTCATAGAATACTCATACATTGTTGACTAATAGCCGGTAAGACATTTAAGATATCAATAGTCTTTTTAATATTTTTATAATTCTAGTGTTGTCTTTTTAGAAGTTTTTATTTTCACTCTAATAAGGACATTTTAGTCATGACACATCCCTCTTTGTATGTTTGCAGTGGCGTTTGATAGCGGTGATTTGAAGAAAACTCTGACACGTAACAACTGAGACCGCATTCTCAGGAATGTGATCATGCCGTGTAAGTTCCAAATAGAAGAAATGTAACATTTCCTTTTGAAAAAATAAGTCCACATTGATCAGCACGAACGGTCAATTTCATACATTTTTATGTTGCTAGCAAAGTCTATGAGGAAAGAAATTTTTCTTCTTTGATGCGCATCGTCACCAAAAAATATATATAGAGAGAGAGAGAGAGAGAGAGAGAGATATATACTGACTAGGCAGGCAAAGCAGTGGTTATCCGTTTCTGCTGGGCGTCGCCGTCCGTGTTTGTTTCGTGAGTTAATTGGGGGAAAGATGTATAACGGTTATAGCAGAACTTGGGTCACCGGATCCTATCATTATGAATCGTTGGACAGAAAGTCAAGTCCGCATCTGCTTGGTGGGAAAGTTTGCCCTTATCTTGATATGGTGACGATGAGGATGCGGGTGCTGGGTCAGGGTCTGAACCCACTCAACCCCAACACCCAACAGAAGTTGCCTTATCTTCAACGGTCGGAAAAAGAAGTATGATGAAACGTCTTACACTAATAGCGACGTAATTGGATCTAATATATCTAACCTCTGATCCAATTCCAAACTTACTTAGTTGGATCAGGTAAATAAATCTAGATCCAATGACTAATCAACTTTACATTCAACATTCAGTGTACCCTTCTCGAATCTGAACTAATTGTTCCTAACAAAAAGAATAATCAAATCTAAGTCCAGACTTGATCCAAATCAAACCCGTTTAGAACCCCACTTGCTAGGGTAGCAATCCTGATACTTGTATTAAAAGACATGAAATTTTGTCGGCCTTTTTCGGTTAATATTTTATTATTCTGGGGCGCTTAGGTGTGAACTCTCGTTTAGAAAATGGTACACAGAGAATTTAATTATATTAATCAATATTAAACTCATTAAGGTTAGGTGCATCTTGTTTTGGATCTGGACCCGATAAATATCTGCAATTTTTTGTCAAGGAGACAAGGAACAACCGACAATATCCGATTTGATTTTCGCGTTTACCAAAATAACGGCTTGAAGGGAGTAAAAGCAATTCTTTAATGCGAGCAATGACGTCATCCTTATCTGAACTGGATCCAAAGAGAATCCATATGGGCCATCTTTGGCCAATTGGATCCCCGTAAACTGTGAGGTGGCCGAAGAACCATAAAAGATAGAGGTGGGTCCCTCCGGGTCTTTCTTTCCTTCAAAAGTTGGTTTTATCGCAGCACTTTTTAACAGTGCTGCATATGCTTTGTAGTGTTCGGATCTGATCCTAACGAAGCAGCATCCGAATTCGAATCTTGATTAAAGAAGTTTGAATCCGAATCATCTGACAGGGGAATCTGGATCCATCATTCAATCGTTGATGTAGTTTGAAAAAGGACGCAAAGGAGGTTTTTTGGCATGTGAAACATGCAAACGGGTCGGATAGATGAGGAGAATTCGAACCGCAAGAGGCCCCAATCGGATGGTTTAGATATTTGGATCTCCCCGTGATCCATCCCACCCACCCACCCGAACCAATTAACGGCTTAGAATTTTTTTTTCTTGTAATTTTTGAATTCTATGTTCAAGAGCTTCCTTTTTCATAATTTTGGATATTTCCACTAATTCGAAAGCTCCCACTAATATCTGCGGTCAAGAAGTCAATGATCAGAACTTGAGTTGCGTGTCCAAGAGCTCCAACTATCCAAACATGTGGATCTCATTGCATTGTAAATGGTTCCTGGATCAAGAAACCTTGAATCGGGTCCAAATCAT
The DNA here is from genome assembly GCA_011799765.1 of Nymphaea thermarum. Lineage (NCBI taxonomy): Eukaryota > Viridiplantae > Streptophyta > Magnoliopsida > Nymphaeales > Nymphaeaceae > Nymphaea > Nymphaea thermarum. The sequence continues at coordinate 270,968 of JAANDH010000096.1, forward strand.
GGTCCAGACCCAGATGACGTTTTTGACCCGGACCCGATCTCTCACAAATTTTCCATTTGAACCGTGGCTCCCCTCCCAAAAGCTAGGGAAAATGAACTTTATATGGTCCAGACCCGGTTCAACCCAAAAGGGGAATTTTGGATAAAACATCGAGAAGAATGGATCCTGAAGAGAACGTAAGCAAGCAAGTGGATTGGATATGATTCATATGAACCAAAAAGTTATTGTAGAAAAAAGTAGGCATTTGAGGGACTTGAGTAATTGGTTAGTTTGGTTCATCGCCGAAACTGTTAGAAGGCAGCTTGAGATGCATTGGGTCGAGGGACTTGAGTAATTGGTTAGTCTGGTTCGCTGAAACTGTTAAAAGGGAGTTTGAGATGCATTGTGTCAAGGGCTCAAGCCCAATATAAAAGTAGGCAAAAAGGGTACTATGTGCAATAAATCAAATATATAGATGAAATAATATATAAATAAAATAAATAATGTGGACCCATGCGGGCAACCAACACCCCCACCTGCGCCATTGAGATAGGTGCATGACTTCATGCTTGTGCTCTAATTTGAATTCAAATTTGCTAGAGTTATCCCAATAGAATATTATAAACGTGAAGTTCATTTCCAAAAGCATAACAATCAAGGAAAACTCAATTGCAAACTATAACTTTATAAAATGGAGGCATGGGCACATGAAAATTGGCACGAGTTGTAATAAACTTGAATCACAATTGAAACATGCCCAATGAATGTTCATAAAAGTCAATTTTGGTTGCCTTCTTAAGCTATACATGACATTTCACTCTCTCAATTAGACAATCTTAAGTGACACTTACTAAGTTACTAGCACATTAGTTATATATATATATATATAACTTACTGATAAAAAAGAAACATAAGAGAGAAGATTTTTGAGATGGGACAAGATTCTATACATGGGTTTACGACAACCATCAGTATAGACTGCTGGGCCGGATTCGGATCACGGGACCGAAAGGGAATCTGAGATCCATCTCCACCGAATTCAGAGTCTCAGACCGCTGGCCTTTTAGGCGCTGAGCGCCTCACGTGGCCCCCCTCCTCGCCCACGGCACAGATCCAACGGTCGACGAGGCCTCCAACGCCGCGCTACTGGACAACGCGGGCCGTCCGTTCCCCAATCTCCCCTGCTTCGGGCTGTGGGCCCCACGGCCCGTTTCCCTCCCTTCCAAACTTACGGAGGGACGCCGAGACTCTTACCCATGTGGGACCCATCACTCCTATAAACCCAAATTATCACCGCAGTCCTTCAAAGTTACCTTGTATTCAGTCTACCTTGTGTTCAGTCTTCATCATCATAATAAACGATATTTGTTGCCTTTCAATATCGTTTAATTAAAGTAAATGACGATAAAGTCCGATCCTTTTCAACTCATACTAACTTTCCGTTCCCAATCGAGAGAGACAATTTTGCCCTTGGATCTTACTGCTAATGCCTTCCGTCTATTGTGGGGAGGAGTCGGAGATCCTGCGTCGGATCAATAATGAAAAATGCACTTTATGAGAAACAAGTGGTCTATCCTGGAACAAGATCATGCTCTTTCACACATTCCCCGTGAATTGATTTGGGGCATTATGGACAATTTGGAAGCTGACAGCATAGTGGGTTCGAGTTATCGCTTTCCGTGTGATCCAACACACGACATGTGGGTGTGTACAACCGAATGTGGGCAGGCCAAGCTGACGCTCCTTTTGATATCCCTCTTCACATGCGAATTATAGGATATTCGCAATTCGAGATAATCGCCCCATCTGTTTACATCTCAATCAATCTTTTATATATATATATAAGTTTATGCAAGATAGTTAGAGATGTAAGAAAAGATTAAGAAAATGTGGTGTGCATAAGCTAAGAATTTAAGAGTATGGTTGAGTAGGAAACATTGTTTCGGAAAAACTAGTATGAAAGTATGGGTCTTTGAACCCACTTTTGGAACTTGTTTTTGTGTCTTTAGGTGACAAGATTAAGATGATGTTTTATATATATATAAAAAATGGCAAACATTAGGTTATTTTCCAAATTTTCATAGTTTAAAAGTCAAAGTTAAATTATTTGTTTTCATTTATGTCATTACAAAAACATCATTTTTATCAATTTATTTTTTATATCCTGTTTGTTTTTCATTTATTTTAATTTTTGGATTAAAAAAATGCCATGTCTCGACTATTAGGTGCACGTTTAGAGAGCACTATTAAAGGGGTGTTTGATTTGTCCACAAACCGAATGGTGAATCAAACGAGCACGGCTGGACTTGTTCCGGCAGTTCCATAGCAATCTCGAAGTATCCGTTCGTTGCCAGTCAAACGCGGCCCCTTTCTAGGCCGTTCCCGTTTGTTGGCCCCGTTTTCTTATATGGATTTTGTTTTCTTGGGGATAAATTAACCCCCAAATGATCTTATCAAACGCAAAATTTCTTCCATTTTAGTTTAGTGATGTGGTAGGTGAAGTGCCGTACGGTTGGTGAACACCAAGGCTTCGGCTCGATGGGACCCAGTCAGACCGTCTCGAAGGCGTTCCCGAGGTGCTAAGTTTCGATTGGATCTGATATTATCAAAATCCAAATCCATGGATAAATTTAATTTAAAAATACACCACCAACCCCCCCTCCCCCTTCCCATCATTTGTTGTGTTTCGGTCAAAGACGCAAAAGGGCAGAGAGGGACGGGGAGTGAGATAAGCTTCCCTGGGGCATTTTAGGAAGACGAGTAACTTGTTAACGTAGTGCCAGACGTAATGAGCGGGGGGATGGGGCTGGGCCCCGCCGAGACCGTCACGGGCAGCTTTCTTAGACCGCTAACGGTCGAGGGCGAGGCGTCGCCAGAGCGCGCCGAGGGCGTCGTCGTGGGGGGCGTCAGGGATCGACGGTTCGAGATTTTCGCGACGCGGCAAATCGACGCTGCTCGTTCGGTTCCTCGGGCTAAGAGCAGCGAGAAAAAGGACGGGTTGGCAAAATGCGCGCGAACAAGGTGACACCTGGTTGCACCCAAAAATCAAGCCCCCGCGTCATGCTGAGGCCAGGTGGTCATTTGCTTAAAATATATCCAAAGGCCCTAGCCCCAAGCTAATGTTTCAATTAACTTATAAAATAAATCATTTAAGTTTTTTGGGTCCAACACCAAAATAAGAGATGTTGCAGGGAGTTATATAATTTCTCAACAGGTGGTCGAGGAGGGAGCATTTTCGTGTAGTGATTGGGAAATGAAATGGGGGCAATGTGAAATTTAGGATGATGAGAGGGGCTAGGGCGGGAAATGAGAGGAGTGGCGGACGCGGGGTTGGGGCCTATATAAGGAGATCGGCGGCCTCATGCAAGTCTCGCCTGCCGTGAGCTTCTTTCACGAGTTACCGACCTCCTTGACGCCGTGACTTTCGCCTTCTCCTCCCAACGGCCTCATTGCCGGCTGCATCCCTCCCCTCGTCCTAAACGCCGTTAGGTTTCCGTCTCTGTCCCTCTCTCCTTCCCCCCTTCCCTCTCGATCTCTTTCTTGCCATTTTTTCTGACTCCGGATTGATCGGTGAATCGTTTTCCGTTGTCGTCAGCCTTTTCTTCCGTCCGCTTTCTGTCTCTGGTTTCGGCGTCGCTTCGATCTCCGATCGGCTAGGGTTTCGACGGAGAGACCCGGGGGGTCGTGCTCCTGTTCGTCGTCTTTAAACTTCCTATTTGATTCCGCTCTCCAGTCCTTCTTCTGACGCGCAGGTGTGGGGATTAGCGGGCGTGTCCGAGGCGGTCTAGGTTTCCTCTTTTTCTCTCCGTCTCCGCCTGCTTCTTTTGGGGGGGTAGCCGGGGCTCCGGCCTCGGCGGTTTCTAAAGCCCCCGTTTGTCTCAAGACCTTATTATAGACCGGAAGTAGTTGGGAAGAGATGCCGGCCCTGGCTTGCGTAGATGCTGCAGCCCCCCTGCCTCCTGGCTACGTCTTTGCTGGGGAAAGCGCTCTTCCCACTGCTCTGCCGGAGAGGTCGAAACTCTCCGGCGTTGTCATCGATGACGATGACTCGACCGCCGTGAAAGTTACGGCGGCGATGGCGACGTCCCCGTGGTCTCCTGATCTCTCCGCATCCTTGTACAAGATCAACGGCTGGGGCGCCCCCTACTTCTCCGTGAACGCCGCAGGAAATATCTCCGTCAGGCCGCACGGCGTTGCGACGATGCCGCACGCCGAGATCGATCTCATGAAGGTCGTCAGGAAGGTCACCGAGCCGAAGTCCCTCGGGGGGCTCGGCCTGCAGCTGCCGCTTATCGTCCGACTGCCCGACGTGCTCAGGGACCGCCTCGAGTCGCTTCACTCGGCCTTCGAATCGGCGATCCACTCTCAGGGGTACGAGTCCCACTACCAGGGCGTCTACCCTGTCAAGTGCAACCAGGACCACTACATCGTCGAAGACATCGTCGAGTACGGCCGCCCTTTCCGGTTCGGCCTCGAGGCCGGGTCGAAGCCGGAGCTCCTCCTCGCAATGAGCGCGCTGTGCAAAGGAAACCCTGAATCGCTCCTCGTTTGCAATGGTTACAAGGATCAGGAGTACATCTCGCTCGCTTTGATGGCTAGGAGGCTCGGTCTCAACACGGTGATCGTCCTTGAGCAGGAGGAGGAACTGGATCTGGTGATTGATGTAAGTCGAAAGATCGGCGTCAGGCCGGTGATTGGGCTGCGTGCTAAGCTCCGGACCAAGCACTCTGGCCATTTCGGATCGACCTCCGGCGAGAAAGGCAAGTTTGGGTTGACGACACTTCAGATCATTTCGGTGGTCCGGAGGCTCGAGAGGGCTGATATGCTCGACTGTCTCCAGCTGCTCCATTTCCACATCGGTTCGCAGATCCCATCCGTTGATCTCCTGAGCGACGGCGTTGGCGAGGCTGCGCAGATATACTGCGAGCTTGTTCGTCTCGGTGCCGGAATGAGGGTGCTGGACATCGGTGGCGGGCTTGGGATCGATTATGACGGGTCAGGCTCGAAGATGTCGGACATGTCAGTCGGATACAACCTCGAGGAGTATGCGGCCACTGTGGTTCAGGCCGTCCGTTGCGCCTGCGACAGGAAGTTCGTCAAGCATCCGGTCCTCTGCAGCGAGAGCGGGCGGGCGCTTGTCTCTCACCATTCTGTTCTCGTATTCGAGGCCGCCCCTTCTCTGCCTGTCCTGGACGGAGCGACCCCGGGACAGCATGATTTGATTTTCCTCATGGAAGGTCTCTCTGATGAGGCACGCTCTGACTACCGGAACCTGACAGCCGCGGCCGTTCGCGGCGACTATGACACTTGCCTGGCCTACACGGAGCAGATGAAACAGAGGTGCATCGAGGAATTCAAGGAGGGATCTCTCGGTCTCGAGCACCTCGCGGCCGTCGACGGACTTTGCGAGCTGGTTACGAAGGTGGTGGCTCACGGTAATCCAGCAGCCGGTAGCGACTCGCCGACGATAAGGTCCTACCACGTGAATCTGTCCATCTTCAAGTCTCTGCCGGACCTCTGGGCCATCGAGCAGCTGTTCCCGATCGTGCCCATCCACCGTCACTGCGATCGGCCGACTGTCAACGGTGTACTGTCGGACTTGACGTGCGACAGCGACGGGAAGGTGGACAAGTTCATTGGAGGAGGGAGGTCCCTGCCCTTGCACGAGTGCAGGAGGGGGGAGGCATACTATTTGGGGATGTTCCTGGGCGGTGCCTACCAGGAGGCGCTCGGGGGGCTGCACAACCTGTTCGGCAGCCCGAACGTGGTGCGCGTGGTGCAGAGCGATGGCCCTCACTGCTTCGCCATCACGGGCACGGTGCCCGGACAGTCGTGTGCGGACGTCCTCCGGGCGATGCAGCACGAGCCCGCCCTTATGTTCGAGGCGCTCAGGGTTCGGATCGAGGAGTGCTTCCACGGAGCTTCCGCAGCGGAGGAGGAGGAGGAAGAGAGTGTGGCCCACAGCCTTGCGTGTTCTTTCGACTCCACCCCATACCTCATCGCCGCTGTAGGGGACGACGAATGGGTCCACTGCTGCGCTTGACTCCTCGAGCTGAAGTTACAACAGCAGCAGCAACAACAGCAAACAAGAAGAACTCTCTTCGTTTTCCTTTCCCTTTTTACCATCTGGTGGTGAATAAAGAAGGCGATAAAAGCAATCGGTGCGTCTTCGTAAACCCTGAGTCCTTTGTCCCTGTCGTCGTCATCGTCGTCGTCGTCATCATCGTCTTCTTCTTAGATGAAGAAAATTTTTATGTCAGTGAATTTGTAATTGGTTCAGTCTGTTTCTTCGTGTAGATGATGGAAGGCGATGTAAAAGCGCCTCCTTTTTTTTTCTTGCCTCCGTTGGAGAGTTAGTACATGAAAGAAAAAATTCAGTTGTCCTTCTGTAACCTCGTGGGCAGTTTATGGCTTTCAGTTGATGGTGTATGCCTTGTCGAATGAACCCTACTGGTCCTTACGTCATTGAATATTCTACTCTGCGGTATTCGGACGTCGGAATCAATTTGGAATAACCCAGCACTCTTGTTGACCGTTGCAATCGAAAAAAAAAAAATTAGGTGGGAGGGGTGGTGACCTGTTTTTTTTTTTTTTTTTGTGTCTTCCTTTTTTGATTTTCTATCTAGGAAATGGCCTTGGGTAACCAGCACGGCTGTCGTTTTCCGAGATTGAAAGTGTGGGCTTATCTTTGACCTTATCATTAGCCGACCGGTTAGTCTATTTATTAATTGCTGACCTTGATCCTTTCTATTTCTTGCTGATGATCCCATCTTTAAGAAAAAAAGAAATGGAGAAACCGAAAAATAGTAATCGTGGTTCTTGTTTCACAACAAATACTAACCAATTTCCTGGCCACCGGTCGCACTCAGACAAACACACGCACACGCAGATCGAGCTAACCCTTTCTTCAGACGGTCCTACAAGCATGCAACTCCTCTGCATTTGCTGTTACGGATGCATGTGCTTTGTTTCAGAAGACTTTGCGAGCTACGGTTTTTTTTTTCCGTATCTTTTCTGCGCTTTTCTGCGCCTAAATTAACTTTTCACCAGATAGGGTTAAGAAGTAGTTTCTTCTTTTTGTATGTATGTGCTTTCATACTCTCTCTCTCTCTCTCTCTCTCTCTCTCTCTTTTCAGGAGAGGTCACATGTGCACAGGCGCTACCGGTTCAGGGGACTACGCGCTTAGGTCGAGAGAGAAGGAGGAACGTGGGGTGCCGGGTGGACACATGGCTCTGTGAGACGTGGGTGGTGGAATGGACAGGATGGTCCCCATTCATATCGCCCGCGTCATCGCCTAAGCTTTTTAATGGCGATAATGGTGGCGGTGAAGTTGATGATGATGGCAGGTGGTTGAAGTGGAAGAATGGAGCTGGTTGTTCCTGCAGACGTCAAAACAAAGACAATCTGCTCCCTATGGCAATCAGTCTTTGTCCGGCTCTCATGCGTGACGTATGACGTCCAAGTGTCACACACTGCGAATCGCAAGGCTTGGAGACCAACAAAGTAGGTCATCTTCCTTCCTTCTTCCTCCATCTCATCATCATCAGCATCTACATCACTGTCATCCTCGCTTTTCTGCCGAGATTGCCATCCGCTTCTTTTTGTTCTGATATTTCTCTCTCTAGACTTCACGTTATTGGCTACCACAGCTGCTCGATCTCTTGTTGGACCATGTCTATCACCTCCACAGGAAATGGATTCTCCCTGATCTGAACCATCGTTTGCATAATGAATAGAACATGTCAATCTGTCAAATCTTTGTTACCGAGTTGATTTATGTTCTATCAAGTTCATCTTAGAGATGGATGGTCACTGCTGTAAGTATTCACCATGCATTTCACTGCTCTTCGCCGTTTCTGCTGGGAGTGATCGGACGATACCAACAGATGCTGTGATGGTAGATGAACTTAAAATTTGTTAGAATCTGCTTACTGAAAGCTACGGCGAAAAGGACAAGATAAGGGGGCCCAAGAGCTTGCTTTATGAATTAAAGACATGTTGGGCCACGATCTAAACGCGGAGATCGAGTTTTGCATAATATAACTGTTGAGGTTTCTGAGAAAGTAGGCAGAGGGCGTCCCATGGGCCTAGCGGACGGGTAATCAAATATAATTGCTCTGTTGGCAAGGCCAAGAAGACCTTGAATTCGTTTTGAGAACTACCATTGACAATTTGATCATTCGATCGATTGATTGGCTCATAATCTGTCCGATCACAAGTAACATTTGCAAAAAAAAGACGTTGATCATAACTAGGTCATTAATCGGGCCCCGTAAGTTAGGTCAAACAGTTCATCAATTCAAAAGTGTTTTTGTTTTCAAGTCAAACCGGGAGCCTAACACCCTTTTTTTTCTTCAGGGTACTTTGCTTTCGTCATGCATAACGTCTTCTTCTCGACCATCACTGTCCGAAGGTGAAAAATGTTACTCTTCCCGAAAGGCACGGGTTTGAATTTTGGGTTCATGTCAAAGCCTCCCACATCCCCTTTACAAGTTTCAACAGACTTATAGTTTTGAATGTGAATTTCTGACACCCCAAGAGAGAAAAAAAACTCGAGAAGAGAATGAAGTGGGTATAACACAGAATATGCTGAAAATTGGCTTTGGCAGGTCAGACAGTAACAACGGCTTGCTTAGATCAGCTTCTAAATAAAAATATATAAGCCAAGATAGAGTATAAGCTTTTCTGGGTTGTGTACGGTGAGGTACAGCTTCAGCTTTTAGTGTTTGTTTTTATTTTTGTGTTCTACAAGTCTTAACAGCAAAGGCGTAGGGAAAGTTGTATGAAGAACACACACTTTCACTGCGTTGTGATTGGAGGTGGAAGTATTGAAACAGCTTGGTTGGAGAGTAGCTTCACTTCCCTCCAGGTTCACATGGTATGAGTGCTGCTCTCAAGGCCCGAAACAAAACAGGTCTCTAGTTTGATTCTCATGGGCGCTATGCTCTTATATCTTAAGGTGGCTGGGTGCGACATTCAAGTTGAAGGGTGTCTCATTTTATCACTGACACCGATGCAGGTCATGACCCCCGGAGGCAAGGGGAATAGAGGGGGCCTTCGAGCTTCACTTCGGGCGGTGGGATTGACCCTCTCACTCACCCGAAACTACTGCTCTCAAGGCATATAAATCTTGGTATCCTTGCAGATTCATTGGAAGAATAAAAAAGAAAAGAAAAAAAAGTTTCATTATCATTGGAAGAATAGAAAAGAAAAGAAAAAAAAAGTTTGCAAACCATACTTTTTAACCATTTTCTTTCATCAATTGAAGAGTTTTATTTTTTTTGTTTACCTTTATGATTCGTTAAGATGGTTGAACCTCCTAAATGTGTTTAACTACCTACAGTATTTTAGGGTGAGCAGGAGAGAACCCCATTGGTTGAGAGGCCAAAAACCTCCCTCCTTTCCCTCTAGTCTAGAGATGTTTCGAATGAATTTATGGTTATGCTCGAGAGTATTGCCTGCGACACCAAACTACGTTCAGAATTAGATTGGAGCTCTTGTGGTTAGATTGAGCATTTGGTGAGCACACTTTGTTCGCTTATAAATGCGTAGCACCGAGTTGTGTCATGGTTGAGAACCACCATTCGTTTCCTGGTAGAGCATTGACACCATTGGTTGCAAGATGGAACGAATGGTAGGTTCATATCAATCCAAATTTCATTGCTCATAGCTTTGAAACGATACATTTTGTTTGTGAACTTAGCAAAACTCAAGCTGGACCCAATAGCGTTGGCGCACCTACACACACCCGTTTGAAAACCTAATGCACTTTACGGGCTTTCATCACTTTGTTCTTTAATATATATATATATATATATATATATATATATGTTGTACAAAGTTTCATCAGTTAGTCTTTGAGCACATATTAAACCCCCATCCTTTGTTTATTGCGATGCAACCACAGAGGAGTTTGCCAAACTTAATCCATGACGCATTTCTTGCAGATGCTTGTATGTTCAATGCTAGTCTTGTCTGGTTTGGAATATAGTATTCCATGATGTGCATCCAAATGAAACACTGCCTCCCAGAGAACACAATGTTCTTTGATGTCTAATGTTTGATTTGAATTTGGATCCGTACTATAAGAAATGACAATGCCATCTAACCTGGTCTGACCCAATTTTCAAGGATGCAGTATTTGTGTAGGAAAGCCAAATTATATCTGGGTGAAGAAAAAGAAACCTCTGACGCAGCAGAGTTCGTCTTCTCTTCGTGTTAGGACGAGCAAAGCCACAGGAATTTTAGATGAATCGGACATGCCAATTGCTAGTCTTTAAAGAATGAATCGTGCTTTCACTACTTTTTCATGGTTAAGAACTGCTTGGGGACCTAGGTGGGAAGTTAGATACTCGTCAACTAGAGTGTCGCACATCCACTGTTTGCAATCTGAAAGAATAATGCCCCATGAAATTGACGACCGGTTACTGTAAAAAATAAGGAAAACGAAGCCTCAACGATTAATCACTAATTTGATGATCATTTGTTGGCATGCCAGCTATATATAAGTCAATCAGGACCAGTGATCCTGTCTTGGATCGTGGATATGCTTGACATCAAAACTGTGAATCTAAATGCTTCGACTCTGGATCCATGATTAGGTAACTGCTGCTGCTTAATTATAGTCCTGAAACTCTTTATTAACATAATTTATTATGAAAATTTTCTCACAGAAACTTAACTTTTTCCTTCATCACAAGAATTTTCTGTATTTAGAGAAACTTTGGGAAGAAGATTTATGACATGTATACCTGGTAAGTTACTCACCAGATGGATCTGATGTCTCTTCGTTCATGTCATGCAGATGTAGTAATAATATGTGGAGATCGAGTAACATGATAGACAGAACTCTCATGGCAAATCCTCCCCATTTTCACCCGCATTTAGCACTACAATTGGTCTTTCTTATGGAAAACTTAGAGGATGTTTGATTGCCATTCCTGAAAGAGACTGTAAGTGGATATTCCGTGTCTGATGTTCGAGAACAGCATAATAAACCACTTCGGATTCGGTGTTCTCGAACGGACACAACCCGTCTTATATTTGACTGCCATTCTACGCTAGAGTGGACATTCTGTTCTTGGTGTTCCAGGAACGGCGCGCCACAGGTGCTTCAGATCTGCAATTGTATGTGCAACAAATAGACAGAGGCCGCCATTCAGTTGTCAAAATGGCTGCTCTTTGTGGCGGATCTTTCTTGCTAATTATACATTGAATTCAAATGATCTTGAAAATGCGCTTATGGGACTTCAAGTTTGAACACCATTTCTGTATGATTAGCTTCATGAAAAAGAGAAAAATAATGTAAACTGTGACTTTTTAATTTAGAGAATTCAGAATCCATCAGGTAGCAATCCTTCTCTTCTTTTTGTGTTCTTCAATTGAGCTGGGGTGAGGCAGACCCCTCCTGGTCAGAAGAGCAATCTGTTTTAAGATGAGTTGATGGGCATTTCAGACGTGCTTAATTAATACGAGCACAAAAGAGAAAGAGAAGGATATCTATGTTGGAAACGAAAACAACAACGTTTTGCATTAGCCAGACATGGTTTGAAAGGAAATAATCCAACTCTATATGAGTTTCCTGTTGGTAAGAAGGTTCAGTATGCTTCGTCAAGTTCTGCCCTCTTACAGTGCAAATACTCGATGCACTGCATTGGGTGACCGTAATTAAACGGAGCTCATATATATATATATATAGCTTTTATTGCCGAAAGAAAAGAATTAGGAGGTGTTTGGATGATCCAGAGATTAAGTGTCTCTCTTTCGTGACTGAAGATGTATTTTGAAATTTATTATTTCTAGATTAAGTATCTGAGTCGGATATTCGAATTGAGTTGGAATATTAAGCTGAACAAGACCTTTGCATGTGAATTCCTCACCTTCTGTTGCCTTCTTCCCTTATAGGAGATCTTAGATTTTTCATACATTTTACATCACTAATCATATTCTTTAGTTAATCCCTCCGGATTAGTCATGAAATTAAATCAGTTGAGAAATGTTTTCAAATGAAGATCGAGTAATTTTAGAACGGTTGAACTCATTAACCATTGTTAAATAAGTAGAAAGGGTACCCTTCTTTTGGGTGCCAAAGTTGTTAAAGAAGTAAAAAGGTACCCTTCTTTTGGGTGCTAAAGTTTGAATGCCAAAGATGGTTGGTCATGGTCCTCAGTGAGGCCACCAATTTTTATAAAAATTACAACTTAGTGCTAAAGGTTTCAACAATTTACGAAACATTGCTCAACCTTTGTGAAATGACAAATATCCGCTTAGTTAACAAAATAATTCACATTCCACCGCCTCTATGACTGTTCTTGACAGAAACCGCTGCAAAGAGAATAGGCGCATGAGCAAATGTGTCCACTTCGGTCCGTCTAGTAAGATTCGGCAATAAAATATGAACTCATTCCATCCACACGGACAAACCCAAAGCTGTTGTGGACATTCATCATATTATGGTTTTGAGTGAATGATCAAATAATTGTAAAATTGTAAATCTTTTCTCTTTTTCTTTCTTTCTACATGGCCTTTCTTTGTTCCTAACCTTTTTAAGTCTGTCCTCCATTCGCCTTCTTTTTTTCTATTGTCCTTTCTCTTACCTGACCTTTTTTTGGGGCCATGTTTGGAGGCTATGACTTATATCCGCTTGGTGTCGCATTTGAGAACAACTCACCAACAGGGTCTTCAGGGGCACCTTCTTATCACCGGATTCTGTGGCATGTCTTGTGCAGTGTGATGTCTATTTTGTTATTTTCTGTCTACCCACTTTTTTTTTATCTCTGTTATTCTGATTTATTGTGCTTTTGTTTTGTATATTTTATTTTTTTTATTTTGTTTTTGCAGTTTGTTAGACTTCATGTCCCAAAGTTTTGTTATGCATTTTCAGTTTATCATCTCTCTCTCTCCAACAAATATTTTAAAATAGGTGACAACTTGTCCTTAATTTTTGGTTTAATCCTAACCTGAAATCAAGATGAAGGATAAAATTACATCAGTAGTGAGCCAATGCCTCTTCTATTCCCCATACATTTTGGGCCTTAAGTTGCATCAGCATCAACAATAACAATAATAGGAACTAAATTTTGTGATCAAGCACAACACTCATGGGAATCAAAATAACAAACATGACGTTAGTATCTTAAAGATATCAATTTTCACCTTAAAAAATATAACTGTCTTTTAAATAATAGTTAACGATTTCGTTAGCCACTGCTCACAGGCCAGCCACAGCCGGTCATTGATGAATTATTTTCTAAGCTTAGGCGATTGCTTGTAGTTTTGTAAACATTTGGCAGTTATTTGTGAATAAAGGAAACGTGGAGCTTATTGTTGTAAGTTTGCCTACGAAATGTTTAAATTAAATGAGCTTTTTAAAAAAAAAAAAAAGTCAGCGGTTTTTAATGCATGAAAACGATTTTGGTCTAAAGCAACATCATGCCAGCAAAGGCCCCTTGGAAAAGTTGTTATTCCGTGCTTTCTGCCCAAGGCAGCGATGGAGGATCGCTGTTTCAAGGAAATTAAAAAAGTACAAAGATTTGGAGTTAAATTTTGAAGCAATGTTTTTGGCTATTATTTTTAATCTTATTATGAAAAAAAGGCCTCCTGCCTTACTCCACTCACCTTCACTCTTTCTTTCTTGAATCAAGATTTATTTCTATATGAAATAACACTTATCTCTTTAGAGACGTTTTATTAAATTGAAACAATACTAAAAATCAAAAAAGTAAAGTGATTCTTAAAAATGAAAAGGTATAAAAACAATTTTCATATTTCATAATAAAAAACAAGGATAAAGTTTTAAAATTTTGTAGTTACATGGATCAAATTAGGATGTGATTTTGCATCTTTTTGGACAGACGGTTTTCGAATTATAATTAAAAAACTTGACTATAGAATGAAGGAGTTTAGCATAAGTGGCGCATCAATTACAACTCACATCATAGTTGGCAAACTCATGACTTAGATTTGGATCGGCTGAGTTATTAGAATCAGCAAAGTGACTCGTCGACATAGCCGAGTATTCAAATTACCATAATGTATTTTTATTAGAGCCAAATAGTGTGATTTCGAGTGAGTTAGGTGCAAGTTGGGCCGAGTCAAGAGTAAGTGAGCTTGTATTTGACCCACCCACACCTTGACTCGTATCTAGATTTGTAAGCTTTTCAGGCTGACTGAGGTGATTGTTTTGGGTGAGCGCGATGTATTAATCCTACCGCTCGAAAAAGACCCGAATGCCCCCCATTTCTCCTACCTCCGGGGTCCTGAGGTGATTCTTAAGTGCTGATTGGGAAAGATTGGGAACTATGGCTTTCATTCAGGATTTTAAATCATGTGGTTGAGCGTGACACACGATTTTAATGAATCACACAACACCCGAAGGAGTTTATAAACGATTCCCATACGCAAAAACATTTGAAAACACAAGAAAAAGCCTAATAAAAGAAAATTATGCGGTCGAATTTCGGGATGACAAAAAGTTCGTGATATGGATGGAATATTTAGGGAGAACACAGCTGATGGTCAAAGCAGGCGGTGGCGTGGTGTGGCTTCCTTTAAGAGAAAGGAGGGGCGGGAGAGAAAAGTAGAAGACAGAGCGAAACTTCGTCTGGCGATTGCCTTCTCTTCTCAATCAGCTTCTCGAATCTTCAGAGACGACCTCCCTGTCTGCGTGGCCCCGCCATTACTGTGTCACCCGTATAACAGGCCGGTATTGCTCCTACTCTTTCTAGATTGGCTTGGTCTTCAAGATACCGTGACTATAAGAGGGGGGCGTCTTTCAATTTTTGTTGTTTACTTTATTTTCCCTTTCTCTGACTCTAGAATTTGGTTTGCTTCGAACAACACGATACCCGGCGAGAGGAGGGTGGTGGCCCTACGCTGGTGCATGAGAATTGGGAGGAGGTGGTTTGGTTCCGCAACGGCCAGGATGGCGGAGGAGGTAACCAGAAGCGTCGAAGCGCCTGCGCAGAGGACGCGTTCTTTCTGGCCGTCTATTCTCAGATGGGTTCCCACGTCTACCGATCATATCATTGCATCCGAGAAGCGCCTCCTTTCACTTGTCAAGTAAGAATCGGAGTAAATTTCTTGATACTTGCATTGTCTTGTGCTCCTGGCCGAGTTCGAATAGTTTGATGCCCATATGTGAACGTTCCATTTGTTTTGCATGTCGATCCTCTTAGTGTTGAATTTGGTTGGTTTAATTGTAAAGCGTGAATTGTTTTCCTTGTGAAATTTGCAAATATTTTTCAGTTTCTTTTATTAATTGATTGCTGGTGCATAGTTTCTTCTACAAGGTAAGCAAATGCTAGAATTCAAAATTGGTGCTATATTAGTGCTGCATATTTTGTAATTTTGAAGCACGCAAACAAAGTTCAGTAACGTTAGGCAGTTCTACTGGGTAAAGCACTTCTAATTTTCTCCGTTTTCTTGAAACTTCATTGAATTTTGCCGCTTTCTTCCAGGACTGGGTATACACAGGAGCAGATTAATATTGGGTCAGGGCCTCCGGGTTCAAAAACCAGGTGGTTTGGATCTACGAGCAATGAGCCCAGGTTCATTAACACAGTTACGTTCGATAGTAAGGAGAATTCACCCACCATTGTTATGGTTCACGGCTACGGCGCTTCTCAGGGATTCTTCTTTCGCAATTTTGACGCCCTTGGCAACCATTTCAATGTCATTGCAATTGATCAACTTGGGTAAGCTTTCAGTTTTGTGATTTGATGGGATGTGGCTTCCTGTTATTGCTTGGTAGTCTCTATTTGAATGTAATGTTTGACATATTTCTTTATATCCACACTTCCTTCCCTTTTGTTTAATTTATTGACTTATTTCTGTGTGCCTCCTTAGGAAGCAAACCATCTAAAACCTAGGCACTGTTTGATAGAAATGTTCAGATGAGCCATAGAGGTTTGGTCATTCGATCCATCCCCTTCTGGAAAACTGCAATGCTAATAGATGGAGACAATCATTTAATAACTCCATAGATACTTCCTGTTGAATTGAGGGCAGAAACTAGTGGAACTCTTGATGTTACTTCCAGTGAAATTTTGTTAGTCCGAGGAGAAGACGATCATGTGGTTGTGAAAATGGTGCTGTTACTCCTTTTGGGGTTTCACGACTATGAATTTGTAGCATTCTTTTCACCAAAAAAAAATCACCATCTCTAATCGCAGAACTGTTCTTTAATCCTATCACCAAAAGTTTTTGGGCACGCATGGTTTGTTTGGCTTCTCCATTGCTGATCAATTTGCTGTACCAGACATCCCTTAAATATTATGATATCTTAAGGGTTGGGGTACCGGTGTGATGACAATTGTTTTCTTTCACTTCTTCCTTGCTCAGTTGTTTGATTTTATTTAATTCCTAAGTAGCAATTTCTGATGTGCTAGCCTTGACCATTTCATGGTCATTTTGAACACAACCAAACACCTTATTTTTCCGTTCTTCCCTATGAGAGTACTTATGAAACAGAATCTTTGAGGTGATGAAAATGTTTGCTAGCACAACAAAAGGGTAAGATGGGCCCTTTAAACCTCTAACTACCAAAGACATGTAAGCATTGGGAATTATCTTTTAGGGAGAAGTTAGAACAGATTACCATTGAGAATTAGTGAGACTGTATGCAGACATGAGGACATAGGTACAAAATAAGTGGGAAGCATTTGGTACAATATCAATGTCTTGTAAATCAGCATGCCAGCCAGGATCTAGGTCTCTTTATAAATATATGTCATTCCTTGGAAATTTGCCACTTCTTAGTGGTGTAAAAGAATATGCATTTTAGATGTTATATGGATAATGGAAGGTATTCTGGATCCTTGTCACACAGGAAGTCAGGAACTTAACAGCAAGTATTCTTCTATTGACAGGAGACCTACTCAATACAATAGGTTACTGTGTAAGTATAGTTAAACTCCGTGTTAGGCACAACTAGATCATGTCTGAATTTCTTATGACATTAGTTGTTTCTTTTTATATTTGCTTGTCATTTGTCTTTTAGAATGTTATTTATTACATTTCATTTTAATTGCTTAGTACAAAGTTATTTTAGTTGATGTGCTAACAATGAAGCGCTCACATGCATGTATTTACATGCACAAGAAATTATCCTGCATCTGAGAGCCCTGACATGTGGTCCTCTTGGTTTTACCCCTATTTGTTCCTTTCTTTGTTTGCATAACTTTGGATCTTGTCTCATTTTTCCTATTCCTTCCTTCAATTAAAGCCTGGTTTTCTCTCAATAATAAATGAATAGAAAGAGAAAACTAACACAAAAAAATGTTTTCTTATTAATAATTCCTTCCTATCATGCTTGGTAACACATGTTATTTATGTTTTGCACCATTTCACTATCCGAACATGTAAATTTCATGCTTGAAAAACTAACAAATGCCACCTTATGTCATCCAGAGTGGAGGCAGCATTTGGTCTGTCAAGTTTTTTGAGAATTATTCTTCTCCAACTGGTACATGTATTTGTTCCTCTACCCAGTTGATAATTTTTCTGATGCTTATAGCTTGGTTAGTGGATCTTTCTTATGCCTAAAGACTCCAAACTCTGCATGCTTGGATGTGATCAGATCTGTTCCTCCATTTCCTATGTTGTATTGATGAGCCTTGCCTAATCGATTGGATAAGTAAATAAAATTGCATACTTGGAGGGCTTATGGGGTTCAAAGGATAGTCTCTCCCTCTCTCTCTCCAAATGTTTTATTACTTCTCCAACATTTGTTGTTGTTTCTCAGTTGTATTTTTGTATAATTATCTTATGTTGCATAGCAACTAACATACAACTGGTGTTATTTTTTATATTGTTGAAGAAGTAATGATGTTCACTTCTTGCAGATGGGGTGGATCAAGTCGGCCAGATTTCACATGTAAAAGCACAGAAGGTTGAAATGCTTACTTATTTTTGCAATGATGCCTTGATTTGTTTTGCCTTGAGTTGTTTTAATATTTTTTTTCTTTATTCTGATTTATGTAGTTATGATCATTTTGCAGTATTAACACTTATCAGTTGGTGCATTGATATAGCATTAATGTTCTGCACTTTGCTTTGTCCACGTGTTCTATCCATATTTTCTTTTGGAGAATAAATTTGTTTATTGAACCATGCCTGCAGAAGATAGACATCTGAATAGAATGCAACCCAACATGCAAACTGTTCATGACAATGCAGAAGTTTCCATTAATCATAGTCTCTGGGTCATCCCCTGCTATTTCACTTTGCCTTTTTCTTTACTTTGGGTGAACTCTCCTTTCAGAAAAAGTTGGTTCTAACGTTGTTCATTTTCACATTATATTGTCTTTGTAATGCAGAAACAGAAGCATGGTATATTGACTCCTTTGAAGAATGGCGTAAAGCTAAAAACCTTAGCAACTTTATTCTTTTGGGACATTCCTTTGGCGGTTATGTTGCAGCAAAGTATGCTCTTAAGGTACTGAACTTTTTCTTACCATTGTTTACTCATATTGGTATGTTAATGAAATTGTTGGGGTGGAGCATTAACAATTGATCATTGTTGATTATTCAGATACCCGTGTCAACATTAATTTGTTTTTGTACGTCTTTCTTGCAGTATCCAGAACACATCCAACACCTAATTTTGGTTGGTCCAGCTGGATTTTCATCAGAATCCGATCCTAAGTCTGAATGGTTTGTAAAATTTAGGGCAACATGGAAAGGTGCTGTCATGAATCATCTGTGGGAGTCTAACTTTACCCCTCAAAAACTTGTTAGGTAAGTGGCTTGCTTCTTAGTTTTTTCCTATCAAGTGGATGAGATACTGATGGATCATCTCATTGCATGTTCTGTTATTTAAGTGACATTATGTGATTGAATTGTGCCTGTGATGTAGCATCTAGGATCAGTATGCAGGCTTTGAAAATTCTATGAGGAGATCTATTTACTTTTGCTTGACCGTTAACTCTTCAATTTTATTTACATTAAGATTAATTTTTCTCCTTTAATATTATACCATTACTAAACCTTTCAATGTAAAATGAATGACACTTGAAATGAAAATTCTGAAGTTGAAAAAAAAAAATAACAATAATAGATAAACAACGTACATAGAGAAAGAACAAATTTCAGATGGTAAAATAAGTTTGGGGTTTATTGGTTGAAAATGTTTAAGTTTGATGAATTTTTACAAAAAATACCTTTGGTGTTTCAATCTGAAGTAATTTGTCCTCTCAGAATTTCATCTCCTTCAATATGGAGAGCATTAAAACAAGAATTAACATTATGAACTCGTCGCATGTAATCGATCTAATCCCAGTACAACCTCTTCAAAGTTAAGAACCAAACCCTCCAATTTGTGTTTATGCAATTGGTTCCCTGACCTATCTTCCTTGTTTCAATCCCTTTTATCATCCCTCACATAACTGGCCAGTTCAGGATGTGGCAGATCATATGTGAACCTGATTGTAGCCACCAACGTTTGCCCCAGTATCCACCCTTGCACCTGCAAGTTTGATCGAAAGACAGCAGTAGAATTCATGTAGACAGTGGATTATGACAGGACTCCTGCTCGGCGACGATCTTCATTGCTTCACCATTTTAAGGCTTTTAAAGTTATCTCTTCTGGTGAAACTATATATAGGACAACCACATAACGATACCGTACTTACCTGCATTTGTTGTTACTTGAAGAACAATTAATCCATGTAGTAGTGACTGCAGAACTCTTTATGTCTCTTTCAGGCCTCTCTCTCTCCCCCTCCCTCTCCTTTCTATTGTTGTGATTCATTTTCATTTACATATATGAATTTTTTTCTTCTTCAGAGGCTTGGGTCCTTGGGGTCCTGACCTTGTTCGCAAGTATACAACTGCAAGGTTTGGCAGCTATTCCACAGGTTCTACCTTAAACGAAGAGGAATCAAGATTACTAACTGGTATTTTCCTTATATTGTTGAAATGGCATTTTTCTAGCCCTAGTGAAGAATTTGTGCAAATGGTAATTTTCAATCTTCTTTGGCAGATTACTTCTACCATACTTGTGCTGCAAAAGCTAGTGGAGAATTGTGTCTGAAGCATATATTTTCTTTTGGAGCATTTACACGGGTTCCCCTCTTGCAACGGTTGGAAATCTTCACCCTGTTGTTTGCAGTTATATATCTTGATGTCGTTTGGATGGGCTGTTTTCTTCTGCTCTGGTAGATCTATATCTAGGTTTGTCCCAAGCATAATCATACAAAATCTGAAACATTTATCGAGAAACAGGTGAAAGAAAAAGAGAATGTGAACCACTTGGCAGGTCCTTTTTCCTCTTGAATGTGAGTAGTGTAGCTGATGGAAAGAAAGTACGATGGTCTTTCAGCTTTCGCTATCATGTTGAATATCATCCGGATCTGATTTGATTTTGGAGGGTGCTAAGATTATTTGTTGATAGGTTCAAACAAACATGAGGCTTTAGGTGGTGCCACAACTAGACACTAGAATTTTTTTATCATACGGAACTTTGCAAAAAGATGAATAGGTGCTATTCACTGGCTAACTTGGTAGGATCGGCAGAGGTGCAATAGATGATTTGGCTTAGTAATGGATGGCAAAAACGAGGGTTTGGGGAGTCTGGCAGGGTTTTGAGGCATTTAACATTTTTCTTACTGAGGAAGAGCTCAATCGGACCAACCTGTTACACCAATGGTTCGGTCAAACTCTTTGCTCTGCTAGAAGTAATGTTCATTGAATTTATCTTATGTACTGATAAAGAGGGCTTCAGTAGTTCAGTTCATAACTGCTGGGGCTGGGGTACTCGTTTGTGAACCATGAGAGGTCGATAGGAGTTTCTTTCCAGGCCGAATTTTTGTTGATATATGATTTTGTACGTCTGTCTTTTTCTTGGAAGTTGGTCATTCATGAGTACTGGCTTTTTAGTTAAATATTTGTTCCAAGTCTCTAGTTGAAGATGATCACAAGTGAAAAGAGCTCCCCATGATTGCATATTGGCTGGGAGGTTCACATCATACTACTTGGCAATACTTTTTCCTTTATGAAGGAGCTACCGTTTCATCAATACCGGTTCTTGTTGGTGATGGTTGCTTTGATTCTCCAGCATAGAGATGGTTACAATTCAAACAAGTACGGAGGCTACTTAATGCTTATCGCTCTATGCCAGCTTGACATTACCCCACTTTTCAGTCCACTTGCGTCCCTTTCAAAAATGCCCATTTCAGTACTTCAATATGGCGCATTTCCCGATGACCATTTGTTGCTAAGGATGTGGCCAATTCTATCGGAACGCGGCTTTTCCTCATGTCGCTTTTCTTATGATTTGTACATTACACATCGGTGCTTCCACCCAAAACCTTTAAAGCTCAACCATTCAGCTGCATCTCGCATTAACTTCCCAAAATCCTTTTAGATCAATCAGTCAAGACAACTGGTAGAGAATCGGATGCAATAATACCCTCGTTGAGATGAATTTTTCTTCGTCACACTCCGTTAAGCTGCACTGCAGATCGTCTCAGATACCTGCAAAAAGATTAACCCCAGTTGCTCTTGTGAAGCTCTCTCGGTTGAGAAGTACTGCACATTGTTCCACGAATCCGCAAAAATGTTAGGCCCATTTATTCTTCTGATGATCTCCCTGCGAAGCAGTATTGTACATTGTTCCATATGCCTGTAAAAGGATCAAACGCATTTACTCCTCTCTCTCTCTGTTATTAAGCAATGTTGTCAGATCGTTCCATGTGCCTCCAAAACAAAATTAACACCAACCACTTATTTGAGGGCTCTCTAGTATTATTTACGGCTGCTGCCTGCTTAGCCACCCTATTTTTGTTCTTGGGCGCTCTGATCCTTGTGCAGTTTCATGTGATTTACAATGATTCGCATGCTGGAAATCTTGAAGGGAAATAATATCTGCTTCTTGGCATGCAGGGCATCAGAGTGGAAAGTCCCAACTACCTTCATCTATGGCGTCCAGGACTGGATGAACTACACGGGTGCTGTGGAAGCTCGCAGGCATATGAAGGTTCCTTGCGAAATCATACGAGTTCCTCAGGTTTGTTTTGCATACTCTCTGTGTATGTGTGTGGGTGGGTGGGCAAACTTGGTGTTGGACGCATCTAGGACTGTAAACAAACCAAATCGTCAAGGGATGAAAGCATGCTCGCGCCATCCACAAACGAGCAGAACGAGTGTTTAATTACCACGGGAGCAGATCTTTGATTATTTAGACACGTTCATCTCCTCATGAGTGACGCGTTTACGTGTTTTGTGATTTTGGGGGTGGTGATGGTGCAGGCTGGACATTTCGCGTTCATCGACAACCCTTCCGCCTTCCATTCAGCCGTCTTATACGCCTGCCGTAGTTTCCTTTCACAGAGCCAACCAGCGGTGGATGAGGAGGCGCTTCCGGACGTCTTCACTCTCGTCTGAAGGGGGGCAGCGCAGCGTCGCCATGATTCCACCGTTCATCTCCCTCCGTCATCCCGTCTGGACAACCATACCTCTGTGTGTACAGTGTTGTAAAAGTAAAAAAATCATCTTATTATAAGAGAGCATTTGTGCCGTTGTTCAAAGCAGCCAGGTTGCTTTGAATCACAACGCATTTATTTGTTTCATTTCAATGAGATATGCACGAAGTTTATACGGCGTTCACTCTGTTCCCGTAAACTGTCATGTCCGAGTCCGAGGCATGTGGTGGGGACAAAAGCGTGATTTTGACCCGGTAACAGGTAAAACTGTAAAATGGAAAACATTGAACGAGTGAGAGAGATGATGGAGGAAAGCAGAGGACGTGTGTAAATTCACGAGAGGGGCGAAAGTCGAAACCGCCCTCCTCGAATGTCTAGAATTACGTTGGGGGAGGGGCGTGGGTTGTTTTCACCGGAAACAGTAAGTGCCTTTTGGATTAGGGGACTCATGGGTTTGTTTTTTTACTTTACGGTCCCCCCCCCTCCTTGACCCGGTCAGCCCTCGGGTGTCGTTCTCTCTATAACTCTCCGTTGAGGTACGGTTGCTATCTGGGAGAAAGGGACCCACAACAGCCCCCGCCCCCCTGCTGGCCCAGGCAGTGAGACCGGGCTTCCTCCATCTCGAGGCTTTCGGGGGCCCCCTTGCTTAAAAAAAAAAGGCACCTCTGCTGACATGTGGACGTCGTTAGTCCAGGCTTCAAGGACGATTTAACGGCTATTTTCCCGCCTCCCAACCCGCGAATGTCCAGGTGGCGGATTCGCGACGCGCCCTCCTCGCGCTGGGGCAGCGGACCCGCCAATACTTGTCGCCACCGCCGTTTGACTGGATGGGCAGCCCCTCTCGGCCCTCTCCCCACTCTCTAGCCCCTGAGTGGGACCAACCTGAAGAGAGAACCACGGCTCGAAAAGAATCCGACGTGGAATTTTTAATATTAAATAATCCAATGCCCAAGGCAATAGAAAAAAAAAAAAAGAGATAAAAGAAAATTTGAAAAAAGAAAGGAAAATGATTTCCCGCGGTGAGGGGTCCCTCAGGCGGGAGAGGTGGGGTCGGCGGAGGAAGGAGGGTCGGGTCCGAGACGGCAGCCCTCGAGCATGAACACGACGTCCGCCATTGACGGACGGTCCAGCGGGTCGGGCGCGGTACACAGCAGTCCCACCTTGATCCCCAGCAGAAACTCCTCCCATTCGGAAGACTCCGGGTCGACCTCCAGCAGGCCCGGTTCCAGCAGCTCCGAGATCTGGCCTCTTTGCAGCTGCCGCTTCACCCACTTTACGATGTCCTCGTCCTGCGTGAACGTCACCGGCCTCCGGCCGGTCAGCAGCTCCAGCAGCACGATCCCGAAGCTGTACGCGTCCGCCTCCCTCGTCGCCCGGCCCGTCACCGCCGCCTCAGGTGCCACGTACCCTAGCGACCCCACCGGCGTCGACGACGTCGATGCCGCCTCCGCCGACGTCGGCGCCGTGAGCTTCTCCAGCCCGAAGTCGGAAAGGTGGGCCTCGAAGTCGGCGTCGAAGAGAACGTTCTGGGGCTTGACGTCGCCGTGGACCATGGACGCTGCGTGGAGGAAGGCTAGCCCACGGGCGACGCCGAGGGCGATCAGATGGCGCATGGGCCAGTTGAGGATGTGGCCATCCTGATGTGACGCCTCCTGCAGCAGGGTGGCGAGGTTGCCGTTGGGCATGTAGTCGTAGATAAGCAGCCGGACCTCCGGCGATATGTAGTAG
Organism: Nymphaea thermarum; assembly: GCA_011799765.1. NCBI lineage: Eukaryota > Viridiplantae > Streptophyta > Magnoliopsida > Nymphaeales > Nymphaeaceae > Nymphaea > Nymphaea thermarum. Next base: position 295,097 of record JAANDH010000096.1, read on the forward strand.
CCGCGGAGGACCGTGAGGTTGCGGTGCTTCACCCTGCCCAGCGACTCTGCCTCCTTACGGAACGCGGCCTCGTCGATCGAGCTCTCCCCGAGACGCCGGACGGAGAGTACCGTGCCGTCCTGGAAGCACGCCTTGAAGACTACACCGTTCCGTCCGCGGCTCAGCACATGCTCCTCGTCGAACTGCCTCGTCGCTTCCAGCGTCTCCGCGTAAGAAATCCGGCTGTTGAACATGACCAGCTTCCCGCCGTTGCTGCCGTTCTCCCCAGCCGCGGCCTCCGCGGCGCTCGACCTCGCCGGGCTCCGCTTTTTCCCTCCATTCATGGCAGCGCGACGCCTTAACCAGACAACCATCAGCAAGCAACAGCATGCAGCCAAGCAGAACGCTATTACAGAACCCGCGACGACAACTATCAGTATCAGGAGCCTTGTTGTCTTTCTTTTCTTCGGCCCGCAATTTCGAGCCAATGGTTCGCCGCAGAGATCAGTATTGCCGGTGAAAGACGAAGAAGGGAAGCGGGATCCCAGCAAGGCGGGAATCTTTCCGCTCAGTTGATTATCGGACACGTTGAAATTTTGCAGGCCGGCAATTTGGACCAGGTTTGCAGGGATCTCTCCCGTTAAGTTATTGACAGAGAGATCGAGGATTTTCAAGTTTGCTAATCCAGCAAATGAGTCCGGTATACTGCCAGTAAGGTGGTTCCGGTCGAGACGGAGCGAAGCGAGTGACGAGCAGTTTGAGATTTCCGCCGGGATATCACCGGACAAGCTGTTTTCGCCAAGGTCTAGCTCTGTTAGATGCGTGAGCCGTGAAAGTTCGGGCGGAATGTCGCCGGAGAGGTCGTTTGACCTAAGTTGCAACACTGCCAGGTCGGAGCAATTTCCTAATTCCTCCGGGATCGAATCGGATATGTTGTTGAAAGAGAGGGAGAGAACGACCAGCGACCGCAGAAAACCGAAGACTGATGGAACACTGCCGGAAAAATGATTCGAAGACAGATTTAAGTATCGCAGACTCAGTAAGCTGCTGAAGCCAATTGGAACATCGCCGGAGAACGAGTTTTCAGACAGAGCTAGGTACTCAAGATTTGGTAATCCAGATAGTTCCATTGGTAGCTCGCTGGAGAGATTTTGTCTGCTTAAATCAAGGGTGCGCAGATTCAGCAGGTTTCCAATGCTTGCCGGAATGCCACCTGACAATCCATTACCGCTCAGGTTCAAGGTCCACAATCCATGTAAGTTCCCAATCTCTGAGGGAATGCTGCCGGAAAACGAATTATCGCTGAGGTCCAGAAGGCTCATATTCTCGAGCCGCATGAGATCTTTTGATATGCTTCCGGTGAGGTTGTTGGACCTCAGAGATAGCGTTTCAAGGGCCGAAAGATTGCTAAGGCTCGTCGGAATCGTGCCGGAGAGAGAGTTTCCACCAAGGGTGAGTGTCTTTAGGCTTGTAAGTGATCCCAAGGCTTCCGGGATGCTTCCTGAGAGTCTGTTGTCCTCAAGCTCGAGCACCCGCAATAGGCTGCAGTTCCTGATCCACAGAGGAATGTCCCCAGTGAAACGGTTTCCGGCTAGCCTAAGCTCCTGCAACAACGTCAATCTGCCAATGGATTCAGGCAAGGATCCGGAAAAGGAGTTGTCGGAGAGGTATAGATCAGTGAGGGACGTCATGTTCACAAGCCATGAAGGAACCTCGCCGTCAATGCTGTTGCTCTGAAGGTCGACAACCTGCAGCGAGCTCGCCACCGCGGCCGCTCCAGAGTTATCTATTCTGGAGATGCCCCTGAGGTTGTTGAACCCAAGCTGCAGGATCCTGAGGAGTGGCGGGGAGGAGCCGGAGGTATTGGAAAAGAGCGACGACGGAAGCATACCGGTTAGGTTATTATGTGAGAGAGAGAGCACCTCGAGGTTTGGAAGCCGGCCGATTCCCGCCGGAATCTCCCCGCGTAGGCCGTTGTCCCGGACACTGAGGTGACGAAGGACGGAGCAGTTGGCAAGCGCTGCAGGAATGCTCCCTTGAAGGAGGTTCCCGTCGAGCCAGAGGTACTCCAAGGACGCGATCTGCCCGAAACTCGCTGGAATCTCGCCCGTCAGCCGGTTGAACGAAAGGTTGAGAAGCTGCAGCCCGGAGGCAGACACATTTACCGGAATGTCGCCGGACAGGGCGTTAGACGAGAGATCAAGGAACCGGAGGCTAGCCGGAAGGCTGCCGGAAGGGACGCTGCCAGTCAAGAGGTTCTGCGCGACGTTGAGGACCTGCAAGCGGGTGAGATTAAAGATCTCCGGAGGAACTGTCCCCGAGAGGGAGTTGGATTGGAGGAAGAGGGCGCGAAGGAAAGAGCACCGGCCAAGGGACGGGGGAATGGTGCCGTTGAGGAGGTTAGACCGGAGGCTGAGCTTCCGGAGGTCGGAAAGGAGGCCGAGTTGAGGCGATATAGGACCCTGGAGACGGAGTCGCGGAAGGCGAAGCTCGCGGACGCGGCCAGAGACGCAGCCGACGCCCCGCCAATCACAGGGCGCCAGGGGGGAGGAGTTATTCCAGTTACTAAGGGCTCCGAATGGGTCCTGAAGGCCAAGACGGAAAGAGAAGAGAGCCCTGATCTCCAACGCCGTCTCATTCTGGCTCTGCTGGGAGTTGCAGAAACGAGAGAAGAAGAGAAGGAAGATGAAGAAGAAGCAAACTGACAAAGGTGAGGAGGAGGAGGGTGGGAGAGAGAAGAAGCGCTTGGCGTCCGCCATTGTTCTGAGTTAAGGTTTCTGGCTCATCGTTTTCTCCTGTTTTCTTTTGCTTCCCCCCTTTCTTCGTCTTCCTGTTCCCTGCTAAAGCTTTTGAGGTGTCATCGTCAGAGGGGGTTTTTCTAGGGTTTCTACTTCGAAGTAAACAGCCGGACGAGCGCCATTCTTCCTCTTAAAATATTTCCGGGTTTCAAGAAAAGGTGTCGTTTTCTCCCTTTTTGCACCTTTCCGTTTCCTCTTTTCCATTTTTTTTTTCTTGCGCCTTGGTGATTTTTCCAAATGAACCTCCAAAAATCTTATTCGAGCAAAACGGTCACTTAATTTTAGCAACTAGAATTTGAACAAAATTTAGAACGGACAAACTTAGTGTTAAACTTTAAAGACTCACTCAAGTTATAAAATCTCATTACGTTTAAATCACAAATCTTTTTCTTAATGGCGTCAGATTTTCCAATCAAGAGGTGTATCATTACTAGATCTTAGTGTCGGTGCAATTTTTTTGCATAATTAAGTCTAGATAAGAGAACCATGAGAAAGCTGGGGAATCATGCACCTTCGTATTAACATGCCTTATATTAAATTAACCTTAGTTTCGTGCCTGAACCTTCGTCATCCGAAGTGGTTGAGACTGCTTTCTGCAATATGGTGCAAAAAGGGTCTTCAGTGGAGTTTTCGCTGAAAAAGGTTGGCTGGAATTTGAAACTTTTACTTCTTTCAAAAGTTGAAAAAAAGATTCTTTCAGTGACCAACAGAATGATTGCCCTTGCGTCTTAGGGCGTGTATTCAGCTCGAAATTACAGGTGCGCCACTGTCATGTGGCCTCTGGCTCTGACACCTTCACGGATAGAGAGAAGAGGGGGGTAGAGAGAGAATGTCCTGAAATGAAATAAAAGATCACACGAAAGTTGAGTTTAAAAGACAAGCCCTCAGCGCTACGTGAAGCTCGCAATGTGGTGCAATACTGCAATGCACTCATCTGACAAATGGAGATGCACAAGCAACGGAGCTTGATTTTTAGCTTCATATCGAGATCAAGCCCAATTGTTGAGAGGAAGGAGGTGGCCGCACATGGAGAGGAGGGGAAGGTAAGGGATGGTGATGATTGAACCCCAGGTGACAGGGTGGGCTCTCTCTGCATGATGAGCAGTGTGTGGGTGCAGAGAGAGGTTCCTGGAGCTGCGTGAGCTGGGCCACTGGGCCCTGCTTCACAACGGTCAGCTCACGCCTCTGTAGCACCTTATTTCCAACTCTCTCTCTCTCTCCCTCTCTACATATATATATACAACTTTGGAACTTGCTTAGTTGCTACTTTAATGTACCAAAATGAAGGGCAATCAGTTCTTCTGAGTGGTCACTTAAACTCCTAACATGTTCATTGATTATGAGCAGTTGTTTCTTCATGATGTGAAACTTTGAATATCACGATGCATTCAAGCGAATTGAACTTTATTTAGATGTTAAATGCATCGTATTCAAGGCGTTCATGCGCTTGGCGCAGGCCAACAAAAGACTTAGAGTACATCTTGCCGAAAGAAAAGAAAGTGAAGTGTGTTTTTAATTCTGCGCAAAAAATCTTTTGCTAGTGTTTTGGATGGCAGCTAAAGAAAATGGTTTTACAAAGAACTAGTTTTTTTTAAAAAAAAAAAAAATTAGTCCGTCTTGAAAAAAAAAAAGTTTGAAAACATTTTTTTTTTTGTAAATAATTGATTGTTGTCAAAAATGAGTTTGGGCAAAATATTGTTGGTCTCGCAAGTTAGGAACACGCAATTTATTCTTCTTACTAAATGCTCGCATTATTAGAACCAACAGATCAAGCGACTGATTTTTCACCTCTAGATCAGCAAACACACACAAGTGTTGAAAACAATTTATGACTTCTCTTTTACTGCAATGAGCATCATAAATGAAGCGATTGATTTCCATTAAATTAAAACATTTCTTGGCAGAACCTGACTTAAAACGGGGTTTAGTTGACCAAAACATGTTGACTCTAAAGTACTTACAAAGTAAAGAATCTAAACGCAAGTGTTGTTTGCAAATTGAGAAACCTAAGGATCGTTTTTTTTTTTTACTCTATGGATCAAACTTAACAAATAAATATAACGCGTTATTTTAAGGAAAAAAAAGGTTGGCATCTTTATTTTCCCTGGTATGAAGTAAATGATAATTATGGCGCATGCAATATGATATTTATGGACATTTATGAACACACATGGAGTCAAAATAAACTAATGAAGATAATATTGACAATGCGACACTTTCTTGATGTGCAATTTTTTGACCCAATTGTCGGCTTGGAAAGGCAAAGATTTTGGTCCCACTTTTTAAAACTTTTTTGAGGGTCTCCTCCTCAAAATCTGCTCTTTCCGTTCCTCATGTTTCCACTTTCTAGTTAAGCATGGTTTTGTCCTTTTTTCTCTCTCTTCCTCCTGAAGCTTTCAGTTCCGCCCTACTATTTTGCCAATATTTTTTCAAACCCGAACCTTCTCCTCCTGTAGTTTTCGGGTTTAGTGTTATTCCCTCTTTGTTTTTCACGTGAAGTTTTCGTTTTCGCCCTACTTTTTTTGCCAATAACTTTCAAACAAGATCTTTTTTTTGTATTTTTTTAATAAACACTCAATCTTTTGGAGGCGCAAACATTACTCAGGATTATTGAACAGTAAACCATTGGCAAGCAGTGGTCATCAAACTCTCTCGGAACATTGTCATTCCTCAAAACGTTTTTTTTAGTTTTTTATGAAATCTCAGTGAGGGTAAACTTTTTTTTGGAAGGAAGTCCCCTAACCAAAGCCAACTGCTGACTATATGTCTTTAAGTAAAGCGACCGACCATCACCCTACTCGACAACGAGCACTCATTTGTTTGCCCTCTCATGACTCTACTACATCTTTCATGGAAGCTAAAGTGGACTTTGAATAAAGTAAAAAAAAAAAAAGGCTCATTTTTGTATATCAATATCAATTAATTCTATTGACACTCACTAAAGTGGCAGGTTAGAATCAATAAGATTGGCAAAAGAAAAGGCTAAGGATAATTTTTTTTTTTAAAAAAAAAGCAGCCGATGTTTTCTAAAATTGCACTTGGCCTGTATTCGCTAATTTTATTGAAAAACGAGCCCTTGTCAGGAAAATTACTAAAAAGAGATCCAGGCCATGTGGTAGGCCCGGAAAAGAAAAATTTATCTAAAGTGTACGTATACAATGAGGGTTAGTCACCTTTTATCTTTTCCAAAAAGGCAGATTAAGGTTCGTATGCTTTATTGGCTTATAGCGCAAAAAGATGCACCTGGGAATTGAGCTCTCTTGATCGTTATTTCCCATTAACAACCTCCCTATCTAACGGCTCTATTTTAGCCTTCCCCATTGTCTCCTAAACGAATGACATTATGAACTTAGTGCCAATGTTGTAAAGATTGTACTGTATCGGCCGATACGCACCATATCGAAGGCAAAACGAAACGAGAAAACACTAAAAAAAGCTGGTTCACGTATTGATTTATTAATTTAAAAATAATTTTTATTTTTATTTTTAATTATAAAAATGACATTTAGAAGAAGCAGGTAGACAACGGCCGGGCCAAAACACGATAGCATATAGGAAAAATGATGCGAAAACTGGTATCAGTATCTGCACATCTGCCGGCTTGGGGTGATTGTAATAATATTAAAAGAAAAAATATATAATTATACATTACCTCGATTCAATTCGAATGTAATAAAATTAATAATATATAAAATAAAAAGTAAATAAATATTAGTTATCAGTGACCAATCTATTTAAGTATGTGATGGGTATAACCCAAGCTCAGTCTTACATCAATTTGCAAGGATGTATAGGAAGAAGCCATCAACCTTTTAATAGCAAAAAGTAAATATATCAGGACTCGAAGAATATATACACAGAAATAAAGTGAGCCACATCGGATGTCAATTTAATTTCATTGATGAAAAGTCTCCACTGACAGAATGTATTAATGTCTTGGAGGAAGCAACACTAAGCACATTTCACCATGGTTTTCTCTTTCTCTCTCTCTCTCTCTAAAAGCAAGTTAACGGGAAACCTAAATCTAAACATTAAGGTGAGAAATGATAAAACACTTTGGATTCATGTTAGGAATGAACATTGTATTCTTAGAACACGCATTTCAAAATATTATGTTCTTATTTTAGGGAACATAATTTCGTTATCAGGTCCAGAAGCAATATTTATATCATATGTTTTCGGAACATGCTTTGGAGGAACATGTATCTGAAGAACACAACGTTCATTTTATCAAATATTCTTAGTTTTGCTCACAAGACATATTTATGTGTATATATCTCATATCCTATTTTAAAATAATTAATAGTATAATTAAGATGAATTTAAGTACTTTAAACATCTAAAGGGGTCATTTAGAGAATAGCAACATATTTATTTTGTATATTCCATCACCTCATGTTTGGTTCATAGATCATTTTGAACATGTGGGGCTGAACATATAACCTGTTCCCCTCTTCCAACGTCTATGATGCCAATACGAAGTGGGAACAAGTTGTGTTTGGCCAGAACGAGTGGTTTTTTCCCTTCCTTTCTCAAATTGGTTTCTGGGGAACGGGTGAGGCATTAGTACGAACGCTAAAAACTAGAAGAAGGGGACAAGAGATGTGCCGACGCGGGCCCAACTAGAACACCATTATCGTCGCCATTTCCAGTAAACATGATTAGTTTATATTACCCAAAAAATATTTGGCCTCAATTGGTACTAATATGAACAACACACTTAGAGATAGCCGTTGGGCGATTATCACCGTGCTTAAAACTTGGTCACATTCAAAATTCATTACTAGTAGGACATGAGAGAAAGAGAGAGGGTGACGCTTCAAAGACTCCTCCTCTCAGGGTTCAAGGCTGTTGTCGCTAGGGGTGAACAACGAAGTAGCTCGATTCGTTAAAGCTCGGGTCATGAACGAGTTTGAGCGGAGTCGTTTGCTTAACGAGTCGAGCTTGAGTTCATGAGTCGACTCATTTAAATAATTGAGTTGAGTTCTTCAACACTTAACTGCCGAGTCGAGCTCGAGTCTTAATCAAGTCGATATATTCAAACGAGTTTACGAGTTTGTCAAGTCTTAATCGAATCAAGCTTGAGCTCAACACGTAACGATGAATATCAATTCTATTCAAACGAGTTTGTCCAACCTTAATCGAGTCGAGCTCAACATGTAACTGCCAAGTCGAGCTCGAACTACTTCTGTCGAGCTCGAGGTTTGATTAGTCGAGCTGACTAAACTAGGGGTCGACTCATTTCTTATTCACCCCATATATCACTTTAACGTCAACGAGATTGAGGTTGAAGCGGTGTCAACTTAAGTCTGACCAACCTGACACTGTGGTTGAGGCTTTGGGGGCAAAATCCTAACACCCTTCTCGTGGTTAACCCTTGTTTTCTCAATCTTTTAGAACCTAACATAATGTGGTGTTAACCAATGAAATACAGTCTGAGTTACGTAGTTTTATTTAACCAAAAAAAGGTCCAATCATATTATTTGGATGCGTGGGGAAGATTAAGGGCAAAAAGATCAATGAGGAACAATGCATGGACTTATGGGCTAAAAGGTTATAGATTTTATTTCAAAAAACAAGATTAAAAGTTTTATTTTTAGTGAAGATATGGCTCTCAATTTATTTATGCCATCAAAATTAGTGAAATAATTGCTTGAAGCTTGGAGTACATGAAATAAACGGCAAACTAGGGTAACATCGTTTTTCTCCACACACTCTCTCTCCCCCTCTTTTATATACATACATAGACAGCTGAAAACTTATATATATATAAATTAAAACTTAATTTCAAGCATGTACTTATTATATATATACATACACATGTATATAAATTTTTCCAACCATCAAGATGTCTCTCAAATGCATCGGGCTGCATGTGTGGCTGGAGGGTTTTAGCTCTTCTCTCTCTCTCTCTCTCTCTCTATATATATATATATATATATATATATATATATATATATATATATATATATATATATATATATAGAGAGAGAGAGAGAGAGAGAGAGAGAGAGAGAGAGAGAAGGAGATTTGTTTTCTGTTGCTGTCTTTTAGCCACATGGAGAACATGGGCTTTGTGGCTGTTACATAGAAGAGGACGAGAAGGACAAGAGAAATGGATATCTATACGTTATATGAGCAGCAGTCTCAGTTGGATTTTGTGGGTGCCTTTGGCCCACACCCTTCTCCCCACTCTATCTGCAATTTTTGGCCCCACCCTGCCTCCTCGGCCCTTGCCTTCCAGATTCTTTTTTTTTTTTCCTTTTTCACTTGGGATAGATCAAAACGCTATCATGCGCATGCACGCTCATGTGTGTGTTATGCTTCAATGCTATTGAAGTTGCCTAGCTGTGAGCTGAAAATCATTAGTGAGAGCTTCTGTGTGTGTGTAAATATATATATATATATATATATATATATATATATATATATATATATATATATATATTAAATGGTAGATAATTAAAGAACAGTTGAAGTCATTGATCTTTTCTAGATTGGTGGTTGAGAGAAAAATAAAGAGAAAAAAAGTGTGAACTATACTAAATGAGAAAAACACTTAGTTTTTGTCTTCGTCTTTCTTTCAATCATCTATCTTGAAAAGATCAAGGGCTGTCACCTACCACTCTCTCTCTCTCTCTCTATATATATATATATATAACCACAAGCTTCTGATGCAGCCCTAAGGGAGTTCATGGTCACTGTATTCCAGTCTATGATCTCAAAGAAAGTGAAGGAAAATGACTTCCCATTTCAAATAATTCACAATCTCTGGCGTTGAAGGGATCAAATCATTAGATGCTCGAAACATTCGAAAGAATACAACGAGAAGGAAATGATATCCCTGGTCTATTTTTGGTTACCAAAGATTGCAAAAGATTTTGATAGATCCCCAAAAGTTACATCACTTGAATTGAGGCCATGCCAAGACAATGAAGTACTCGATTTACTCAACTGTCGATTATGGCCGAGTCCCTAACAAGAACTGCCAGCAGAGAAAGTACCAAGTACTAAGGAATCTTTAAAGCATCCAAGATGCATGTAGAGGAAGAGTCTCCTTCTTTCAAATCAAACCCAAAAACTCTAGGAGGCGTTTGGATGCCACTTCAAAACTAGATTTGGAGGCAAACCCATTTTCTGAAAGTGTTTAGACGACAAGAAAATGTTGTTTTGTGAAATGGGTTTACGCTGGTCATCCAAGCATGCAAACTAGGCTTTCAAAAATTCATTAAAAACCCAAGTTTTTACAAAACCTGGTTTTGTGAAAACCGGGTTTTGAGAAACTTATTTTTTAATCAATGTTTAAAACCGGTTTATGTGTGGAGACGGCAAGACAAAAAAGAAGTCTTCTATACACAAATTGAACATGGTGTTTTGTCAAAACTGAGCTTCGTGCCCAAGTTTGACCATCACTTAAACAAACACCATTTTGGGTGAAATTTTGCCTCTAAAATGATGTTTAAAAAGTGCCGTTCAAACACTCCTTATAACTTTCCCGATCTTAATGGGTACAATACATGTTTGCTTGCACAAGGAATAGAACTTTGATATTTATTTTTCTTTTGGCAAGTTAGCAACACTTCCCAACCTATAAACTGCACAAGTTTATTAAATAATAAGAAAACAAATTCATTAGGCAAGGAGAGATGCAGGATGAGCCTATGCAAATGCACTTCATATTGAACAGGCTCGACTTCCAATAAAAATACAGGGCAATGTGTTGGCCCTTCTAACATAAGCCATAAATTTTATTGGGCACCTGCCACATTTATAACAACGTGAAATAATTGGAGGACTTGAAAGACATGTTCATGTACTTTTCCCTATCTCAGTAAACCCAGGAGGACACTGCGCATGACAAAAATGGCATTCATGGCGACTGAATTAAAGTAATGCGTGCAGAGTGGTGCATGGGGAGGGGAAGATTGTGAATCATGTGAAGAAATTTTAATATTGAGACGCAAGATCCTGGTATTTTTGGTAGTATGTTGATGACACAAAATCTTTTTTGCTGTCTTCAAGAAAAGGTTGTTTTATACCATTGATCAATAACCCAGAAGGGCATAACATAACTGGTCGGCCTGAATGTTGTGCTGACTATCTCATGAGTATTATTCTTCCAAACTGCAACTAATGGCAGGCATAACATTCTAAACTGCAACTAATGGCGGGCATAACATAACTGGTCGGCCTGAATGTTGTGCTGAATGTCTCATGAGTATTATTCTTCTAAACTGCAACTAATGGCATGCATAGCATTTGAATTAAAGAGTTTACGGCAGGAGATCCCAAGGACAAGTGAAAAGAAGGTGGCTTCGCTTTTGCTGAACCGCTATACCATTAACCAATAAAACGATATACACTGTCGTTCTTATTAGAAGTTAATCTTGAAAGGTGAAGAAAATAAGGCAAATATAGCTTGATATGTACGATGGCAAAAAGATGTGTTAGGTGGGCACCGTGGCAATGATGCTTTAAATGCAAGAAGGCACGGTGCATGGACAACTATAAATGAAGACGTGTTTTATTTGGGATACCCACTCACATTGAATGTTCTTGTAGACCTTGTGCTCAAGTAAAGGCAAGGGATGCAACCTCGGTGTAAATTGGGTCGTCCATGCTCTTTCTCGTTTGCTTTTCCAGCTGATTAATCAAATACTTCATAGTGCACCTCACTATCACAAATTTGACCTCTCTTTCTCTCCATTTACGCAAGAGTTAAGCGCACGGCCACCAGCATACATGCACATGCTTACTGCCAATCAAAGAATTTGAAGATTATCGCAATCTAAGAAAGCACATCCACCATGAACTTTTAATCAAGCCAGTTTCGAGCTCCCAACTTCACAAATATTCAGTAAACTTCTATATCACTAACTCGAGCTTGGTTTTTCTGATTCTTAGCACGGAAATTGCCAGTAAAACTCCCAGTGTCATCATCCAAGTCATGTATCCATCTTCGGGACAAGGACAATCAAGAGAACAGTTTGGAGAAAAGAATGGAGAGCTATCTATAAGTTTTCTCAAATATCATCAGACATTATGGCTTTGAGCGCATTGTTTATATACGGGTACCTGTACGAGAAGCCAAGTTCCTTTGCCCTTAAAGGAAGCACCTTCTGTCCATCCAAAACCTGCTCATTCAGTAAATTCGTAAAAGTTAGGGTCTGTATCCAATTTTCAGCACCCATGAGACAGCCTTCAACAAAATGCCAAAGAAGAAAAGGAAGCTAAAGAAGTGAGGACGAGACCATACGATGGTGGCACCTTCGCCTAGGACAGCCTTAAGTGCAAAATCCGGAACAGGCAACCATGAAGGGCGACCCATGACCTTTCCTAAGTTGTCACACATCTCTGACAAACGAACTGGATTTGGAGCAGTTCCGTTGATAACTCCTGCCATTTTTAAGCATGAAAATAAACTACCTTAAAATTGAAGAAAAACCCTTCATACTTCATAAAGTGAAATATCTATGGAACTATTCAGGATAAAAGTTCTGTATTCCTTAGAAAACCAGCATGTACACTGCCTTTTGAAATTCATGCTGAATTCATATTATATTTTTTAGCTATATATAACAACAGGATTTATATATTTCAATGCTTTTTCCTTTTTCCTTTTTGGGTGGATAGGAGGCTATTTATATGCCTCTTCAACCCATTCTACATTGAAAGAGTGCAATTCCTCGTTACCGCGACCACAATCAAGTACTTTTTTGCAATATTATTGTCATAGAAATGGTCAGCCTTTCAATATCTTCTATCGTACATCCTCATTACCGTACAGTCCTCTAGGGCAAGCCTTGTTTGCTTCCTCTTCTCCCTTCTGGCACAAAGAGTTCAAAAGACCACATTCCAAGGGCTCGTTCAAGTTGCTAGTGATGTCATCATATGCATATTAGGAACAGAAAATTTACATAAGAGTATAATAGGCATGACCACATAGTGAGTCTCGGGTCCACCTTTTTACCTCTTGCCTTTTCTTCTTTAGTGTCCTAGCTTTTACCCGGCCTTCCCTTGTTAGTAGTCTTCCAAACCTACCATCTATTCGTCTTCTGTTCCTCTTTTGTCCTTCCCCCCACCTGTCCGCTTCTTGGGGTCATGTTTGGAGGTCGTGGCTCATTTCAGCTTGGTGGCGCATTTGGGAGGAGCGCAACAACAGGGTCTTCAGGGACACCTTCTCTTCGTCAGATTATGTGGCTCGTCTTGTGCAGGGGGATGTCCAGTTTGCCATTCAGTTAAGGCGCTGTGGTCCGTCTGCGGCTGGGTGACGGTGCCGCCCCTTCTTTCCTCTCTATTCACACATTTCTTCTCACTGTGCATTGTATTGTATATTTCGTCTTTTTGCTTTTGTTTTTGCGGATTGCTTTTGTATCTAGGGGACGTCTTGTCCCCAAATTTTGTTATATATTTCCCATTTTATCGGCTCTCTCTCTCAAACACACGGTTACACAGTCACACACACAGAGACACATTCTTCCTATAGACGTTCTTCTTCCAATTAGAAATAGATCTCTTCCAACTGCTTCAACAGAATGCATTTTTGAAGTGCAATAATAATAATAATAATACGGTTGATGAATTCTGGGTTTTACCTTTATAAGTTGGATTTACCAAAGCCTCCATAATAAGATTCACCAGGTCATCCAAATGGATCCAAGAAAACCTGATGAGATACAAAACTCATAAAACCAGCTTCATTATGGATTTATTTAACATATATGGCTCAATAGGAAAAGGCTCAAAAAGTTATATTTGCATAATACCATTTGCAGCTCAATAAAAAACAGCAAAAAGGATAATACTAATATATGTCAAGACTCTCCCTTATTTAGCTAAAGGCTCAGTTGTCACAGGAGATGGTTCCCATCACAAATACTAATATATGTCAAGACAGTTCTGAGAAAAGGGAATGTCTCAGTAAACATGAAACATAAATCTAGGCTTATGAATGCTTCACTCTAGGAAATACCAATCCATTTCTGATAGATCGAAAACAGTACATACTAAATAAAAATATGACTGTGTCCACTGTCAAAGGCAATAATAAATTCATAGCATACTTCAGGACCTACCTCTGTAAGCAGCAAAAGACCACACAAACATAAATATTGCAGAAGCTACTGAGTTTCAAGTAAATTTTTAACTTCTTAAAAAAAAATTTTGACTTTGACACCCAATCACGAAGCCACTAAAATTTCAAACTTCTTGGGATGATGCGATAATCTTTCCCTCTCTCTCTTTCTCTATAAATAAATACATATTCATGCACACATATAGTCCTAGAATATGTAATTTCTTTTTATTTTTTTTATTGTTTTCCTGTTTCTGCTGAGCTACCATTGGCTAGTCCCCAATGGGCAGCTATCTTCCTTTCTTAACGTATACATTTGGAGACTCAGTCCATTTTGCATGTTTGCTTTCTTATAAGCTGTTATCCGCTGGTTATTCATGAATTATTCGTTAAGTATTTGAGATTTGGTTTAGCTCTTGTAAGCGTGTTTTATGAGTGTCTTCTGCACTATTGAAGAAAGTTTCTGAAGCTCTTTTGATGTATTATGTCTATTGGTGAGACAATCACCGCATGTTGAAGACATTCTTTGGAAGATATTCCTAATACTTCAAAAACATCATAAAAGTAGATGGAACAAGAAAAGGACTCTATCTAACTTGCTTTTATAGATTAAGTTTCTCCATATTGTTATCCTCAGATATTGTCAGCCATTATAGGCATGGGATTATGACTCAAATTTGTTTGCTTTGACAATTGCAGACACTGAACACTGCCACATTTTTCATGATTCTAAATTTAACTCCATCTGACCTTGGTCGAATTAAACAGTAAACACATCAGAGTACATTTTCTGTTCTTTGAAAGGGCCACAATCAGTTTAAGGGGAACAAATAACTATAAACATGCTACAATTACCATTGCTGTCCACTTCCCAGAGGTCCTCCAGCAAACAAGTTGAAAAGAGGAATCATTTTGGCTGCATTATTTAGAAAATTGTACACTGTTTTAGTAGCATTAATTCAAATATAAAATTCTAATTTTTCACCAAAAATGAATAAAGAACGACATTAATATTCAGAAATAAATTATTTTTCTTAATTAAAGGCTGTGATCTGTCTTAACCATTCAGATGATTTTGCAAGGGCATCTAAGAGAATCGGAATTAATAGAAAGACCACGAAAACATTCACCTGAACCAATGCACATTGAGCAATGGTAGCTTGCAAATAGAGTAGCAGACACGTGCATAATATATAAATAAACAACAATTGCACTACCATCATCCTAACGGAAGACTCCAATACAGCAATTAAAACTTGCTAGCTATATGAATATTTTCATCAGAAACCCATTGCAACATCAAATAACTTTTTTGCATGTATACCAGCTGCAAGTTTGTAAACTTTCTAGGTAAAAATTTGTTCTGATAAATTGTGTTTCTCCGCAAACAATAACAATCAAGGAAAAAACAGAAAATCCACTAGCAGTATAAAGAGGCATACCAAATATTCAACAACAAAAGACTGCACTTTTAGGCAGAAACAGGAAACCAGGAGCAGAGAACAACCAACACATGATAATCAACAGAAAATTAAAATTTACAAAAATATGTTCAAAAAATCATTCATTCTGAGGCATAATGGTAATAATGTCACTGGAAAAGAGAAACATTGTTCAGTCTCATTAAATACATAATTTAAGAATGGAATGTTTCAATTTTAACCTCCCAATCTTTCAACAACACATTGTTGAATAAATGGACTGTCATTAACATAAAGAGGCCCTTTTAACAACAGAGAAGCTCAATATAAACAAGAGCCAAGTCACATGGGTACTTCAGTAAGGTCCACGTAGCCGTGTCACCAACCTGTACCTAGAGTGGGTACTTGGACACACTTGGGCACTTTTTAGATCAAAATTGATCCAAATGCTTAATTTTGCTCAATTTAATTTTTTCCAACTCAGTTTTCATTCTGTTTTTAGTGTTATTGTTCATTAACATGTAATGTTTTTATTTATATCACTTTTTTATTTAAATGTTGCTTTCATTTTGATTTGTTTGTGTTATTTTGCATATATACATACACATATCCGGCCATATCCTCATACCCACATTGTCTAAAGTTTCTGTGTACCTGTATCTCCGTGTGTGTACCCATACCCGAATTGCACCCATACTTATACCCATGTGACTGCAAGAGTAGCTTTTCACAACAAGTAAACAAACTTTTTCATCCTATAGCTACTCTCAAAGTTACATAAAAGGAATGCACATGAAGTAATGAGAAGTCTTCAATGACTAGTCACTGGAGTTATATGACCAACCATTTGATCAATAACCACTCATGCTATATGAAATATCTAAAAAATCCAAAAACTGCAAACTAGTGGGATGGAAGCATAATTTTCTGTTCACTTATCCACCTCAACATGTTTGCACCCATATCACCATGAAAATTTAGCCAAGTCATAGGAAAGTTTTATGATGTAAAAATACCTAGTGCACCACCATCATTGCCAAGAACAACCCCTATACGAATAAGAACCAAACGAACTTTCTTATCAACACCTGATGCCCTGGCTTCCCATTCTCTACAAACCTGGAAACTTGTTTTTCATAAACTAATTTCCATCAGATAAAATCATCAAAAAAGTATCTCTTGGAGCAAATTACATAATTCCCATTGAAAAATATGCATAAACTACATGAAGGTTAACATCCTAAAATAGAAAGATTCGACTTAATTCTTTAGATACCAGGGGTGCAGGGTTTCTTGTGTTAGCAGCCACCACAAACCATATCTTAGTAATTGTACAAGATTTCAAATAAGGTACAAGCTAAATAAAAAATTCAGTTACCATTTAAGGAAGCAAGTATTCAGGAAGCCAAGAAGTGTGTAGCACAAGAACTCATCAGAAGGTCCAAGTTATTGGAATGGGAATTTGACAACATAACAATCATGATGAGGTTAACCAATTTGCTGCACACCTATTAAGAAACTTCACTAGAAACGACTAACATTTGAAGAACAAAGCTGCGGATATATTCTCAACCATAGAAAGTGAATAAACTCAACAGGAATAGATAAATGAAATAACTGAAGGCAATTGCTACATGGAGCTGAATTGCAGATAATCAAAATAGCTATTTTCGCCCAATCAAGATAGGATTTAAGATGAAGAAAACCACTTTCACCCAAGACTCAATGAAGTGGATGTCAAGCAAATGGAGGAGAAAGACCATATTAGAAAAGAAAGTATTCTTGTTGCTATTCCTCTCCAGCTGAGACAGGGTTTTTGAAACTTATAGCAAAGATATTGAAATTTTGGCAGAAGGATAACTGCCTTACAAAATGAGGAGGTACTTATGTAGAAACCAGGAACTAATCCAGACTGGGACATGCTGTTCAGTGTTCACGCTTAAGCATCTCATAAGAACAAAAAAGTTGAATCTTCAAAGATAACTCAAACTGTAATGCTTAGCGTCTTCAGATTAATTTGGAACAGAATTGTTGCAAAAAACTTCTACATGGAACAGAATCCCATCTTAAAACAGGTTTGATCCACATTGCCATTTTTAGCATTTTCTCAAAATGAAAGACAAATTTGTATCATAAAAAGTAAAAGACAAATGCGAAAATTGAACTTTCCAAGTACGTAATTCTGCCATTATTTCCAACATTCTGATTGTTGTAACAACAACAGTTAAGTTAAAAAAAATAATAATGATCAAATTCGATCAACAAAGGGAGAAAACAAAAGCTCTTTAATTCTTGAACAACTCCAATGAAATCAAGAGCACTGCAGAACTAAAATGTGCAAATCAAGATATATAAAGACTAAGCTATCATGGCATT
Organism: Nymphaea thermarum; assembly: GCA_011799765.1. Taxonomy (NCBI): domain Eukaryota; kingdom Viridiplantae; phylum Streptophyta; class Magnoliopsida; order Nymphaeales; family Nymphaeaceae; genus Nymphaea; species Nymphaea thermarum. Next base: position 312,745 of record JAANDH010000096.1, read on the forward strand.
TATGATTTGTTACCTCTGCCAAATAATCACTTCCTGAAGGACTTTGTTCATCAAATACTTTTGTTTCGCTAGTGCCTAAAGACATTCATCAACAGATAGGTACAAAAAATGAAAAGCAAAACTTATTTGTAGCACCAGCAATATAGTATGTTAATTGTTATGACAAACAAGTAAAAGCAACAACAGACTGAAAAGTAACTAGAGTCTAAGAACTTGCAAATAATATGTAGGAATTAGGGAGTCATATGCTTCTAGACACAATAGTCTGCCAAGGCCTTCATGAAAATTACCTTTTAAATAATATCTAAAGCAAGATAAAAAATAAAAAGATAGAGAAGCCACAATGATTACCAAAGGATGCAGATAGAAATATATAGATAATGAAGTGCCATGCAACCTACTTGTAAAGAGAGTTTTAAGATATTATTCACTATAGATGATCAACGACCAGCTAAATGTAAAATATGCAATTCGATATGAAGAGTCAAAGAAGCAAAAAGCTTATAAGAAATTCCTAGCTTCCATGTATGACTGAGAACCACATAATATTGGACAAATATGCTTAACAAGCATGTACTAACATCTAATCAAAGTTAGGAGAAGAGACAAAGTCTACCAGATTTTAGAAGGCAATATCAATGGCAAAATAATCTTCTACTCATGTTACTGGCTGGCTCATGCCTTAGGCTGATTACATAAAAATATGACTTCAGTCATGTTTAGCAATAAAGTGAAGCATGGCCAAGCATAGACACACACTATGTAGCTACACAGATGGGGAAACAGTTTACCATAATAACCGATTGCTGTTGCACTTATGAAGACTGAGGGCTGAACATCATCATCCAATTGATTAATTAACCCAACAACCTTCACATGAAATTGGAGAGTGACCAGTAAATGAAAATCCATAAAGCCACCTACTTATGACAGCTATTCACAAGTATACCTCGAGAAAATGCCAAAACAAATAAAGGAAATTTCATATTGGAAAACATTTTCAATACCTTTGATGTTACATCTACTCTACTCTGCTTGATGCTTTTCTTGATCTGAAAAAATGAAGGAATACAATTCCTTTAGAAGATCCTTCTCTGGAGAACCAAAGCATGCAAAATAGAATCAAGCAGACTAAAGCTAAATCCTGTCAAGCAGAAAACATGCAAGAAATAAAAGAAAGAGGATTGTCGTGCAAGAGTTGTAAGACTCCCATTACAATTTGATTACCAAATATTGAAGAAATATCCCAAAGATTATCATTAGCATATTTTGAACAATGTTCTATAAGACTTATAGATGAAAACATAGGAAAAATAAAGACACATATATGTCATATCGACAACCTTAAATCATGTGTTAGTGTTACCCACATCATATAGCAATCAACTCTAAAAATGTTTCTTTTTATTCTCCCTCTCTCTCTATCAGTAAAGGAATTTAGAAGTTTGTAGACCTGATTCACAACCAATGGTGTAATCACTGTCACGCTCAAGATCTAAAAGGTATCAGAATTAACTGCCATTTTTCTTTGTTTTTGTTGATTGCAATCAGTCATTTTTCTAGGACATGACCTGGCCCATTTTTTCCCTCTAATTCAATATAGACATCAGTTTTGGCTTTTCACCTTGTAAGATTAAACACTAACATGTTATGGCTCATCCGTGTGAAAAATTGCATGCTCATGTTTGCTATCACTCGTAATTGTTAGTAGAAGAGGGTCGTGAGACGGACAAGTGCTTTTCGAGTGACACAAAAAATGAAGTCCTTAGCTCCCTGCCTACCTTTTGCCCATAATTCCAAAACAGGGACCATATTTTGCAACTTTCCTAAAAAAGGCCACAACTTTTCGCCAAAATTGAAAAATGTCAAATAAAGGCTCAGAGTGAATTTTTGTTAACCTGAAAAGCAAGAAACCTTAGTTAAAATGACAAGAATGTAATATAGTAACAGAGAGGAATATTGAAAAAAATTGAAGGTAATATTTTCTATTTCTCTTACAAATATTCACTCCAGGCCCGTATTTCACAATTTTTACGAAAAATATGGGCCTTTTTGAGGAAAACTGGAAAAGGTAGTCTTTTTTTTTTTGGAATTATGACCTAAAAATGGAAATTCAAAAAAAAAAAACTGACATTTAGAAATGCATCTCACTTCCAACTGGTTTTCTTCTTCTTTATAATCTAAAACATTTTCACATTGAACAGCCTATTTAAATCTTGTCCTAGTTGTCTTGTGCAGCATAGCCATCCATTACTTTACTTTATGCTGATAACCGTTCATACCAACTGCATCCTAGATTCATGGAGCATTCATAAGTTCATCATAAATTGATCAAGAGACTTGATTGTTTGTCCTAATTCACTGGCAGAAATAGAAGGTACACAAACCTCAGGAGACCATCGGGTACTTATGGGCATCCCAGCCAAGTTGACTATGGCACTTGAACCCTCGATACAGTTTCCCCATTCAGGATCCTCTGCAATTACTATGCCAGGGAATTCCTGCGCTGCATATTCACCAAAATGTCCAGTTATATACGATGGATATCCAAGTATAAAAAACAAAAGAAGAAACTGCTGAGCTTAGAAAAACACCCACTGCAGTTGCCCTAAGTTATATCTCACGAGGGCTATTTTCCATGACAATTCAGAGTTTTCTACAATCCTTGAAGAAACTTGGCACGTAAAAAACAAGAAAACATAAAAAAAATACCAATAAAAGTGAAATGATCTCAATTACTAAGACAAAGACAAGAGTTCATAAACTAACAAAAAACAGATCTCTGATAAAGGACAGCAGAAGTATCTTAAAAGATATAATGTACTGTTGGTCATAACCATATCATAATATCATTGTGACGCATAAATTGCCAATATTCTCACTGTTACAATGTTCTGATTTTCCAAGTAATTTTTATTTAAATCACTAAATTTTCAAATATTGCTGACATCAGTGCCCATGAACAAAACACATAAAAGACACATGCTCAAATATAAACTTCTTGTTTGAGCGAGCTGCTTATGTAACAAAGATTGCATTGGCAAGACAACAGATCATCCACACACCTTCATAGTGAAAAACTAACAGTGGATGGCAGCTCTGGATTGTCTTAAATGTGTCAACAAATGAAACATGAGCATAAGAAAGAAATGTATTGTTCACAATGAAGCTACCATTATGACACAGACACTAACGTATATCCCATACACACCTAAGACACACAACATAAATGGAGATCAAGTTAAATTGGTGCTTAGTGAACAGAAAGGCACGTCAAAATGATGAAATATTGAACATTTCACACATGCAAATTTTATTTATCATTTCAAGGCAGTCAAACACTTCTTACCAGGAAACACTGACCTTGCTTTTGATGTAGACCTTGTCAAAACACGGACATTGTGGTTTTCTGAAATTCAAACAACATCGCAAAATTCTTTGAGGAAGTACCACAGAGTATTCAGTTTGTGGAAGGTTCCCAAAGGTTCAGAGAAAATAATCATACCACTAACAACCAGTATCTAGGAAAATGTGAGCCAAAAATATGTTTTATGGGTAACCATATGCAGAAATGAAGCAAGATGTGTTTGGCAAAGACAGATGAGAACATGAACATGTGACAGGGTAAATCACAGTCTGAGTGCGAATGGCCTCCAAACTGGTTAGTTTAACCTTTAAAAGATGTACGTGCAGATTCCATGCATTCACAAGATGGATTTTCATTGCTAATAGGCTGTTTCATGTGTGTGCAGCACCTTTGGTGTCAATGAACAGCAATAATTATCGACTTTTAATGGGCTAAACTTGTGAAAAGAAGTTGAATCCGAGATCCATTAAAATCAAAATCCCGCAAAATGGGTATGCGTATGTATGAAACAATATTCATGATAAACAAAAATATCTCAGATAGGAAGAAAGACGTGAAAAATCCATGGTTGACGTGTGATAGATTTATCTCTCTTGAATTGATGCATATCAATTATTATAACGATTTTCACTCACAAAAATTGTTATCGCGGCTTAAATTAGTAGAATGCAGATCATTCTTTTCCATTACATAGAAAGTAGGCTGTGTGAAACACTATTATGATAAACAAAAATGTCTCGGACAGAAAGAATGAAGGATTGTTATCGATTTGTCTTTTTCAAAGTTTCTGCTTATGAGTTATTATCACGATCTTTAATGAAAAAGAAAAATAGCGTGGGGACTAAAATTAGTCTAATTCAGATCGTACATTCTTTTCCACTACACAGAACGTAGGATGTATACAACACAAGTGTAGTGAAACTATGTGCAACTTCTGGGTAGCATTATCGGTTATTACAAAAACAAGATTGAGAGAAAGATCAGAGACCTGCCAGTAATCTCTGGACTAATTTTCTGCCAATAAATCCTGTCGCCCCTGTGATGGACACAGTCAACTGATTGCTCTGGAGGAAACAAGCACAAGTTAATAGTTGATTTACTTTGACTCCAATGAAGGACCATTCGGTCTTCCGCTTTTACTAAGAGGATGCCGAGTGAGTTTCATTGCAGTAGCCTTCGTAGGAAAAAAAAAAGAAGAAGGAAAAGTCATAGAGAAATTTACCATATTAGCTCGGTAATATTCAAGAAAAAGGTGCTAAAAAAAAACGTGCCTACAGAAGAGAATTCCAGCTGAGAAGAAAGAGATGCTTATGGTCCTAAGCGGAAATGGTAGAGGATTTCTCTATCGCGAATTTTAAATTCAGTCAATAAACAAAAGGAGAAAACACCAAACATTTCGGATTTAAATAAGCAGAACAGCCAAAAGAGGAAAAAAGAACTGAATTTTCGTAGAGGAGAAAACGAAAAGGAATCGTCCGGCAGAACATGAGCGAATGCAGTGACTCCGTGAAACCCAAGAAAGGGAGCGCTGGAGAAACTTTGGAAAAACAAGAGAGAGGAACTACGGATGAGGGGCCGTTGTTGGCATCTTTGCAGCGCACGACCCGAGGTGCAGGATCACCGTTCGCCTGCATATATGAGAAGAGAAGATTGTCAAACAGAAGCAGGAGAGAGAGAGAGAGAGAGAGAGAGAGAGACCAATGTGCGTCGTGAGATGTTGGGGACGGGGCGCCTCATCTCGGTGCCTCCGAACGTCGTCCGGAAGAGCGCCATTGGAGGGAAGTATGCTGTCTCGCTCTCCCGCTCTCACTCTGTGTACCCACAACGTCTTCCCCGCCTGGAATTTTCTATCTTCTACCCACCAATTCTCTCCTTCCTTCGCTCTCCCGCCCTATCTCCAAACATCTATCTTCAAAACACGAACCAGCCACAAACACTCTCACTCGTGTTCGTTGGAGGGCCACAGTACGATCTCAAACGCCGACGGTCGACTAATCGACGGTAAAGTTTGCTTTGGTAAATTAAATGAAATCTATGCATCTCATAATCCTCAAACGGCTTTAATCTTTCTCTCCCTTGAACTGATCATAAAATCACAAGGAGACGCGAAGAAATCATGGTTGTTTAACTTGCATTTTAATTAAATCCAAATCATATAAACGTCAGTTGTCCTAGAATTTAACCGTTTTTGCATCTAAATCATGTATAACTAGAGTATTAATCAAAATGAACAAAGTGTTATAATTAAATGTTTGTGAGAAACATGAATGCATTTTGGGCGAGTGAAAGGAGTATTTCATTTCATTGCTCGGATGAGAGTTGAAACTCTTGTCCTTTCTCTTGTCCCCATGATCAAGGTGCCATCAAGTCATTAACTCGGTACATCTCTTGCAGCCCACTAAACCAGCAACATTATGCTCCTCAACATGAGTTTGTTTAAATAACAAACATTCTCGCAGGATTTTGTGGCTCTAAGATTAGGTGTGAGCTTGTGTCACATGAAATAGTTCCTACTTACAAGTCCGAGAACGAGTATTTAATGAGACGAGAGATTGAAGCCATCATACTAAGTCATACTTTCAAACCTCCGCACCTTCTAGTATTCTTACTTCGTTCACCGGGTGCCAATCATTTGTGGGTGTCAATAAATCTATAGATCTGTTATTTGATTGCACTTCAAAAATATCGTGTATGAGAAAAAAAAAACGATGTTTGAATAAGAAATCGGATTGAACTCAGATTTAAGAAATGGCAAGCATTTGGATTCAGATCAAATGTAGCTTTAAATAAATATCATGTATCTAACATTCGTACAATACCTGAACGTATCGTGTTCGGATTCCATTCAAAAGTCAAAATCGAATGTTAATGTAAAAATTGGATTTAGATTTAATTCAGATTGTGGGCTCGAACTGTGACTTGGATTTGGTATAGATTTTCTTTTATTTGCATTAGAATATGAATTCGAATCTGAAATATATGAACATAAAAAAAAAACGGATATGATAAAAGTATATATAGATATATTGAAATCCCCAGTCACAAGTCGTTAATTGCCATACTAAAGTGGAGTTCTTATAAGTTATACAATTTGTCATTTGGTTGTCATTGGTTTTGCATGGGCATCACACTAGATCGGCTAATGTGAACTTGGATTCTATTAAATCTTCGTGTTTCAAATGCAACCAGAGGAAACTCCAACTTGAAATATCGTATGAACATTTTTCCTTAACAATATAACTTGGTATCTTTTCTTTTTCACAACCAATTAAACTATTAGGTGCATTTGAAAGAATTTATTTTAGTTGTCAACGAGATAGAAATTTATCTTAGAGGCAAGTTATGGATTTGTGCCACATTCAAATCAAATCGAATCGAAAGCTTTTGAATTAACTAATATTTAGTTTTTCTGGTTAAGCAAAATTAATGCTAAGCTCTTAATTAAAAGTTTTCATTAAAAAATAAAATGGCGAGTTGGATCGAAAACGAAAATTCTTCTAAATACGAGGAACGAGAAATAGAATCAATCAAATTTAGGATTACTAGGTCGAACCCAACCCGTTTGCCACGTTCCGACTTGCCGCCGTAGTCGCTCAACACGTCCGAATTCCGGGTCTAGTATTTCTCGATCCACCCTGCATTCTGGCATTTAGCGACCAGTGTGCTCTTGAAAGGCGTCCGGCAGCTGAAAGGAAGGGAAGGGAGTCAGGAGACTCGCCGGCGACTGTGGCGGCGGCGATGACTGCGGTGGCAAGGTTGTTTGGCGCAGTGGCGAGGCGGCTGGTCCTCGCTGAGCGGAGTGGTGGAGCTTTTTATTCTTCTACCCCTTCCTTTTCACCGTCTTCCGAGGGCCTGCCGGCGCTATGCGGTCGGGGAGACAAGAGGACAAAGAAAGGGAAGAGGTTCAAGGGGTCGTACGGGAACGCGAGGCCGAAGAAAGACCATAAGATTAGCAGGATCAAGGACAAGGTGGAGGTTCCCAGGTCCACCCCTTGGCCCCTCCCTTTCAAGCTCATCTGAGAATCCACCTTCCTTTCTGGTTCAATCGGACCGGAGATGGATCATTATTCCGGTTTTGTTTTCCTCTGTCAACCGCAACTCGTGTTTAGTAATCACTAAGAAGGTTTTGTGAATTAGTGCCTCTTTTTGTTTCTTTAGTGTGTGTATAATTCTTCTATTTGGGCAATGGTGGTTCTCTGTCTCTGTTTCTGTTTCTTAGAATTCAAGACGATCCTATAACGGTTTTGGAATTGCTTTCTGTTTCTCGATACCGAAGGTTCGTGCGTAAGACGCTTCGATTTCCGTAGTTTCCATTCGTTTAATTTTTCCTTAAGGTGCTTTTGCATTTTCTTTCCTTTTCTATCTTCTTTACCTGCAATTACGCGAAGAAGAGAAAGGGAAGATGCAAAACACCAAAAAACAAACATTTTTTTGATGTCGAGACAATTAGATCCATAGGATATGATAGTAAAAATCCGGGGTGAGATCATGGGTAGTGCCTGACCAATTAGAGAAGACTAGACTGCAGCTTGGATAATGCGGTACCGTCGCTCGTGCTGATACTAATAAGCTTAACCTGCTTGATTAGTTTAGCTGTTTAAAACTTTAAACTATATCTTTTGAGAGGTGTGTGATTTCAACTTTTTATTCGTCAATGAAACATGCCTTAACCTACACCATATGATCTTCTCTGGTAATCTGAACCTTTTTCTTCGACAGAAAAACTGAAATGATGTGTAAAATGCATGCATTTTCTTTGAGAAGTAGAAATTAAGTAGTACTAATTAAGTTTTCTAGAAAGACAACATGCTTTATATAGTTGCACGCTGAAAACTAACTTTTCAATACATAGGTCACTTCCTAGACAGAAGTTCAAATCCTCATTGCAGGAAAATTGTGCCGCCTGAGTCAGCAAGTCTAACATAACATGTCCAAGAAACTTTGATAGTTTCCGGCAGGCTTGCCTACCTTTTTAAGTTTACTAGCAGTATTATATGTTCCATGTATCCTCGACAGCAAATAGCTGAACAAAGCCGAGTATTTTACCACTGAAGCTGGATATAGTACACTGAAGCACAAACCCTAGCCCCATTATAAGCGGACGGAAAACATCCTCATGGAAGTATACCCAAGTTCGTGCTAGGCTTTTCAAATGCACAAATACCCATTTTCATACAGAAGCACAGATCCTGTTTAGGTTATCATAGCCTCGTGGTGGCATGCCAAACTGGCACTAATTCAGCCTCAGATGAACACATACATCTTTGCTTCAGGATAAGCCACTGGTCTCCGAAGGTAATTGTATTCAGATGACACTGTGCTGCTTTATAAACCAGCATCAAGCTCCATATTGGGTGCTTATCTAGTGAAAATTTGATCGAAGATGTGTCCAACCATGTTTAAGGCTCCTTGGACTTATTCACCAGTCCCCTTCTTTTAGTCAGTTACATTCGTATTTGTCACCTTTTAGTTCTGGGTTCCTAACTTGCTGTAGCCGGCAAACTTTCAGGATAAGATAAAGAAGCCATGACCAATAGTATGGCTTTTCTCAAAGCTGGTTTGACCTGCCAAGCTTAAAATGCATTGCTTGCTTACCAACTGAGACCTACAATGTGTTCACATTGGAGTTTCTGCTAGAGAAATCTCTTAATAGAGAATCAGTATGTTTCTTTCTATGGAACAAGAGCCAAGTACAACTAATGAGGCACTTTGGTGGCTTTAGAATTCTAGTAGACGATGACTTTCACAGCACCTTTTGATGCATTTTCTTTGGTTGGTTCTTATCTACATGTACCTGGTCATATTATTTCCTGCATAGGAGAACTTTTTGGAGGCAGTATTCTCTTAGAGGAACTTTGTTGAATGCTTTTGGGAAAACTTTGTTTTTCCTTCTACTTGCTGCTTTCTTCTGTTTCTGACTTAGCTTTTGGTCTTCAGTCTCTGCAATTTTCTTTTCAGTAAAACAATGTAAATTACAGAAATTCTTCATCACCCCCTCATCACCACCACCTTTTCCTCGTTCTGCTAGTTCGTATGTTCCCCATCTGCTTCATTACTTGATTTAGACCAATTTGGACATATTCATCCAGCCTGCTTACATATTGTTAAAGGAGCAGCATCTCTTAACCTCTACGTAGCAGTATGTTGCCATGAGCCTCATCAGGATCTCTTTAAGAAGGTCAAACAAGAAAGAAGATGTAGTTTTGTACCAGCACCAAGAGAATTAGAGGAAGTGGACTAAAGTTGGACCTGGCATCCTACTATGCTGTCACTGGATTGGGCAGAGGCATAATCTGAATGAAACCATTTATAAGAGATTGACTTGGATGTTTAAGTTCAGCCGTTGAATCAATTATAGGCTAATGGAGCACAGTTACTTGACGGTTCTATCCAGAGATTGATGTTGCTTGTTCTGTTCATGTCTAACTTTGTTTCAGTAGGTCTAGTCCATAATTGGATATACTTAACAACGGTTTGACGCAAAGCAAATCTGCAAAAATTTCAGTTCATCGTTATGAATGGGTAGTAGATCCCCTGGACATTTTGCAAGGAATTTTGCCTGGAATTTTTTTCATGGAATTTTGTTATTAGAATTGCGTTAATCTCTAATGCAATTGAACTTGCTGCATTTTCCATATAATTTTGTGCTTTGCTTTTCTAATATCTACGAACCAAAGCTTCTATACTGGTCATCATATCCTGCTTCCAGATAAATTAGCTTAGAAAGAACGAATTTGCTAATAGTATTTGTCAGTATTAACATCGTTTCAGCGCCAAATATGTGGAATCATGGAAATGAGTTCTCCCAGATGTGTCCATAGCCCCTATCTGGACCTAGAAACTCGTTCTGCAGCTATTGTTATTATCAATAGCCTGGTCGCACGCCCTTGGCTTGATGACATAAACCTAGGATAAGAGCTAATGGGTTTTAGATACGGCATGCAACATATATTACCTGATTGAACAATCTATCTGAAATTTTTCGACACTAACATCTATAGGTAAGAGTATGAACACCATAGTCGTCGTTCATGCGGATATAGTTTTTTGTTTTCTTTATTATAGCCATATACATCAAGAGTTTCTATTGCGACCAGAAACATGTCATCTTCAATACATGACGGCAACGTTGTCATGTTAATTGCAGCCATTTGTCAAGAACAGTTAGGCAACTTACTGGTTTACCTTCGACGCTGCCTCAAAGAAAATTCTCCAAATGCTCCAAAAATGTGGTTGCGATTGAATGAATTAGACAAGGGTCAGCTAACTATACTCCACATGGATTCCTGTAGGATATGATACTACTGAAAAGGTAAATGTATCTCATCCATGTGGAACCATACAAGAAAACATGCTAATATGAAAGTTTTCAGGCTCCATTATTTTGAGTTTTGACAAGTCAACCAAGGATTTGTAGTTGCATAACGGGCCTTCTTGGACATTCATGCCATCGGTGGATCTTTGATGTTCTTGTCTAAACTTTGTTGGTGAGGCTGAAGTTCGATGTTTGATATGGTTAGACGCAATCTTCTTGAAGCAGTTCGCCCATCTGCAGCAATGTGGTAGCAACAAACACAAATTGAAAATTAAGTAACAATTTTGCATTCCAGCAATTTGGTCATAACCAATAATCAAGTGTTCATTTGGTTTTAGGTTTCTTAAGTTTAATAATCACTAACAAAAACAAGCAACCCGAGTTCAAACACATCGGTGAGGGGTCTTCATTTTTTCAATAAACGTGAAACAATGCATGTGATGGAGACCCATACATGGTTGGTTTGATCTGCCGTGCCCACAGTCGCTTCTTCATTGTATTTTCGAAAACATTAGATCATATATCTAATCAGATATCGTTCTATACCCAACGAATAATTTGATCAGATCTCACTTTTTTGCCATATATCCAGAGTAAGAGAAATAACGTAGTAGGAGTTTGTTTACAGTAACGCTACATCTGATTTTCCCTTTTGAAGGTTCGAACCCAGCCAATGTACTGCAGTTATTTTTCCGTCGGAAAGAAGTGCATTACGTAGCATTAATGTTCACAAACTCATCTGCTTTGGAATCCAACAGCAGTTAAGAGAAAACATATAGATCTTAGAAACCAAACCTAGAGAAAGGTTTGAGCCAAATTAAGAGTAGGCATTGGGCTGGGTACCATGCGGGCAGTCGGATATGGGCCAGGCCTGGGCTGGCTATCCAACCCTTGGGCTTCCCCGATAAAAAACCTGGGCTGGATACTAGGGGCCCGACTTGACCCTATTATCTCCCTTTAAACTCCATCTCTCTGCATATGGTATGTGTGTGTGTGCATTGTCTTCTTCGGTGAGATATTGGTCTTTGGTTCCCTCTCTAAACTATGGTCCATGCCACCTGCTGGTACAAATTTCCTTTTTAGATATCTCTGCCAACCTTCAATGACCACCTAGGATTTCACTAGTATCTATACATTTTTTTATTGACGACTTTCGGTCAAACAGCCTCGAGATGTAAAGTTGATGGTAGTTGTCAGGATGGGTCTGAGCTACCATCAAAAGCTTCAGGCCTGTCCGAGCCCAACTTTATCAAGCCTACGCCTAGCCCAATAACCAGCCCTAGCCAAAACCAGGCATAGAAAACAAAAATTTTAGTGGGATATAGATGCACCACAACGTTTATGGGTATACTCATTGTGGACTAAAAGCCCAACATGAAATTCTATTCTTGGCGTTTTGGTTAACAATAAGTCGGCATCTGTATCCAATTTTTGGATTTATCTGCAAGGTTTACACCTCAAATCATATCAAATTTTAGGTACAAAAAGAACTAACTTGCAGATGGATACCTGCAGTAAACCCTCTTTGGGCGTTCTACCGACAGTTCACCCAGGACCTTGATATGGGGTAAGCTAAATGTAAACACACAGCTGTCAGAATTGGACGTGAACTGGGACTTGCATCTTAATATAAAGTAGAACGAGTTACGGATTCGAATCGGCATATAGAACACATCATATCAAGGTACTAAGTGGACTACTCCGCGTATTCAATAGGATAAATTCGTATCTGTAACCAGAATGACACCTCAAAGTTGACCACCATTTGGCCCAAGAATCACGACAATCTGGAATTAGGAAAAGAATAGCATCCAAAGAAACTCAGAAGCAGCAGACATGTTGTTTTCATAAGAATCACAACTTTTCAGCTTGTTAAGAGTGTCTTCTCACGTTTGAACTGAAACATTGGACGGAAGGAACAAACAAGTTAATAATGCTGTCACAGACGTTCATGCAAACAGAACAAAAGACGCAGAACTAAACACATGGATAATTCCTTATCAGCCTGATTTTGTACAGCCATGATAATGGCTTCCAGATAAGAGCTTGAACAATATCCCAGCCCAAAGAACATCAAAGGAAAAACATAACTCCAGCCCTTGAGTCTTATTATTGCTTGCATAATGATGACCATAGACTTAATCATTATCTTCCTTCCCAAAATCATAGACTATCTCGATCTGTATCAGCAGGGAAAACAAAAAAACAAAAAGATTGATCAGGATTCCAGAAAAGTTGTCACATAATTCTAACAAAAATAACTGCAGGTTTGACTTTTGGCTTCCTTATGTATGCATGACCACAATCAGTTGCTTTCAGAGTCTCCTTACAATCATAAGGCAGACAATAACAAGTGAGGCATGCACAGAAGGGAATCCATGCAATAACATACCAATGAAGAAAAATACGGCACCCAATATTTAAGGAAAATCAATTAGCTACAATGTAAGATCATACCCCAGAAGGAGGAGTTGGGTTTCTACAAAACTTGCTGCCACCAGGAGCCCAGGGAACTGTTCATTGAGAAAAGGTATTCAGAATTGCAGAGGAGAAAATAGATGTCAGAATGAAAGCCAAACTCATCTTGGTATTACAGAATCTTAATAAAAATTGCCTGCAGAAAACTCACTGACCAATTACTTCCACATGGATGGATTTGCAGTTTCTACTTTATATCAAACAAAAGAACCGGACAGCATGAAAAGCAAACACAAGAATATTAACATATAAAAGTTGAAGAAAAACAAGCAAACACCAGTTCTAGCAAGAAAAATTAACAAGCAATAGATCACGCCAAACATGATCACCAATTTCAACTCCTACACAAGGTCTACAAGTTCTTTACATCAATACATTGAGTATATATTGATAGTTTTGAATTTCCCAGAGATCGGAAAATTTACCCAGCCTAATTCAGTTGCAGGATTTAACTAAGGGAAACATGTGCAGACACATGTCCATGCATATGCATAAGTCCACTTAAAAAATCATAATTGATTTGCATGCTTGGGCTGGTGCTACAGAATCCAAGTCTCAGACACTTAACTTGTCTTTACACCTAGAAATTGAGCTATATCAGTTCACCTCTAATCACAAATTATTGTTTGGATAAGATGCCATTGGAAGCAACAAACGTACCAATATATGGGTCAGGATGTCGCCACCAATTAAACCTTGCTTCTGCTTCATCAAGCATCCTATCAATGGTATCAAGATCCTCCTACCATTTATTCAACAAACCCAAATAAAAAGTGATCAAGAGCTTTGGAGTTCATGAGACCAGGTAATTAGCCTACTAAGAAAGATAACAAATGTATAGCCAATAGAGAAAAAAGAAAGGACTAACAAGGATCAGCTTACGGTTGATTAATTGATAAGCATTTGAAAAGAAGATAATTGCAACATTAAATAGGATAAACTGATAAATAACCACAAGAGAAGTTCCCCAGCTTGCCTATCGAGGCAGGAGGTCTTCCGTTTATCATACATTTAGAGTACATAAAATGGAGATATTCCTTGGTCATGACTCATGCATATACGGAAAAAGAAAAGTTTCAACTTTATCTTCATTAACAAGGCATTTGTCATTTTAGAGTAGCCTCCAAAAAATAAAGACACTATTCCTGATGTTTGGAAAACACAGCTCCGAAAGCATCTTAAAAATCCTGTTGAGATACAAATCTATAACCATATACACGGTTATTTTATTCTGTTAACCTGGCAGTTTCTATTTATTGCTTCATAAGTATGATGATCTGCCCCTACTTTTGATCATCTTAATCAACACTAACTTGACAGGAAAGTTTAGAACCATCCTGTGTTTGTTTTTGTTTGAATTAAACTAATGTGTGAGATTACTCAAAATCTTGCCTTTCTTATAAGTAAAATAGTATACAAGTACGTATTTGTAATTGTACCAAACATTTATCCTAAATGAGTGAATGAAAGAGAGAATGTCAGTTAAAAATTAAAAACACAAGGAGCAACTTCAATTACCGTAAGTAGTTTGTCCTATAGTAGAAGTTACTATGGTGTGGAGAAAATATTTTTCTCATCCTAATAAAAATATAAGGCTGTAAGGTTAACAATTTTTCTCTCCTTTCTCCCTACTCATCTCAAACAAGTTAGCTACTCTACTCTGTAAGCTTCCCCCATTGAGGCTACCCATTATCGGATAACAAGATGGTTCTGACATTAACTGAACATGAAGAAGCTGGAATCATATGTCACCAAAGCTAGAGGGACCATTTACACAGGCTCAAGAATCAAAGTTGTCCAGGTGGTCCAAAACAACAAGACTGCATTGTAGTCCTAATCTATGTCCGAAAAAGAGACACTGTTAATTCAGATGGCAAGTTAATGAGGTAAGTAACTAGGATCATTTTATTTAGAGCCACTCTTTGCTAAATCAAGATGCAAAAATATTCAAAAATTCAAAGGAGAAAGTGCAAATGCTTTCAACATGGATACTTCACTACACAACTTGCTACCTACAAGCTTATATGTTTTTCCCATGGATTGTTAATGCAGGAGATATTGACATCTAATGATTTCCATGAGCTTGGAGCATACAACTGTTTGTATTTAAACAAAAACATAAAAAATAGTACTTATTTAGGTTTAATTTAGTCTCTGTCTCTCTCCAGATGTGAATTCCTTTAGGAATGCACATGCAAATGTTCCTAGTATGCCTGGGAACTGGTGCTTTATAGAACTCAGATTTATCGATGAGAATGTCAAACAAAAAAAACTATGATACATGATAGGTAATACACAAACACATACCACATGCCTGTTGGCCTCAAATTTTTCTCTCAAGTCCGATGCCTGCAACATTAAGCAATAAGAATAGGTGAGAAATGCATGCTCAAAAAATATAGGCACGAACATCAGCTACCCTTGTTGACCATACAATTATTCTTATTCTCATTACACTGATGTTTTTTATGTCAGAAAACATGACTGGGCAGTGACACTAGAAACAACAAGTATATGTTTCAGATGACCAATTTAACTCAAACATCCATAATCATCGTCAAAACAGACATGGTACAAACTGTCATTAGTTTCAATACACAGGAAACTTAAAACAACCACAAAGAATCCATCATTCTGAACACCGTATGTGACACCCAAATCCAGCAATGGAAGAACCAATGAGTTGCAATACGGTACAAGTACATTGCCAAATACACTGAGCTTACTGCATGCTGTTTCAAAAAACTTCCTTTTTGGGTGCATGATCAATGATAAATCTGAAGAAACCAAAGTGGCATTGATGAGATGATAGAATAAAAAATTAAGTCCTCCATTTTCTAACTCCTAAAAGGTAAATGAAATGACACAAAAGAAAATATAGAAGATGATAACATCCAAATTTTGAAAACTGCTATTCTCAATTGTTTAAAGTGGAAAGTCACTGATCATAGTGTGAAACATAAAGCATCAGCTATCCAGGGGGAAAGACCCAAAATCAATAACAGAAAATGGTTGAGTTAGAGTTATTGAGATTGAAAATTTGAAACTAACCGATATCACTTTCCATTTCAACTGTAATCAGTCTTTGACTCTTTTCCCTTGATTTTCTACTCGCAAGGAGCTCTACCAATTTCTTTTACTAACAATAAACACCTGAAAGAACATGAAAATTTTGTGACTTTCAAGTTCTCTGAAACAGCGACACAGCTCTTGAAAATGCGAGATGTGTAATCTGCCTTTTATACAAAAGTGCCAAAAGCAGAAGGCCCACCATGCCCTTCAAATAGGTTTTATTGCTAAAGAAATGTAACAGTTAGAATGTGTCCTTCTCCAGCACCACAAGATTGCTTTGCTGCAATCCACACATTAGCTTAACTTTAACGCAACTTGCAAGACGTTGGCCCATTTATTAGGATTTTCAAGATCTACAAATTGGGGTTGAAAAGTGATCTAGGTGTATCACTTAGGCGGTCTACAAAATCACATCCACAGAACTAGATCTATTCTTGAGGTGACGTGAGAGCAACTAACAGAGGAAGCAATTCAAACATGGGAATTTATAAAGTGGTTGACAATCCATATCAGTTTAGTGGCTGGAAAATATTTGGTTCAAAATATATAGGGGGAATTAAATTATTATTGCCATGCTTATGTCCTACGTTTTGAAATGATAACCAAGGATATATGATGAGCACTTGCTTTCCTAAAGCATATCAGTATTCTGCACCCTCAAAGCCAAACAAGGACATGCAGGAGCCCCTTGTTTGTTGAATTTTGGAGCTCGTCCATTATGCACTTTCTGCTTCATGAACAAGTGAGAAAATAGAAATTGTGTAATCTCGGTACAGTCATGAGTCATGACAAACTACCGCTAGATCTTTAGCCACAAACCATAACGCGTCATAATAGGTTTCCTTCACCGTCTGAGAATTGATATGTTTTTCCTGAGGCTCAGCAAGTTCAGATTGCAGGTCCAACCGGGGAATGCGAAAAAGCCTTTTTCATGCCCAAATAAGCGATGAAGATGAACGAGCTTTCCACCACTGATCCATACAAAAATCTTCATCAAATTAACCAAATCAAAACAGGTATCCAGTACAATGTGGTTTAATCTTCATTCCCCAAACGAGAATAATTGAACTAAGCACCGGNACATGCAAAATCAGAGGCCATGCTACACGATGGTAACTCTAGGTGGCATCAAAAGCACAAGGAAAAATCGTCACCAGGAATCCATATCTCAAACGCATCCCTTCTCCTGAAATCCTCATCGAATCACCACATGCCTTCCCATTCACTGAAGTCCAAACCCACCAAGATTAATGGAAAAGATCGGAAGATGGTCATTGATACAATGCCAAAAGATAAACAACCACCCCCACCCCCCTCCCCAACCCCTCGTCCCAGGCTCAACAATTCCGGGTAAAAACAATATAATTTGAGAAAAACGAGAACAGAACAGAGAAATAAGTCAAGACAAAAACCAATCAACGAAATCAGGAATTGAAAAATGAAAAGAAGGACGAGGGCAGATTACTTCTTTGTAGAAAATGTGACGATGCACGGCCCAATCGAGGGTATCCTTGAGGGTTCTCCTGTAGAGGATCCTCACCCGCTCCTTCTGGGCAGCCCTCCTCGCCAGGTACGTCGACGCTGCTGCTGCTGCCGCCGCCGCGCTCATCGTTGTTCTTCGGTTCCTCCTCCCCTTCCAAGCGACTCTCCCTTCGATGTTCTCCCCTCTGCAGGTTTATTGATGCACCGGTTCGCAAACGACCAGGAGAAAGTATTGGGTACCCTCGTAGTGTACCAACCTTGAGACCATGTGGGCTGCAAGACCCCGTTATTTTTACAAGTACCGGATAATCTCAACATGTTAAGATGCAGATTTGGAACATAGTTATAAAAAAAAGGACAAAATTATTTAAGTACCATATCCGACCCATTTCGTAATCCTGTCACTCACACAGGACTTCCAACTCTTCCTGCCTAGCAATAACAAGAATTTTTCAATTTCTGTCCATTGTAAAACCAGCAGCCTAAATATATGGTCTTGTTTCATATATACCCAATGATTGAAGATCAATTCACAAGTTTTCACGGTTGAAGTTGAATACATATTTGTGGTTAGTTTCTTAATAAAACGCCTTCATATGTGAGTTTCACTTTTAAATAAACGATTGAATACATTTGTGGTTAGTTTCTTAAGAGAAAAAACACCTTCACATGTGAGTTTCAAGTTTAGAAAAAACATTGAATACCAATGCTTATACAATATATGCAGGTGTAAATGTGTGTGAGTGTGTGAGAGAGATCAAATCTTGTGCAAAAATAAATTTCCCCATAAAGTTATCCTAGAAAAAACACATATGAAGCACATTTGCATGGAAATACTAATAATAACAATGATGGTTAACGTCTGTTATGATTCTGTATACCCCTTCGCCTAACCCCATGTTTAAACCAACGGCATCAATCTCTCCAGCTGAAATATTTAAGAGAATCTTAAAAGTTGTAACCTAAAAATACCGCTTTCAAGGCAGCTAAGACACTTTCCATGTCGTTTTCAGCGTCATTGTCCTCTATGTTATTTTATCGTGCTTATTTTTTTTTTTTTCTCGTGGCAATGGAAACATTCTATTTTGATGAGGAAAATCATCGGGTTTTTTGGACATGTCTAACAGGCAATGGAAACATTCTATTTTAATGAGGAAAATCATCGGGTTTTTTGGACATGTCTAACAGATTGAGTTTGTGTCATCAGAAGAAGTAGCATAACAGATTGAGTTTGTGTCAGCAAAAGAAGTAGCATAGTTGATTAAGTTGGTGGCATTTGAAATTTGTCAGCTCAATTTCCTCAGAGGCGCTATTCCCCTGTTCGTTGACGACACCAACCATCAAGTTGGTAGCATTTGAAACTTGTCAGTTCAATTCCCCGTAGGCGAAACTTGTCACTTCAATTCCCCGTAGGCGCTATGCGCTATTTCCCTCTGTCTTGGACGACACGAGGTGAAGTCATATTATCATAATGGTTACTCCAAGCACCAAAGCAGCTCTAAACTCGAGGGTTCGAGGGTTGTGGGTTGGGTTTCTCACCCGGGGAAGTGACCTCGTGTCTCAGTGAGATTCGTTGTCCCTGCGAGTGAAACCCCCCATCACCCCTTTTATTACTTAGTTATAGACAACACAAACTAGATGGGACAAATTTATTGAACAGATTAGCATAAACATTTTGTGACAGTTAATCTCGTGGTCATCAATCATTTACAAGCCTTCAGACGGCTTTCAAACATCAATCACATACAACAAACTTCTATACAGATTGTCTACCCATTCTGTTAAAACAAGAATTTGTCATGAATTAGAGGGGCTTCCAACTAGAAGAGTGACGCAATGAGCGGCTGCTTCTTTGAGGTGTGAAACTAAGCTCGAACATTTCCTTCAAAACCATTCCTGGTTCTTGAAAGCCGTCAAGCTGGGCAACAAGGAGGGCGCTTTCACGCACATGGTTCATGTCCGAGGTGTTGGTCCATACTCTCCGGGCCAACTGCAGTCGGCGCTGCTTGCTGTCCAACCTGATGTCCCACTTCTCATACAAAGCTTCTCTTTCTTTTGCCGACAACCTCTTATGCATTAGTTTGGCAAGCATCTCTCTCTCACGCTTCAAAGCTCTGGCACTGTATTTAATCACGAGAAGATAACTGTTAATCCATGCAAACAAGTCCGCACACATGCCGCTTTTTGGCATTTAGCTGATAGGTTTAGTCTGAGATGCTGATACCAAAAAGGCCGGTGAATTCCAGCTGAACAATTATTCAACAAAAGCCAGCCTTAACCTTAGTTGTGCTAGACCAGTATGAATTAAACTTGCACGACTACAACTTGTGACATGATAAGGGCAAAAGACTGACCACAAACATATGCATGAATTTCTTGATTGCCAAAATACTGTAAGCAAGACGCATGCCCATTAGGAAACGTAGATTTTCAACAGAATTTTCTCAATACAAATGACAAAGCCAAAATACCTTTTCACAACTGCGTTGTGTCAATTGCCTTGATTGCCATGCTATTTCTCATGATCGTACTAGCAACACACGAATCAGTACGTTAAGGTCTATGTGGACATCATCTGTGCTATGTTTGGTTTGAAGGTTCATGAAACACTTTTTAAATAGAAGCCTATCCCTACAACCAACAATCTGATTCCAGAAACGTTACTCCTATATTTAAAAAATTCACAACAATAATCCACAAGAGGAAAGGTGATTAAGGAATAGTTTAATCAGCATTTTCAAGCTCGATATTATTTTCCCTATATCCCAAGGTATAAGGACAAGATGTTAGCTTACGAATTTTTTTATTTTGCTTTCTTAACATAAACTTATAAACTACAGAGTATATCCCTCATGACGATAAATAAAAGAACAAACAAGAGAGAAACTAGGTACCTTGAAGCTATGGAAAAATTATTATCATGATCTCCGTTAAAGTATTTGTTCTTTAGGAAGGACAGCCTCCGCAGCTCGACTTCCATGTAAATTGAGTCAGCTTGGTCGCCATCAAAAAGCAGGAAGAAAGAACTCCTATGGATCAAGGAGACATTGCATGTATGCCATAATTCAACAATCATTCTCTGTTGCTTCTCAAACTTATCAGACCAATCTGGTGTTTCAACAGAATCTAGAACTACAACCTCCGGAACAGCTTCCACGAACTTCGCATTTTGCAAATCTTCATTAACATATGATTCATCATCCTGAACATCAAACCAACAGGGACTAAGGTTAATTACCCAAAAAAAAAAATGTGATCAGAGTGCCTGTGCTTCATCATGGTTGTGAAACATATAGACAATGACTTGGAAGCAAAACTGCAATTTTCAGCCAAAAAATAGAACAACCAGATAAAAAATCTCTGACGATTAGTAAAGATGGTGGGAATCTCATATACTAAGTCATGCACTGCATGGAACAATAGAGACAAAACTTTGTGCCTAAGTTCCTAACCTAAGAGTCTTAAGACTAAGAATATGAGATTACCAGAACAGAAGCTTGGACCTCTTCACCATTTAGCTGCTTCTGACACTGGAGTTTAGCCATCCTATCCTTCAGCTCCTCAACAAAATTGCGGATGCTGCTTATATTCTCCTCAGCAGCAGTTTTAAACTTGTACTGTGCTTTTTGAACATCAAAAGTGTTTTCATTAGAGTTATTAGAGGTATCTGTAGTCAGTGCCTCAGTTGTTGCAGAAAAACTCAATGTGGGAGGCCTCTTAACGGTTTCAGGCCTTCCAGGAAAATATTTCTCAAATCTGCTAGGTGGAGTACCGTCATTTGGATAGTCTTCCCAGAATGGAGATGATGCAGTAGTGACTGCTGCTCTACAACTTCTGCTCCTTGTTAGCTTCAAGCTTCTAGTGCTGTTAAATCCTTCATTTAATGGCCAATATGATGTTTCATCAGGATATGGACTATAAAGATTTCCTGTAAATTTCTTCATATTTTCACATTTCTGATCTACTGGAGCAATAAAGGAATCTGTTTCAGTTATGTCTTTCAAATGTATACCGCTTGACTCATTTTCAGATATGTCCCTATCATCAGCAAAATGTTTCGCTTCTTCCGTTTCAAAGGAGGACTTGCAGTCAAGCTTCTGACCGGCGCTTGATTCATCTGCCTGGATACATCGAACATCTTTGCACTCTACTTCAAAATCTTCACTGGAATATGTAGGAACAACCCCCTGACTTAGGTGTGGAATTGATTCAGTAGACTTTGGACTAAAAGAAGTACAAGAAGAAACTTCATTATAATCAATATGGTCTTCATCCTTTTCAAGGGAGTAAACATATGAATCAACGTGATTTTCTGTAAGCACTGGATCCACATTGTTTGCACCAACCGCTTCTACTTCCACATTCTGTGATGCATGTAGTACTTCCAGATCACAAATAAGGTCTTGGTATCCACCAAAAGACTCTGAAGTTAGAAGCTCATCTTTACATAAATCCAGTGCATCAGAAGCTGGAGCACCAGAAGGTTCCTCCTGAAAACAAAAGAAGCAGAACATAACTGAAGGTTGAATGGTATAAGCATAAATGACATTAACCAAAGAGACAAGATTAAGAAAATTACCCATTGTCTTGAAGGCTGTTCAGTGCCAATAACTTGAAGTAAATTCTCAAGCCGAGACTGAGCAAGATCTCTTTGTTGGATCAGTTCGTTTATCTCTTTTTCCATCTAAAATAGAGAACCGACCAAATTTAGTATCAAAACAGAAAATCCAACTTCTAAAAAACAGTGGATGCTTCATAAGACCATGCACGTGCAAGCTTGCATAAAGGCATTGGCATGTTTAATCTGTCCCCCACATTAACCGAAACTGAACTATTTTCTTACTAAACATGCAAAAAACTGCTTTCATACTCTACAGAAGTCCTTACATCTCAGGATGAAAACAATTCAAATGACTTTATATACGTACATGCAGACACTGATGCACATATAACTGACAAAAAATTATACACGTGGTTGAAGATCAGTACAAGAAAAATGTTGTTGTGACAAGATACCCTGTATCTTTGACCCTCTGACTCTCGTATGAACCTACAGGTGCCTGACCTAAATTGACTAGGTCAGATGCAATGCATGAATTACTCTAATTTCGACCTGATCAACCTACCCATGTAAAGTAATTTCCATAAAACTCAGTAATAACTCTACCCTAAATTTCAGATTGATTCTACAGACAATGATATAAATTTTTGAAACAGCAACGGCCTTACCATTAGTTGTTCCGTGCCTAAGAAAACAGCTCCCGAACATATGCATGCACATATAAACAGACACCCAGGCAACATAAATGTGATCCTTATCTATTCAAAGACATTTAATTATCGATGTAACAAGAAAGTGTCTAATTGTCATTCAGGATGGACATTGAAGCACGTTTGCAAATCCAAGAATATGAGCAATGTGGATGTGATGCTTCAGCAGGCAGATATTTCATACATTTTCAGATGAACGAAAAATTTTGGCAATTGGTCTTAGACATTCCTAAAATGCATGGGAGTTGCACATTACCTTTCGGATTTTGTTGTCCTTTTCTTTTAACGTTTCATCAGAATGATATGAGGGTGAAGGTATGCTGGGAGTTCTCAGTTCAGTTTCCAATCTAGCCAGTTCTCTCTGTAGATGTTTTACCAATGCCTTATCAGACATTACCACATTAACCTGTGCATTTGTCGCCACTTCTTTTGCACAACTTGCAAACAGAAGAGTATTCCTTGATTGCTCAGTATGGCTTCTTGCAGGACTCATCGTGCAGATGATGGCAGTTCTTGCATTACCCCCCAATGAAGAGTGTAGTATGCGTGTGAGTTTTGAGTCTCTATATGGGATGTGTCCATTTCTTCCCTTGCTGTTTCATGTGAAGCATGTCAAGAAAAGGCAAATGGGAGAAAGATGAACAGTAAACTTCACCAATATGCACAAAAGGGAAAAGGATCACAATAGTGAATTTCATCAATAGGTTCACTAGATGCAAAAGGGCAGGCAGACAAGACTGACAATGACAGCATATTCTCGCATAAAATAAATCCATTATCATCAGATCAAAAAGTAAACACAATCTGGTCACACAGGTATCAACATTTTCAGGGGCAGCTATGGATACATAGTGACTTAATCAATTTAAAAGAGTGTTAAACTGCATCAATAGAAGATGCCTGATAATGAAAAAAAAGGGAGAACTTTTGATTCTGAGAAGCAAGCAGCAGCAAAAACAATATCACATACAAGTGTGGTCGTGCATGATCATAGATATCAGTGAGAACATATGCAAGCGGAAAAAGTTCTTGTCAGAACAACCACCAATACAGTTGAAAAATAACAGCCACGAAATTCCTTATTGCATCTAGAAAACTTTTCATGCATGTTCGTATCTGCTCTTTCTTCTCCAAATAATTGATTGAATTTCTTGCTGACACCTTAATAGTGGCAAATCCGATTATTACTTTGAGCACAATCAAATTCATGAAGTTAAACCAATAAGTACAAGAAGAAGAGATCAGAAAAAAAAATGTCACCTCAGCTTGCGAATAACAGTTCCTAGTGTAAGCAAACTTCGGTTGATGTGACATCCTTCTTTCAACCTTGCACCTGTTCCTAATACCTGGGATGCTCGTTCGCTCCCTGCCAAATCAACGAAATTCTGCATGCACAAGCAGTGGAACTTGATATACCTTTTATTTACTTGAGAAATTTCCCACACAATACCAAAGAAAAGCAAGCATAAGAACTGCATACCACACTTGCAACCAGAGTGCTTGAATTGCCTGTGCCAAGGAATCCACGAGTAGAACTTTCTACCGTCTATGGAAAAAATAGCAGCGGGATCAGAAAGCACAAAGAAATAATGATTCGTAGAAAAGTTAAGCAATCGAAGCAAATGAAACCAAAGATAAGGACAAAAACACTCACCAGCCTGAGAATCTGATGTGATCTAGAGCTTGTCTCATTCAACGCAGTCTCTCCAATCTGCCTTTGAGCTGCGACAGTCCAAGGATCCTAATGAATACACAAACAATCACCCAACACTTAGAAGAAAAACAATCATCTTCCTACCTTCACATATTGACAGGAGATGTTGCATATGGTTCCAGTCCTTGAGGGTTTCCTCTGTTAGCTTCTCCACGACAGTGCCTCTCTAACAACAGGAAACAGAATGAGCATGAGAACGGCCACCCTCACATTTGCTAAAATAAAATAAAGTAAAATAATCAGGCTTCTTACCTCCGGATCATCAAGAAGCCTCAAGGGAGTGCTATCGGTGCTGAGAAGATCCCTCACAGCTTCATTATAGATTTCCATGGCTGAGAACCTCAAAAGGAACGCCCTCTCCTCGTGCTACAGCCAACATTAACAAAAAAGGAAAAAAAAAACCTTAGAAAAGAAGAAACAAAATCCAACAGACAAAGGCAAGCTTACATGCAGGACTTCGGTTTGATATGCTCACCTGTCTCACATAGCCATATATATCTGCTACGGCGTACTCTGTGATCCCACTCATGGTGAAGGTCTTACCGCTGCTAGTTTGCCCATAGGCAAAAACAGTTGCTGCGAGTTTATCACAAGCAAAAGTCAGGCCCTAATGTCTGCCAACTTACAGTGATACTTGATGTAGTAAGAGGGAAACAACTCGTACTCACAATTAATCCCACGAACAACAGAAAGAGCGACTTCCTTAGCTCCCGCCTCATACACCCGTCTCGTTGGGGCATCACAGTTAAACACATGGTCTGCACATCAACAAGAATAACATTTCAAACCCAGTGCATGGTCAAGGTCTTTGATCGATTCAATGCCGGTTGATCCGGCAGAGCGGATCCATATATTGGTCAAACATAAGGATCGGTAAGCAGATTCATAATGTAAGGCAATGAGAAAGACACTCACCAAATGTGTAGGCAGTAGGAAACAGCGCACGTTCCGGGAGGTTGTTCCTACATATGATGGTGTTGTCGTTGATACATTCCCAATCTGACGGATCATTCCTTGCTATCTCCTTCTCATTCAAGGGCCTCACCCTAACAGAAACCAAGATCCGCTCCTGCCCTGCAATCGCTGTCTTCTCTGGGAGATCAACTGTGCCAATCTCCCCCATCCTCCACCTTCACAGGCTTCGCGGAGGAGGACAATTTAACCCTGCAATCCAACAATATGGAAATTCAGGAACAAAAATCACCTCATGGTTAATATCGAAAGCAGGGAAAAAAGCCACACAAAATACATAAATTTCAAAAAGCCAACTGCAAAAGCACGAATCACCATAATGACAATGTAAAAATGTATCACGAACATTACCCCCAGAGAAAAAGGAAAGGCAAGCAGAAACACAGGAATAGCACCACCTAAAGAGCTTTACACATCCAACTAGTGTATTTATTTATTGTTGAGGAGGCGCCCTTTTGGATGCGCCGTTTAGGACAATATTAAATCGACTGGTTAAAACCGTCAAACGTTACAACAAATACTTTAATAAGCTTGCAAGCGAGTCAAAGATAACCTTTTTCTTCGTTACTATGGAGTGACGGTGAAGAGGCGGTTGTTGGCGTGACTTGCGTCTGCTTTAGGACCAAGTCAGAGAGGGGCCTGCCGGCACGGGGAGGTCTGAGATGTCCTTGCAGGACGCCGGCACAACCACCCGCTCGTTTTTCACCAGCCTTTTTAAAAACCTACGTTCTCAGCCTATTTTAGGGGCCAACTCCACCCCCATAGAAAGGTTCCCGTTCTTTGTTAGTCTACATTAAGTAAACAGTTTCATGGAGTAGTAAACGGACGAAGAAATACTGCCCCGCACAAAACATACAAGAAAAACACGACCACACTCCACGATTCCCAAAGAAAAAAAGGAAATAAGAAAAATATTGAAGGTTTTCACTTGAAGGGACAACTTAGGGTGCCGACGACAAATAATGCCAAAGTAATGGCCGTCTGGAGCCTGCAGTTATGGGCGTAATAAAAAGAGACAGAAAACCATCTGATTCTTGCTTCTACAAAATGACCGAAAATATTAGTCATGGTCTCTCGAAATTTCCACCGGCGATTTCGAAGCTGAGTAGACATGTCTTGAAACTCTAAATTGTTGGAGAGATCCCTGCAATCTATATTATAAAATTTCCAGATAAGACTTTTGATTCTCCGCGATGCTAAACTTTTGCATCTCGCATTAGAATCTGAATTAGAAAAGGAAAGCAATTGGTAAAGCACATGCTCCAGGAGAAGCTTCAATTCTGACGCACTATCCGGACTTCAAGAATTTTGGAGAAAAATGACCACAAAAAAAAATTTAAAAATGTTTTTTTTTCTTCTTCTTCAAAACCAAAACTAGTTGCCAATAAAAAAAACAAGTTCTGACAACTAAAACGCCTAGCAATTTCTACCTAAACTCAAAAGACCTCAGAAACTCGCTTATATATTACATCAATGACTCCATTACTCAGAACAACCGCGAGGAGCATTTTGTTCGGCCAAGGAAAACCAACGTCACACACTTCCCGCAAAAACTTGTCTTCAAAAATGAACCCAAAGATTAAACATACGAGAGGAACTTGGAGTCCTCACCTCCACGAAGATGTAAGAAACTATGGACCACGCGGGGTACAGAACTCTCAAACTCTTCGGTTCACCGCATAAACTCCTTGCCAAATTCCAGAACTCGAATACCTCCAAGGTCCGCGTCTTTCCGAGATGCCGAGACGCTCTCTCTTCGTTCTACTCCGCCTCTCCCTCTCAAGCGACTCCCCAACCGTCAGATCCCAACCGCATTTTCCTCTAATGCCCCTGCATTCTGCCTGGCGCGTCCAAAATCTTCACAGATCCAGAATTTCTCCTCTCAAATATCCCGATCTCCCGAAATCCAACACACACACACTCTCTCTCTCTCTCTCGCTTTCTCTCTGTGTGTGTCTGTCTTCCCGCAGTTTGATTCTTGAAATTCGAACGAAAAATTGGAACGGAAGCGAACGGAAAGCAGAGAGGAAAAGGAGAAAAGAGAGAGAAGGGAAGGGCGCGAGAGAGTCGTCCCCACCGTCTCTCTGCCTTCCCTTTTTTTTTCTCCGCAGAAGCGATTTATATGCGCCCGTCGGTGCACAAATTAACAGCCCAACCGCCAGGACCTGATTTTCTCTCTTTCATTTTCAATATCCTAATACCTTTTATTACAAAAAGACGATGCTTTTTTATCAGAATTTCAAATAAAATAAGAGATTTTTTATCATTTTTCCAATAATTCTACGCTACGCGCCTTTTGGCATTTTTAAATACAAAATACTTTTTCTAAAAAAAATAAATATTTTAGACAATCATTTTGCATGTGGCATGTCACGATACGAGCAAACATACGTGGAACTCTTTTATTTGAAATTCATGGAGAAGATTTTCTTTAATCTTTATGGGAAGGAAATTTTTTGTTTTTAAATATTACGAAAACCACAAAGAAGAAGAATAAACGCCTAACGGTTACTTGCTTATTTTACTCTTTTAATCATACCGGCCCATTGATTTGCAAAAAATAATTAGAATTTCCTTACTTCTCTCTTAAACTTTCTAAATTTCAAAATAGCTAAAATGAGAATAGGGTTTTTCCATCAAATGATATAACAATTAACAAATAACCTTTCTCGAAATATGATTCGCAAATCATTGTATTATAATTTACAATGACATAATTTTTATGAGTAAAATTTTCAATTACTAAATGGTACTCGCTTAAATCTACAATCAATACTTAAAACAAAATTTTAAGACATAATTATTTGCATGATTTAATTTACAGCCAAACAGCGTAAAAATAACTCCTTTGTCTTTATTTTTTGTTTCTATATTCTTCAAAATTCATTTTGTCCAAGCATTGCCATGTGTGGGACCCGGTCTTAATAATTTTGGCAGTCATTAGAGAAGAAACACGATTAGGGAACTCTTTGTTTCATGCATCATGCGTCATACAAATAAACACTTGTTAGTTACTAATTATAATATAAGAAACATTATGGTCCACACAGCGTTTAACATCGACATGCTCCAACAGCCACTGACTTCATCTGCACTCTTCTTAAAAGGCACACTTGCACTTTCTCTTTTTTAAATCATTCACATGTTTGCATCATTGAGCACATACGTTGCATAGTGATGCTGAATTGACTCAGAGATTTTGAATACAAGACTTTGTAGTGCACGATATGAACACTTACAACTTGGTTAGTTTTCACTAGAGAAACATGTCGTAAGATATTTGGAGACGGTTTTATTAGAGAAACGTCCACAAGTTCATGGAAGATTTGTGTGATTAGTCATCAAGTTCATATTGTATGAAGCTCGTTTCATCGACTTCCCTGTGCTGTTTGACTGAAATTTATTATGGTCTCATAAACGGATTCATCACATCATGAATACTTTTTGTAAGCAAAAGATAGAAAAGGAGGTACTAATTTAACTTTTGCTTGTATTATATGGTCGCTAAATATTTTCTCATGTTGCTCAAAACTCATTTTCTCTTAGATAAACAACGTATCTCACAGGCTTGGACATAAAAAAAAGCGTGTTTTTCAAGAAAAAATGAACTCTTTCTAGGTAGAATCTTCTACCAACTTCACCACGAAAACTTACTTACCCATCGCAATCACATAATCTAATTACAGGCAGTGAATACTATTTTGCATCATAGACTGTTGTTCAAGTTGAATAAGAGATTTTGACACTCAAGCCAACTTCCCACTCAAACAAACACCTGTAGCGTCAATTTCTGGTGCTGCAAAAAAGGGTATCAATATGCAAGTTGAAGTATAGCGAGAATGAGAGAAGATGGGTGTTTTGGCTTTCATCCGAACAATGGAATTTCCTTCGGCTCATCTGAAAACTGACCGCCTATCAGCTCACAACAAAATGATGAAATATCAGATAACTTTTAAATGGACAAGGAAGAACAACCTAACATTTTCATATCAGGGGATAAACATAGATGAAATGGCAAAAGTGCACTCCCCTGGTAAACATTCGACTTATCTTAGAAATTTGTTGGGTAACCCTTCATTGGTATTAATGAAGCAAGTAAACTACCGTGGTAGGGTAAACAACTCCAAGGCTCTCAGTCAAATGTGTTGAAAGATCAAAGCCTGAGTTGTCATTAGATACAGTACAATAGAAAATGACAGAACCCCAATTTTCTGTGGTTGCAAGCAAACACGAGATAGTTTCTTTCTGTGGTGCAAGTATGTGAAATCGTAGCCACAAGTGACGTTATCCATCAGTGTTTTGGTGAGATGTGCGATGTTTTACCTTTACTGACATCGAAATTATTCTATTATGTTCTTACCTAGAGATACAAAAATACATAAAAGTCGAAGTCAAGACCTTGAAATTATGATAGTGCGACCCAACCATCCAGCTGTATAATTTGTCTCTAGGCTATCGGGGCTACTTCTGTAGCTTAGTTGATATATGTTTTTATGCGATCTTTCGTCGTGTGGAAGAAGAGACAATGGCTTACAAATACATGAAAGGGCACATTCCTTTACCAACGCATGATTGCTACCCTTCTCCATTTTTTTGTCGCTAATGATTCTGCTCCCTTGTTTATAAATAGTATTTTCCATTTATGGGATGAATTATTTTTTAAAGCTTAGGAAAACCAAGTGTTTGAAATCTGGGAAGAAAAGTTAGGACAATATATCGCAGGCTTTCAAATCTACCTCAGATTTTATGTCTACGACAATCAAACATGCCTTTAGGAGCAATTGTTAATATCGGATTTGAGAACAGTGGATTTAAGATTTAAGATCGGACCTTCCTCCTCATTCTTAAACTTAACCTTTTCTTAATGCAAAAAAAAGTAAAATAAGAATCTTAAGTGTGGATTTTAGGTCTGACTAAAAATCCTTTGTTTGATGAGATATAAATTTGACCATGAATTTGTTGCCACATCGACAAAAGCATTTACAAATCAGAAGTAATCAAACACCTGATTAATCTATACAAAAAAAAATTGTGCATCTAACTAGCTACTTTCCTTGCGTTAAATGAGCAGTTGAGACATTGGTTTAAAAATTAAAACACTGTCAATCGCAGAAGGGCAACAAAAATTTTATTTCTCGATTATCCTTGGAAAACGTTTATTTGGAATGCTGGGGAAAAAGGTGGAATTAAATTGCAATAATTGAGCATGTTCTGGGATGGTTGGAATTTAAAAAAATTGTAAGTCGGGTTTGGATCCGGTTACTTGTTAGAACCACCTTTGACCTGATAAAGTACCGAGTTCCTTGTACTTTCGCATATTAAATAATGTGTTTAGGACCTACTTGGAGCCGATCACATGGTAATAAAAAAAATATGAATAATGTTCCAGATTCATGCAATTGGACCGATTTCGGATTCAAACTTGGGAATTTCAAGGTTCAGATCGGCTTTGCTTTAGCGGTTGGAGATAGTAATTCTATGATTAACATGATAGTCCTTTTTAATACAAAAAAATACTTATTTTTATTAAATTTTCTCATTTACATGTTGATGCCCCTTAAAAAAAATAAAATTTTATAACTAATGTCCTCGGCTTAGTAAAATAGAGCTTGATTTGTGGGTGCTTTTGACGGTCCCGCCTTTGAAAGCTATGGCATCAACTGTCGGTGAGGCTCGGGCTAGCTATGGCATGATTTGGATAATGACCCGAAGTGGGTCCAATAAAATTTGGGATTGGTACAAGAGAATGAGGAGCAATTAAAGAACCGACCTTTCATAGTTTAAACATGATCTATGCCAATCTGGATCGGGCCTGGACTTTATTAAGATCCACAAGTTCTTAACGTGAAAGTACAAAGTTTATTATCTTTCAGGTTTGGACCTTGTATCTTTCTAAGGAGACCTCATGCAGGAGATCCAAACCCGTGGACCCACCACCCCCGTGTATAGTCTATAGAAGCTGAATGAGAGAGAGAGAGAGAGAATTATTCCTCAAAGATCAAAATTTGAGATTTATAATCTGTCTGATTCAAACAGTTTAAAATAGGACAAAGTACTAACAAATGCGCCACATGGAAGCATGAGTAAACCAATCATTTAGAACAAGGAAACATTGGCATGACTTATAATTAAC
Organism: Nymphaea thermarum; assembly: GCA_011799765.1. Taxonomy (NCBI): domain Eukaryota; kingdom Viridiplantae; phylum Streptophyta; class Magnoliopsida; order Nymphaeales; family Nymphaeaceae; genus Nymphaea; species Nymphaea thermarum. The sequence goes on from JAANDH010000096.1 coordinate 344,549, forward strand.
CAATGAAATGCTATATTTTATTTTTTTCATAACATGCAAAGTCATTATTGAACACGTTATTAAAAAACCATTAGAAGTACTACAAATAATATTGTTCTAATATCTCGTGTCGTGTCCGTGTCCCCTCGCCGCGCCAATAATACAAATCGGATCATTTACTGTCCTAAGTAGAGTCCTTTTCATTGTTCATCCTTGGCACCTATGAACATTAAAAAAAAATGGTCCGATCACATCAGCTAATGTTGTCATCTTTATTCGAGCCCTACTTCTTATGTTAAATGTACTATATATATATATATATATATATATATATATATATATATATATATATATATATATATATATATATATATATATATATATATATATATATATATATATATATATATATATATAACCCGGATCGGACCGGGCCCAATTATTTGGGGGTGGTTAGGCAGAAGCGGCGCTGGGTCCCTCCATGTGGGGAGTTCCCGGCTAGCCCACATGAAACTGACCGTCTCAAGCTCCCTGCCAAAGGCATACTGTGAGTCTTGTGACTTGGGCGCAGCGTGCCCCCACTTAGTGTGGCTTCCATGTACTCATGTCCACTTGCACCAAATAATGGCTGCTCTCTCATTCTTCATTTGTTTTCACACACATATATATAGATATAGATATATATACTAGACTGCTTAAATGCAACGATTAAGGTCTTTTTTTTATGATCTAGTCTTACATATATGATCTCAAGAATAAGTGATGGGAAACATATATTAAACTAAATATTTTTTTAATTAAATCATATTATGAATAAGATGTAAAATTGAACGGCTCTTATAACATCAAAATTTTAATCATAAAGAGATCCCCATTTTTCTTAAAAACAACTATAACTAAATCTTGTTTTGTATCAAATTAAAATTTGTATAGATATATTAGGATGTTTTTATTTTGTTTAAAATATCTTTTTAGCAATCCCTATCAATATTCTCTCTCTCTCTCTCTCTCTATATATATATATATATATATATATATATATATATATATATATATATATATATATATATATATATATATATATATATATATATATATATGAATTGAAGAGGAGGGAAAGGGGCGCCGAATAGACTGGGCCTCACCGACGAAAATAGTGCATAAGCAAACAAAACCTGCCTTCCACATGGCTTTCAAATGATCCACAAAAACTTTTTTAGTAAGCTAATTAATAAAGAAAAGCAAAAAGAAGGAAAGGAGAGCACTATCACTAGCTGTGCTGCTTCCTTCTAGAGAACTAAACCAAAACTCTTGGCACCAACATTTCTTGAAGTTGATAGTTGCATGGAGGAGATTCTGTCTTTAACTAATCAAACCATGGAGAAAAAAATCCCAGCATAATCTTTTCCTGGGGAAAAAATTCACACCTATAATTGAGAGAGAGAGGGTTGGGTGGTGGGGAAAAGGGAAGAAAGAGCTCAATTTTTTCTAACTTCTTCTGTATTGAGACAGGATCTAGCAAGCTGATGAAAAATCTAAAGGTGCTCAGACGCCCACAGCACTACATGTACATGTCTCCTCTATTATTATCCCTCCTGTTCCTTCCCGTTCTACTGCTTTTCCATTTTTAGCCAGGCTGTGTTTGATACCAGGAAGCCAGGACCAATCTGAAATCTCTTTTACATTGGACCCATAAAGTAAACAAACACCACATTTTACCACCATGTAAAAATGAGGATTTGAAAAATTCTGACCTCAAATTCTTGGGTCTGATGTTCTCAATTATCTTAGATCACCTTGGATTTCAAATCCAGGTAAACAAACACGCTGGCAATTGCTAGACAAGTTGAACATCTGCTTTCAAAGGAAAACCTCTGGTCAACTCGGGCTCAAAGAGGACAATACCATTAAAAGTCATGAGGATGCACAGCAGTGTAATTTGCTGGAAGTTGATTTAATTTAAGATTTCCATTTCCACACACTGGTCATGTTTGAATGATCTGATGACACATAAGAGGAGATCTGAGTCTCAGGAGTTACAAATGCTGGGATCTCAGATCTCAGGGGTCATAAATGTGAGCTGAGCCCATCTTAAATGAAGTTGTAAATGATAATTATACATAGCAGACTTATAAATGTGGTGAAATGCTGTTTTGGCTTCCACTATCATACATAATTTGGAATGGTGGATGCCATGTTTGAATGCACATTAAGAGATCTTTCATTAGTAATTATTATACTGCTTGTACACACTCAAATTGAAAAATCAACTCAACCGTCTAAATTTAAGGGAAAGCTTACACCTTTAATTGCTTATCCACATGAAAAAAAATGTTTGATACAAAAGTCCCATAGCATACTGATGAAATTTAAAGCGAATATAACCTGTTTACTCTTAAAAAAAAAATGTTTCATGCATAATGAAAAAAGTGTATCACGTTTTCCGGCCATACAGGTTGCCTGAGGTCGCCTGACATGGATAACTTCAACCAGCTCTTTTTTCCGGCAAGTGGGTGGTGGGAAAATAGTTGGCATTTTTTCTTTAACCAAATTAACCCAATACTGAGGTTTTGAATGGTCCATGATTTTAAATAGGTAATAAGTCCATTTGGTCTGTTTCTTATCTAATTTCCAAGACCAATCCCCTTTTCTTGAACAGAAGCACCATAGTTTTCTCCAGACACAGACAGAAATATAATGTTAAAAATCACAAAGTTTATAAGAGACTTACAATCATTGCGTTGAGTTCATAGAAAAAATTAATTTTCTTAGCATTCAACTGTCTGTTTGATTCGGACCCAATTTATCCGTATGTAGTTAATATAGAAAAATGTTTGGCAATTCTCTCTCTCTCTCTACATTACTTTGAGAGGCGTATTATAGCTGGGCAGCCTACGTGATGCGTTGATAGCTCGCACGTCTTCTGTTCAATTCCTACGGGTGCTACTCATATGGACTGTAGAACAGTAGCTTTCGTAACACTCAAGTTGAAAGATATATATATATGTATATAAGGTCACTTAAGTTTCAAAGCAATACTCAACCTTGAAAACGGGCAAAAGGAGGGTGGCGCTTTGTCTTTCAAGGACCATCAATTATTTTTTAGATTCTAAAAAAATTAACAGTTCTTGGAATATTAAACTTTGCTAGTAAAAAAAGTTAATATCTTATTAACAAATTGAATGAACTTACATGAAATCATATCTTGTAACTAAGTTAGTAATTACAAGAACGTTAGCATGTTGATATTTCGTTTACAATTTTTTAGCAAGAATTTTGCTACCTAAGAACCACAACGAATTCATTGGTAAAACAAATTCTAATTTCGAGAAAACGATATACATACTGAAATTCCTGTTTCGTAAATGGGAAGAAGAATAGAGGACAAGGGACCACTGCGTGCAGAAAAGCTGGCTAATGCCAACAGCAAGGGAGAAAAAGGAAGGCTTGTCAGTCATCCAAACATGAAACACCCCGTTTAAAGGCTTTGACCATTCCATTTTCATTTCACACAAACACCGACATTATGAGCTTCAATGAGCGGCAGAGACAAGGGGAAAGGGACCCTCATTGAAATTGAACGCCTCTTCGATTTTTTTCTGCCCACAAAAGTCAAGAAGTTCTTTCCTTTTTCTCCTGCAATGCTTGGTTGACAGGTATCTTACTTCCCACTTAAGTTCAGAAACAACCTTGATCATGGAAACAAACTGTTTCGTCGGCACAGTTCAGAACTTTTGATTCCATAGAAAGAGATGGGGATCACCCACAATTCTTCTTCTTCTTATCTTTGCTTTTCTTCTTTATAAAAAGAAACAGGTTTATCAAGCAGACCTGCAACTGGTGATATATGGAACCGAATAGCTTGTGTTTGAACTGGGAATGAGGCATTTTCTGGTTGGGTGTTGTCACGTCCAAACGTTGCTTTCTTCTTCGGTTGGGATAACAAATGCGCTGTTCATATTGTAGGTGAGAATCTTCCTCATTAAGACAGCAGGCCGTATATGAGCGCGTGTCTGGATGTGTTTGTAGTTTGTACACATGTTCGGTGTCCGTTCGTCTTGGATGAGTAAGAGCGTCTCCTATTTGCCTTTTCTGTCAGGAAAACTTTAATTATTGTTTAGAACAACCACATGCATTAGCAAGTGTGTGAATGTGATTATTGAATGCAGTGGTGGAGCCAGAAAAATTGGTTGAAGAGGCATTGCTTAAAAATACTCAGATCTCTCCACCAGTGATCCAATGACCAACTGGAAGAATATCGTAGCCAATGGAGCAGGTGGCGTGTCAACAGCACGTCTTTAGTTTCATTTTCATTTTCATGGGCACTACGTAAGGTTGAAGGTGCACTGGCTTTATGCTAAACACCAATGCAGTCTTGGACCTAAGAAACATCGGAAAGGAGGCTTGGGCTCTCAAAAATAGTAAAAAGAAGAATGACCAACTACGGCAGTACAAGCTATACGGAAAGGCTGTTCGAGTGTTTTGTAACTTGAAAATATCTGTTCATTGAATAAGTGAATGATGATCAAATGAAAGTCTTCCCACTCAGAGAACTATTTGGTTCTGTATTGTTCTTTGTTGAATCACTGTCGTTCTAGCAGGAATCTGAAGTTTCAATTGAATGGGATTATTTGAAAGTAGGAGGGAAACCTGTTTTTGTTGAGCTCACCCACAATTCTCGTCCACCGAATAGTTAAGGTTTTAAGAATTAATTGGCGCTATTAAATAGTCAATACAATTTGGAGATTCACACAGGCCTGCATTAAGATTTTGTATATTGCCACCGAGTAACATTTTGTCAAATGAAATTTGTGAAGCTATCATATAAGTAATTATTTGATTTAATTTATTGCAATTGCAACTCTACCATATGACCCTATAATATTGCTTTTGTAATAAACAATATTCAATTTTTTTCATTATAACGTATACACAAATTTTTTACAGAAATTTAAAGGTAGAAGCCAATAACTTCTATAAGAATTCTAGTTTTTTTTTGTCATTTTCAAATAACAAGCACATGCTTCAGGGCGTCCATTTCTTATAGATAAGCGTACCCATGATAATAACTTTACACTTTACAGGAAAGAAAAACGAAGAATTCATAGATCTACGTTGTTTCTCAATACTTTTGTTAAAGGAACAAAGGAGGACTCGCAAAAGCCAGTATAAGCCTCCTCGACGACCGTAACGGCCTACTAAGGGTGACCATAACCCGAACGTAGACAGAAATAATGAAACATTACGTCCCGTAATCAATTCTTTTAATCTAGGATCGAAAAGTAACAAACTCATACCGGTAACCGAGAGAGAGAGAGAGAGAGAGAGAGAGAAGATACTAAAGGGCAAGAAGATAGACCCAAAAGGCCGCAGGAAGTAATGCCCTATGTTTCAACGTTGATTTTCAGCAATGTCAACTCAGCTTCTTGAAGGAACATTGAGTGTCATACAATTCTTAGTCACACTATGCAATACGTGCTCACGTTGAACGCTCAACAGCACCAGAAGAAACCTACAGTACTAGAAGAAAAAATGATCATGGCCAGCATCATCCCTGACCCCATCAAAAGGGAAGTCGAAGCAGCTGCCGTTGTGTCCACGCTTTGGGACAGTGATTAGCACAGCACACTAAACTTTCTGAAAAGGACATACCATCATCACAAAAGTAGTGCACAACTAATTTTAGAAATGAGTAATACTCAAGTTTCTTGAAGATCATGGAGGAGTAAACCAGAAGATGGAGGAACATACCTGGCTAGGGTTTGAAGCTTGTCCATGACCATGGCGTGGACCAGAATTAAGGTCTATCATTTTCGAGTCGGGCTTCTCATTATCAGCATTAGCATCATCAGCCGAGACCCAGTGGTTGTTTTGTATTCTCTCTTTGGGGCCCGCTCCTGCTATTGCAGTTTGAGCCATTTGTTGCTGGCCACGCTTATGTTCTGATGGCTCAGTGGGCTGCAAGGTCTGACCATCAAAAGGATTTGTTTTGTCTCCTGGAAACTAAGAAAAGACTTATAAAATGTCAGGTTTCAAGGTTGAACAAAGTGTGCAGTTGGCTTCTTTTCCAGAATGTGATCACTAACCTCAACCCTCTGCCTTAACAGAAGATATCTCTCATGCGTTCTTTTACCTCCCACATGAACAAGCATGTCACACTGCAAGCAGAGTGAACTCCCATCTATTTCACAATAGAAGAATGCTGAACACAGTTCGCAAGAGAAACGGTTTTAGAGAGACCCTCCTCAAATTGGGGAAAAACAAGAGAGTGAGATGCAATCCTTATACAAGAACAGGATACCTGAGGCATTTTCACAAATGTCACATCGAGTTACAGCACTTGGATTAGCTAGTGATACTCTTACATGCCGGCTTGCTAATTTATTACATGTGTGCACCTGGAATACAGAATATTAGAAGGTAAAATGTGATGGCTGGCATCCCACTGCAATAGAAGAATTTGCACATAGAGAGACAGTCTAGCCAAGGCAAGAGACATGGATACATGCACAAAAATTTGAGTATGAAAGATCCGAATTTGGAACAGACAAGAAAAATATGCACAGACAATGACATCAGCTGAGAATTGATCCAAGAGAAAAGGTGTTCATCATCCAGTTGCAACATTCACCAAGAATGATCTGACAGTTTAACCAAAGGACCGCTCTTACTCTCTCACAGATATGCACACACACACACATATACATTCAATACCATTAACAGAGAAGTTCCCGGCTTCCAGCACATCGGCCAAAATTCATGCAAAACAAACCTGATAAAGAAACTCACGGGTAACCATAAATTCAATTTAAGGCCGATAAAAGATAGGAATACCAAGGAAGTCATGGGCAGCCTCAAAATCCCGAACGCTAGCAAATCAAAAAACCCAAAATAAGAAGACAAAACATTAAGCTGAAAATCTGGCCAAGGGTTAAGGCCAATATTGACTGTGCGGTGGACATCAACTTTCAACCAAGGAGATGCTACTGACAGAGAAGTAAGAAAGTGAACAAGACCAAAATTTTTGGGTTGCACAATTTGGGCCATCGTCACACAGGATGCAGCGGCTCATCAAGGCAAGACCAATCACTTGCAGGTGATAGACTGTGTTAAGTAAGATGGCCCACAAGGAGGAGCCATGTGAGCATGCATAAAGGGGGATTGAGGAGAGAACATGACAGATGAGAATGCTCTCCCAGCAAGGGAGAATAGCCTTGTATCCCACAAGTTTAGAGGACATGGAGTCTTGTACCAACAACAAGTACAGAAGAGGGTGACGAAGGAGACATGGAGGCTGAGGCATGGAAGTGGTACATACTGACAGTGGAAGAGTTGCTCCGCAAACAAAACATAGTCAGATTGCACGTTGATGCATTGATGGTAAGGCCCATGATTTTCCCAAAAAGGTGAAGAAGCAGGACATGAGAGATTTGCTGCTATGAAGTGGCCCTACAAAGTAGCATCAGCATACTGCAGCATACTCCATAAGTTAGTTCAGCCTGAAATTTTCAACAAAGATTGTGCTCTTGTGGATGAGGAAGCATAAGGCCTGGTGGAACTCCTTGAGGAGCATCAACGCACAAGTTGGAGGTGAGACATCCACACTGGAAACATCTAGAAATGGCCAAAGAGTTCAGTGAGGAAACTGTCAATTCTTGGGACTTTATCAGAGAGGAGGCTCCAAACTGCTGCCCTGGCCATGTCAATTGAGAAAAAATGCTCCAGAGGGAGCACCTGCGACATAAAGAGAGGTTGCAGAGGGAAACAAATGAAACAGTAGAAGCTTTGTTTCCGGAGGAACCAATTACAGAAATGAACTGTAAGAGCTGACTGAGTATCATCCCACAACAGGAACCAAATTCACTAATATGAAGAGTTTGAACACTCTTAAGCCTTGCCGACCAGACTGAGGAGGACTACACCAAGGACACTCCGTTACTAAACATGTTTCAATTAGGTTAAACAAAAAAGAAACTTGTTGCCCTAGTGTCTTTAGCTTGCAACAGTAATTGCAACACAAGGGTCACAAAGTTCAAATGCCTACAGCAAAGTTGCAGGCAAATCAGAATATCAACGTGATCACCATAAATTTTTATTTTATCACCTAACACAACAAGAGTCTAAGATAGGAAAAGCTTTTGCCAGATTATATTCTTTTTGCCTAAATCTTGCTTCCAATGTCTGCGGAAAAACATTATTAATTTGGCAAAACTTCTGTCTGCAATCAAACATCCAAACAAAATTTCCTGAAAACATATTGTCTGCTGTTCCAAGAAAAGGTCAGACACGTATCAACATTTCACAGCAATTATGAACCCGATTTTATGATAGTCATTCTTAAAAAACTGAATGAGAAAATGGTGCATTTAGTGGATGACTAACAAATCTTAGAAGTTCTAAGCACTCTATTCTTCACTGATTGAAAAAATGGAGGAAAATGCACCTTAAGTCTAAAAGTAGAAGAGGAGATTAACTAAAGTAAAGCAAGAATAGACACCTAAGAAGTTTGAGCAACTAGGTTAGTCATAGAGTACACTTCTAATGTACAAGAATCTGAAGAGCTATGCATGTTTAGAGAAATAAAGGGGTTACATTGAACTAATGTCGCTTGGATATCAACAAGGTTGAGGGATAACTTAAACACTGATTAGAGAATCATTAAGAACGCATATAGAGGAACGTATACGTACATATGTTGCATTAGTTGTATTAACGCATCCAGCACAGCATATGAATGTGTACTCACTTGAGGCTTCTCTTGTCTGTCTCTCTGTGTGTGTATTTTACTCTTTGTGGGAGAAGAAGTGGAGATTCCAAGTCTATTATCCCCAAGGTACGACTTGGACTTTCAAGAGATTTGCCATTTTATGAAAGATAATGCTGCAGATGCTTCCTACATAGTTGAATTTGTAGGTATAAGCTCTTTGCCCAAGTAAAACCAATGATCAAGTTTTTGTAAGGCTTCAAAAAGTCACTCCACAATCACTGTAGACCTTTGAGCCTCATAAAATAGGGTTTCTTTATTGGAAACATGGCTCAAATGCTAACTCCTCACAATTATTGGCATATGTTCCATCTGTCATAGTGGCAATAAGTTGGTCAGCTTGATCAAATTTATGCCATGGGAACATCACGGTGAGTCACCTTGAACATATCTATACGGTTGATCTTGATAAGGGAAAAGAAATGCCTAATTTCTACATATTACCTGTGGTTTCTAGCACATACATTCCGGTTTTCCATGCACAATCACAAATGGACATCTATCTTCACGTCTCGCACTGCTTCCTTTTAAATCCTTGAATTTTTACAAATGCAATTCTCAAAATTCCCTTCACCACTCATCTATGAGCTTATGTCTCTTCTCAACAAATATATCACTTTCTTATTGTTCTAAAAGAGCTTTAACATCACTTCCTGCTATGTTTCTTCCAGCCATATACTCATTTTTCTTTAGAACTTTTAATAATGTTGAGTTCTGTCATCTCATGTGACCAAGGACACTTTAGTCTTTAAATGTAGCTCTTTCTTGAGATAGGGAGAGTTCATTTTACAGCATTGAACCAAGCATTTTATCAACAACCATGCAAAAGCTAACTAAGATCTGTAAGTCAAGATACCGTAAGGAAACCTGAAAAATGTCCTCAAGTAGTAGACGGTGCTGAGAATTGGATAATAAAGACAATGGGAGGATATATTTACATCCTTAGAGTAACAAATACATGATATTTAGGTTGAGGATGGCCAAGAGCAAAAGAATTGATTTAGAAGGTTTATGAAGGCTAACTGGAGATTGGGTCAAGATGAATGGATCATGAGATAAAAGAACCAAATGAGGCTACCTTAGTAACAAATAAATGTCAAATATAGACATGAAAATTCTTATCTACTTTGAAAAAATCAATGATATTTATGGAGAAATAGTAATTGTAATTTGTAAGTTAATTCACTCAAATGCAATAACAAATGCTGATGAATATGATGTGTGTGTGTGTGTGTGTGCATGTGTGTGAGAGAGAGAAAGAAAGAAGGGGGTTGGGGGGGATGTGTAGCTGTCTGGTTGTAACCCTGTGTTGCAGGGGCATAACCTTCAGAAAAGGACCACAAATTGGTTAACTCCCATAATAAACAAAGACTGGTTGAGAATATTACCTCAGACACATCTTCTTAATCCCAATGATGAGCCCCACCTTATTGGCTTTCATTCTCCCACCTATTTCTTCCACCACCTTGAATTTCTTTCTCAACCTTGGAAAACATCTACCCAAAAGAACAGAGATATTCTAATTCCTAGGCCTACATGCTCACCTTTAAACCATCTGAATCTTATTGAGTCATTGACCTGTCTAGAAGCCCATCCCTCCCTATCTTTCCCTCCTCCTACATTCCCCTATCTACTATGCCTTTTGCTAACTCCCTCAACAACACCGTTAGCTGTCTTTTCACACAGCCACCATCAATTCACTATTCAGTGCATTCATATAACTTCCCCATATAGCATGTTTTTGACTGTACTTTCATCTCTTTATCTTTTGCATGCTTAACAACTTAATTCCTAATATTCCCTTCTTTCATAGGTAACCATTTATTTAATAGTAACTAAGGAAATGTTTCTAGCTGCCACAGAGAGAGAGAGAGAGAGAGAGAGAGAGAGAGAATCCCCAACATAAGGAGGGACAAAAATCTATAGTTCACTCAGAACCATCTCAAATGCAATAAATAATGGACTATGGGTACTATTAATATCAATGAAGAAACTTAATATCAAAGAAGAGACAATCCTTATAGAACGGGTTAGCTAGCCTAAACATAAATTGGTTTGGAATTCCTGATTCTCCACTCTCTCATGAACAAATTTGTCCAAATCCATATGCAGAATATTATATAGCAAATGCAATCTTGGCTCAAACCGCAACAGGGACTGGCACACCAAAGACAGTGAGAAGGTGCACCACCTACGAAATTTTTCAGCAGCAGTAGCAGCCACATATCTATTGTCTCCCTTTTTGCTAGCACACGGTCTTGGTTAGCTCTTACCTAGTGTTGTACGTATTGTACGATACGTATCGTCACATTTACAAAAGACGATACGATACACCACTTGTATCGTAAACAAGTGGTTTATCAAGCTTGTATCGCACGAATACAGGCACCGTATCGTACCATACGATGCGATATACCCCGTATCGCACGATACGGTCTGATTTTGAGAAAGGGAGGCCCAAACCCCCTTTTTCATGATAACTTGTTAAAAAACTGCTCCTTCATTTCTAACGCTAGAGATTGTGTCACCTTGGAGGGAAATCATCGATTAAACTGTGGATTTGTGCGTGGGTGGTTGATTCCTGTTGGGAGGAAAGGGGTTTTTTTTATTTCTTCTCCGTAAGATATGAAATCTCTTGTTTTTATCATACATTCATATATTTTTATCGTAGATTCATAGTTATTGTTATGAAATTATGATATACATTGATTATATTATGTTATGTTCCTTGTTGTGCTCTCTAGAATGATATTGTTATGAATTATAATGTTTATGAATGATGAATAGTAACTTTATAGCAATAATAAGTCTATCATTCTGTAAAACATGTTTTTATGAAGAATGTATTATTCTTGAATTTTACTGATTTTTTTGAAAAATTTTCTATTTTTTCTGATTTTTTTTTTTTTAAATTACTATACATTACGATACAGCATATCAAGCCAGACCGATACAGGTTATGATAAGCTTTTTTACAACATTGTCTCATACACTACCCGCAAAGCACATTATTTGTCTCCAGTAGACATTTACCAGATTGATGGGCAATAAAGATGAGGCACATGGTCCCACCACCAACCAATCCTTCTTGTATTGAGTTACCTCGATTGGGCTCTGGCGTTGGAGCAGTTTATCTTGGTAACCAGTCAGCGCTTCAACATTATTTTCCTACATGTTTCTGAATCTCCTCCCTTCCCTTCCTCCAACACATACGGTCTCAGACAATCCAAAGCTATCCCAAAACGTTAATTAATTTTGTAACTAAATTTGAAGTCTCGAGGCAGTGTAGATTTGCTACCAAATTGAGCAGTCAGTCGGTCACTCCAAGTTGCCAATTGTGCAAACTTACAGACAGAAGAAAGAAGGAAAGAGGGAAACTATGGCGATCCAACACCACTTTCCACTAAGTAAAAGAGCAAGCCGAGTAAAAGAGCAATTAAGAAAGAGCCAGTACCTTTCTACATCCCTTGAAATCATGTGGACATGATCAAACATCTAACCTTTAAGAACTACGTTAGGGAAGCAAATGGAGTCTCCTGACATAGCCAACAGTTGCAAAGAACAACCAGACACTCTCCGAGAACCACTACACAGGAAGCAAAGAAAACCAGACTTGCTAATTCCACATCAAAACCCAAAAAGTCTTCCAACAAACGCTTCTACTGGAAAACCAACCAGAAAAACCGCACATGATCTCCAATCCGCCGGGGGAAAATAACAATTCGCCCCACCACCTCAAAGTCCTCAAAATTTTCCAACACAACCAACATCGCAAAACAGCAAATAAAGAAACAGAGGGGCAATTGGAAGGCAAGGCGCCCACTCCGAGCTTACCTTGTCGTCACATGATCGGCAAAGTGCAGCCTCGTCGGCGGCGCAGAATAGGATGGCCGGCGCACTTTCACACACATCGCAGATCGTTCGCATAATTCCACAACAACAGCACTCCCTCCTTCCATCTACTTCCCCCTCTTCCACCTCACCATCTCTCTCCCACTCTCCATCCTTCTGTCTTCGCCCCCGCTCCTTCTCACCTCTCTTCTTCTCTGAAGCAAAACTTCACACCCAACCCCGATCTCAACTCCACAGAGCATATGAAGAAGCAAAAGTGGAAGAAGAACAAGAAGGAAAAGGGAGGGAGGGGGGGGAGAAGAAGAGAATGAAATAGAGGCTCCAAGAATCAAGAGAGGGCGTGCTGGTTTCCCCTTCGGAGGAGGGAGGGACGAAGGGGATGGGGCCCCGACCGAGAGTGCTCGCTGGGCCCCACTGCCGGTGTAGTTTTTATTCGCGGCCACATCTTCCTGTGCCAGCGAGGCACTCGACTAGTGGCCCACAGCATCACAGTCCCCCTGGAAAATCTCCTTCCCCGACGGGCCGGCGACGGCAAACTGCTCCGGTATGGATCCTTCCATCTTTACCCGATTTGTCTACCGTGTCTGCATATCCAAATCATAAACAAGCCATAATATTAACTAAATCTGTAAGATCCGATACTGATATTTTTTGGGTGTTCGACTAAATGATTTAGATCAAGGTTTTGTCTTACACCATTTCATTTGGATCAAACCTAACTGTATCGGATCGTTGCTCGTCACGTGCGCATTTTTGAGAAAACTTGTCATTCTCATACAGAATTTGAGAACGTTCGTCCACTTTTTTATGGTGAGAAAAATCATGCAAATAGCTAAATTTTCGAAAAAAAAAAGCGAAGAAATATCAAGATTCAAATGCATACCTATGACAAGTGTATGGCATGCAGCCTTGCAGAGATTTCTTATGGAGAAAGCAGTATCTAGTCCATGTTACAATAATCTTATGGAGACCAAGTTTGGTCCAAGATTGGATGAACCCAGATCCAGATTTGGTCTCAGCGTTAGATACTCTTCTCACAAAAGATTCCGATAACTTACTAAAAATGGAGTTGCCAACGAACCCCCATTGAAGTACATCTGGATTTGGAGCGGATGTTCGACCTAACCGTGAATGTGATAGTGACTAAACGACCTGGACATTATCTTGTTGATTGTACTTTAAAGTTCATTTTTAGTTAAAAGGTTTTTATAATTGGCTGAGTGATGTTATGTTGCTCAACTATATTTGGTAGCAAGTGTGACATTGAGCTTTATGGGTTCATTTGATTAAATCCATGGATTTGATGTCCATATGAAGTTGCATGCTTTTGCTGATGTGACAAAAAATCTATGGTTCATCAAACTAAAGAAAATATAGTATGTCTCCACACTTAATATATCCTTATTTTACTTCTTTATAATAAGAAAAAGATCTGATTTAAGGTTGGATTGGAAGGTGGGGGGAGGGAGGACGATCTTAAATGCACGGTTCCTCAAGTCTTAAGGATCTTAAATCCCGGGCTATCAAACGCCCTTTACTAGTTTGAACCGTATATGAGGGCAGCAGGTAAAACCACTTAGCAGAAGTTTGATGTGTTCCAACGTTCCACCAAATTTGGCGGCACGGCAATCAATGGATGTCTAGGTGCATTTAGACTATGTTTAATAGCTTCATAGATTCATATCTATGAGGTTATCTAATAGCCTAAGGCAGCGGCAGAGCCAGAAATTTTTTGTTATGGTGCACTGCTATATAAATTTTCAATTATGAAGGGACACAACATATATAAAAAAAGTAAATAATTATAAGAGATCTATGTAAAAATATGTAAAATAAATACAAATTTTGTTGTTGGCATGGGCAACTGCCCACATCAGCCTATATGGAGCTCCACTGCTGGCCTAAGGTAATTTACAACTTTAGGGAAGCATTTGATGACACTCTAAAACCAGGTTTTTGAAGTATTTGGATAGCATCAAAGTTGAGTTTGAGAAAACCGCAGTTTAAACAAGACCAAAAGTAAAAGGAGTGAAGATATCCCGACCCCACCAAACTATTCATAAAAACTAGGTTTTGGGCATGCACCCAAAATAAAATAAAAAATAAAATTTTCAAGACTCATTAATACAACTAGTTTTCATAAAACCGAATTTTCACAAAACCATGTTGAATAAAAGTGTCATCCAAGTGCCCCTCTGTCTCTCCTCGTCGCTTTTTTTTAGGTCCGATGGATCTAAAAATGGCCCACTATGAACCATGGTCTGGAAAAGGAAAAATTTTCCCTTCCATATATTTTTCCTGAATTTTTTGCCATGCTACATTTCTTACCGCTCCATTTCTTATCTTGCCAACAAACGGGCCTTAGTGATAAAGCATGCTAGTCACTGTCATCAGAAGGGGCGGAGGGGCCGGCCTAATTGTCACACCCCAGTCAATGATTTTTTTTTTTTATATTGAAAAAATAATATTTTTTAATTACGTAATGTATTTTTTGTATTAGAATTCAGTTTGGCCCTACCCGGATCCAAAGGTCGGACTGCCGGCCTGCCCTTGAAAAAAATCCTGACTTTGCCCCGCTGTCATGCATTTGAGTCAATCGACTCAACGGAGAACACATGCAAGTGTAAGTTTTAAAGCCGTTTTGACAATAATCAGACGCCCTTTTAAGGGTACTTCTCCACTACATGCTCCTTTAGAGAACTTAACCATAACTTTCAATATTATCAATATGGAATGGTGTTCATGTTGATTTGGGCTAAAACTATAGAGCACCAGTGTGTTCCACCCATCAGTGAGGGGTATTTTTGTCATTAAAATATGATTTTTTTTATTTTATTTCTAGTTTTGCCAGTGTATAACGTTTCTCCCCATTCATCAAACGAAGGTTTTGAGGTCGTTTGGCAGTCAGAACTTTTGCGAATGTTTCATTAATTTATTCTTTTCATTAATTAAGACATAGTCATAAATACACTAGAATTGGTCGTTTGGCAGTCATTAATTTATTCCAAATTTCTAGTTTTGCCAGTGTATTCGGACTCTTAGATTGATCATATAATTGCTTAATTGGTTAAATTAATGGCAACCATTCTCGTGAGGTATGGTGTCACGACTCACGAGCAAGACATGAGATTCTAAATCTCATTATTTTATGTTCAGTCTATCGTTTGTTAATTTTCACATTCATTTGGGCAGCAAGCATATTATATATGCATGAGAATTTGATGATATGTCGCGAAATAGAAGGTAAACATTTTTACATGAAAGCGATACACTTCGTTATTTCTCAAAAAAAAAAAAACTCAAATGTATGTGTTCTTTTTAACAACTCGGGTCGGATTCAAAATTAAGACTTGACATTCAATCGAATTCAAATTCAGATTCAATTTAAAATAAATATTCAGACGGATTCAAATTCAGTTTCAAATAAATTTCATACATCCAACATCCATACATTTCAAAATTGGCTTTAGCATGTCATAATACAGTTCATATTTCGTTGCATGTTTTTAAAAGTTGAATTCAGATCTAGACATGAAAATAAACGTTGGTTTCAAATCGGGTTCAGACTATAAACTTTAAATTCGAACTTTGATTGGCATGAACTTTTTTTCAGTCGTATTCAAATCGGAATATGTGAGCACTTGATAATTTGGACATGGTAAATGGTACATCTGATTCAAATATATGTTTGTTGATATCGCTACCTCTACATTTCTTCTTCATCATCATTTTAAGTCTAATGCCCAAATGAATCCAGCCATTATCAACTGCTGATAATGACAATAAGAAAACCTTGTAACTTAATTTGTTTGTAAACTCAGGCATGAAGACATGAAAAGGGGCTTCAGCTTCTTCGAGGTATCTACTTTTTACAGGACCTTTCTCGAATTCTCTCGCAACTATATGAAATATATATATATATATATATATATATATATATATATATATATATATATATATATATATATATATATATATATATATATATATATAT